>PUFA01000072.1:8702500-9142420 GCA_003508835.1 Eonycteris spelaea | reverse complement strand
TTTTAGGAGAGAAGATGTATCAGCTGTGGAAAGCAACAGCCTTTTTTCTAGAAAAACCCGCAGTGCCCGGCGATATGGAGAGTAAAGCAGCCCCTGTTTGCCTAGGTAACGAACCATGAACACGTGGAGTCTGAAAGGAGAATCCAGTGGTGAGGCTTTGGGGGTGTGGCCAGCTGCCCTGGATTTTGGCGTCAAGGTCGAAGGGGGCCACGGCCACATGAGGCATTTTCCAAAAAGATGAAGTGTGCATCTTAAATGCTACATGGGTGTTTGCTGACCCAGCTATTTTTTGAAAGAATCTCTTTAATAATGCAACCACATATTACTTACCTTCTCAGTGCATTTTTAGCGTTCATGGGTGGAGTGTTCACACACCGCACACACATAAAGTCAATAGTACTAAAGATTAAAACAAATAACAAGTGATTCCTTGCTTCACATTTTCTGCCTTTCTAGAGCCTCATTCCTGCTCCTTGAAAGCAATCATTTTGAACCCTTCCAAATCCCTTCTATTTTTCTGGTATTTAACTCCGTATTTCTAAGGAATATATGCATGTTGCTATTTCTGATTTGCCAGTTTAGACAACAGCTGTTGTCTTGTTTCAGTAAGGTGAAGATTTAGTTGCTGTAGTTCTCTGCTCTAACCCAGCTACCATTAGAGTTGTAAATTTTTGATTACATCTAAATTTAGAATTTTTGTTACTAGCAACTTAGGGAAATGTCCACTCCTGAGCCAATAATTATACTTTCCTTTCTTATACAAGATTTAGATTGCCCAGAAGTTAATATTTGCCCTCGGCTCTCAATATTTGTTTAGTTATCTTTTGTAGCACTCCTTAATTCTTCTAAAGCGTCCAAATAATTGTGAACATGATCAAAGGCATTCGGCATCTTATTTGTTCCTTTCATCCTTCTGGAGCCTCTCTTGGAGCCCCCATGCTTCCTGCTGGAAAATGGAGTGGTCACATCCTTTCCAGGTGAATTCCATTCCCAGCCTCTCTGGCATTGCTCAATGACCACTGTCCTGTGCGGACTGCTAGTTTCCTGGATACGCTGTCCATGCTCTTTCTTCATGTATTCACTCTTTGCCTTTTTTCTCATATTTACTCTTTGATTGGTAGCCGTTCTTGAGAAGTATAGTATGAGACAATAAATTTTCATGTCATTATGCATATGAAAAGGTCTTTAAATCTGCATATTTGATTGATAGATTGGCTTCTCTATCAATACTAGCTTCTAGTGTTGTCGAGAAGTCCAAAAAGATATTTTTATTCTTCATATTTTGATTGTGTTTCTTTATGGAAGTGTCTAAGGTGTTCTCTCTATCCCAGAAATTCTGAATTTATGATGACATGCTGTGGGATGGGTCTTTTTCAATTCATTTTATGAACATTCACAGACTTAGTTATCTTCAGCATGTACTCTTAAATTTTTCTTCCTCTTTTTTTTTTTTTTTTTTTCCAGTTCTCCCTTTCTGGATCTCCTGTTGGTCGAATATTGTACCTACTGATATTGATGTTCTATTTCTTAACCCCTTCCCAAATTAATACACGTCTTTGTCTTATTGCTACTTTCTCTAACATTATATTACCTTTATCTTCCAAATGTTCTTACAAATAAAAATCTATGAATCTCCAAAATCTTTATCATTTTCTAAAATTAATGTTGACATATCTTGTCCATCATTATTTCTTTCTGTGTTCTCTTTATCTTTGTAATTTATACCTTTTAAATTTCTGATTGTCACTTTGGTGGGAGGTTGCAGAAGAAGGATTTTGGGAAGTAGTGCTGGTGGGGATGGGAATAGCAGTGGAGGATTCAGTACTGGGGCTGCTGGTGGTTTTGTTTTCATTATCCTGTTGCTGATTCTACTTATCCCATGTTGTCTGGGTTCCATCACTGCCCTCTCCTTCAAGTGACTCTTAATAACTCCGAGTTCATAGAGGGAGATGGTATAAAGGAAGATTTATGGATTGGAGTCCCGTGAAGTGAGCTCAAATTCCACGCTCTGTGCTTTATTAGCAGTGCCAACTTAAGTCAATCTTCGAACTCAGTGCACCATGTCCTCCTCTGTGAAAAATGGTTCTATCATAACTGCTATATCCATGACAGACAGTTATTATGGAGCATCAGATCAAGAGATATCATGTGTAGTGTACTGTAAGGTATATGACCATGTTAATTAGAATCAACAGTGAATGGTAAAGCTGACAGCTAGTTGCTGAGGGAGATCCCACGTTTGGAAGGTTTTTTACTTCCTAGCCGCCTGCACCCTCGTGACTCTCCTCTGAATACTTGCTATAGACTATGACTTGGAAACACAGTTGCCCTTTGCGAATAGACAAGGATGAATCAACAATGTACTGAATAGAACATCCCAAGAGATACAAATGGTCAGTTGGGGAGACTTCAGCTCACCACTTTGAAGCATGTTACCAAGCATGCCAAGGTGTCGCCACCAGGAGTGATTGGAACATGGGTGTAACCAAGAAAGTTACAGCTGGCTTGTACCTTGTTTGAAGAAAGAATGTGGCCAACCAAAGGGTGGATCTGCACAGTAAAAGGGAAGGTCAGAGAGCAAAATGTATCAGTGTGGCTTTCGTTTTCTCCGTATGTTTTCACACCACCGAGAAACTTTCCTTCTTTCTCAGTAGTATCGGGGAGTCGCTGTGCGGCAGTTTTGCCATGGAGTTTCTGCCTCTGTTTGCCAGTGATCACTGGTCTCCGATGGTAGATAAACAACTGGGCTTTGAGGCCTGGCAACACATTGTCCAAGGATCACTGTGAGTTCGGCCAGCAGACCTTGGGCAGAGGTAGATTGGAATGAGTACCATGTTTGTGGTAGATTTCTGTTCTTTCCTGAGACAGGAACCGCATTCTTAGCATCTGGATCAAGAAAGAAAACAGCTTCTTCAACAAATAGCAGTTTTATTCTCATTTACTGCTCTCCTCAAATTCCCATTTTTTAAAGGAGGTGCAGAGAGGAGGGTCCTCTTCCTTGTTTTGTAACCACCAAACAAATTAGCTTTTTTTCCTATACTCTGACACCCTCCAAATACACACACACAGTGCACATTGCACACCACACACACCTATACACTACATATACTAACACACGCACCACATATAACTACACACACCGCACACATACATACCACACACATCGCGCTAACATACACACACCCCTTTAACCAACATTATAGCAAACCAATATGTTTTCTTCATTCATTTGTTCATTTAATGATTATTCTTTAAGACCTATTAAGTACCGGCATGTTCTAGATTCATGAATTCTGTGGTGAACAAAAGAAAACAAGGCTGCCTTCAGGAAGCTTGCTTTTTGTAGGAAGAAAGCCATGAACATATAAATAAATAAATGGAAATGTAAAATATAATAATAAAATGTCTGGTTGGGATAAATGCTATGAAGTGAAATAAAGCAAGGGTCAGGGAACAGGTGATAGACATTGTGGGGGGAGGGGCTAGATAAGAAACCAAGGGAAGGCCTTTCGCCTCAAAACGATCTGTGAGCCAGGGTTTCTAATGGATGAAAATTTCCAATTTCCAACCTTACCTCTTGAAATGCTGAAAGCTTTTTATTCGAACTAGTTTTGATCAAATTACTTTAAATGCATTATATATTTCTGCCTTATAACACAGGAATCCAGCATAATCACTCTTAACGTTTTCCTAAAGATTCAGGAAGTTCATTAATGAGAACACCTGTGGTGGCCGCGGCTAGAATATAGGCCAGCAGTTTTCAAACTGCATCCCTGGACCAGCGGCATCAGCACCCCACCCCTAGGCCTGCATGCGACCTGTTAGAAATATGCATTTTCAGGCCCCACCCAGGCCACTAAATCTGAAACTCTGGGGGCAGATTCCAGAAAATCCGTGTTGTAACATGCCCTCCAGGTGATTCTGAAGCCCACTCAAGTTGAGAAGGGCTGATAAGGGATGGCTTTGGGGCCGTGGTGGGGGCAGCATCTTTGCCCCATTGCCATAGGCTGCTTGCTCTTCGCAGGAGTTCCTGCCTCCTTTCTGTAGGTCCGTCTCCCTGAGGGTTGTCAGTGTTTATTCCTTGCAGTTTTCATCAGTCTGTCTCTGTCTAATTTGTATCCCCTTCTAATTTGGCTGCTTCTAATCTGCTCTGTACTGAAAAACCAGATCACTAGCCAATAACTTCATTATGCGGAAGTAGGAATAAATTCCAGGGCTGCTGGGGCCTGTTGTTAAGTAATTTGATCTTTTACCTCTCATGACATTTGTCATAGTACAGAGAACACAGGCCCTGGAGTCAGATAGACCTAGACTGCAGTCCAGAGTCCACCCACGTGGGAATTCGCCAGCTGCTGTGTACGTCTGTTCCAATCGTGCGTTCTGTAAAATGAGGAAATAACCAAGGATGGCTTTGGGGACCCACCCACTGGACCCTACTGTGAGATGGACCCTTAGTCGTTGATCACCGGCTGTCCCTAAGCCAGGCTCTGACTGCTGGACCCGCAGAGATGTTTTGGAAACTCTTGGAAGCAATGCCAGGTCAGAGCTAGCGCCCAGTGATCGATGCCTAGAGTCTGCTGTTTCCTTCCCCCAGTGCATGGCACTCAGGTAAAGGCCAAAGGCCCCTTTTGGGATGGCTGTGATAAAGAATAACAGTATAAACTTTGAGCAGGGGTAGCAGGCCTCTGGTCCTGTGATCTTGGCAGGGTTAGAACAAGAATTGCCTGGTGCCAAAGCAAGATGCCAGCAAGTGCTGGGAGACATGGGAAAGGGTTAACCTATGTGATTTTTGCACTAATCATTGCTTTTTCAGAAGTTTTCTCATCTTTATTCTTTTTTTAAAAACAACTTTAAAAAATATTTTTGAAGCTATAATCACATATCCATCCAGTCTACCCATTTAAAGTCCACAACTTAATGACTTTTAATATATTTACCAAATTGAATCCATCACCACAATCAATTTTGAATCATATTATTACCCTAAAAAGGAACTTCACATTCCTCAGCCATCTTCCCCACCCTGCAAACCTCCTCATTCCTCCCAGCTCTAGGCAATCACTAATATATTTTCTGTCTGTATAGATTTGCCTATTATGGACATTTCAGATAAATGGGATTAAAACACTATTGTTTTTTGTGACTGGTTTCTCTCACTTAACATAATATTTTTTGAAGTTCACCATGTTGTGTAGCATATATTAGTACTTCATATCTTTTTATTGCTAAAATAATATTTCATTGTAAGGATATATCATATTTATTTATCTGTTTTTTCATGTTCATTAATTTTTTTTTTCAAATTACAGTTGACGTTCAATATTGTGTTAGTTTAGAATGTACACATAGTGGTTAGACATTTCTATAACTTCAGAAGAAATTGCCCGTAAAAATCTAGTACCCATCTGGCACCATACATAGGTATTACAATATTATTGTGTGTATTCCCTATGCTGGTACTCTAACATCACCATGACTATGTGTAACTACCAATTTGCACTTCTTAATCTTTTCCCTTTTCCACCTGCCACTCTCCACCCGGCAACCATCAAATGTTCTCTTGTACTTATGAGTTTGTTTTTGTTTTCTTTGTTTAGTTTGCTTTTTAGATTCCACACGTAAGTGAAATCATATGCTATTTGTCTTTGTCTGGTATTTTCACTTAGCAAAAATACCCTCTCAGCCCATCCATGTTGTTGCATTTGGTAAGATTTTATTCTTTTTTACAGCTGAGTAATATTCCATTACATACAGGTACAGCACCTCTTCTTCATCCATTGTGTCTTGATGGACACTTAGGTTGCTTCCATATCTTGGCTATTGAAAATAATGCTGTTATTAACATAGGGGTACATATATCTTTTTGGATTAGTGTTTTGGATTTATTTGGATAAATACCCAGAAGTGGAATTGTGGTCATAAGGCAGTTCACTTTTTTATTTTTTGAGGAACCTCGATACTGTTTTCATAGTGCCTGCACCAATTTTTCAATCTCGCCAAACAGTGCACGAGAGTTCCCTTTTTTTCAACATCCTTGCCAACATTTGTTGTTTTTGGATTTACTGATGATAGCCATAGTGGCAGGTGTGAGATGATAGCTCATTGTGGTTCTGATTTGCATTTCTCTGATAATTAGAGACATTGAGCAACTTTTCATATGTCTGTTGGCCAACTGTAATGTCCCTTTGGAGAAGTGGTCCTGTTCAGGCCCCCTGCCCTGAATAGATTTAACTGGATTGTTCATTTTTTTGGTGTTGAATTGTATGAGTTCTTTATAGATTTTGGTTATCCCTTTTGAGAGGCATTAGTTGCAAAATATCTTCTCCCATAGAATTGGTTGCCTCTTTGTTTTGTTGATAGTTTTCTTTTGCTGTGTGAAAGTTTTTTGGTTTGATGTAGTCCAGTCATTAATTCTTGCTTTTACTTCCCTTGTTTTTTTGAGGTCAAATCCATAAAATCTTTAAAACAGGTCCTAACTTTTAGTACTTATGTTTACCTACTTCATCCTCCCCTACCCTCTTATATTTGACCCCCTTTACCGTCTACTCCCCCCCTCCTCCCCCATCCCACTAGTAACCACTAGTCTATAGTCTTCAGGTAACCACTAAGTCTATAGTCCATGTGCAATGAGTCTCTGTTTGTTTATCCTGCTCATTTGTTGCTTTTAGGTTTAATGCCACATATAAAGTGATACCATATGATGTGCAACTTTTTCTATTTAACTTATTTTGCTTAGCATGATTATCTCGAGTTCCATTCATGTTGTTGCAAATGGCGTATGTCATCTCTTCCTTATGGCTGAGTAATAATATTCCTTGTATATGTGTGACACAGCTTCTTTAGCCAATCATCTATTGTAGGACCACTTCAGTTGCTTTCATATCCTGGCCACTGTAAATAATGCTGCTATGAACATTGGTGTTCAAATATCATTATAGATATGAGTTTTCAAGACTTTGGGGTAAATACCCAGTAGAGTAGAGATTGCTGGAACATATGGTAGATCAATTCTTAGTTTTTTGAGGAACTCCATACTGTTTTCCATAGTAACTGTACCAATTTGCAGTCCCACCAGCAGTTTCCTATTTCTCTGCATCCTCTCCAACATTTGTTATTGCTTACCTTTTTGATTAACAGCTATTCTAACAGGTGTGAGATGATATCTCATTGTGGTTTGATTTGCATTTCCCTAGTAGTAGCGATGTTGAGCATCTTTTCATAAGTTTGTAGGCCATTTGTATGTCCTCTTAGGGAGAAGTGTCTGTTCAGGTCCTCTGCCAATTTTTTGATGAGATCATTTGCTTGTTGTTGTTGTTATTGTTGTTGTTGTTGTTTTGAGTTGTATGAGTTCTTTGTATATTTTGGATATTAGGCCCTTATCGGAGGCATTCTTGCAAATATATTTTCCCATGAGATGGTTGTCTCTTACCTTGTTGATGATTTCTTTTGCTGAGCAGAAGCTTTTTAGTTTGATATAGTCCCATTCATTTATTTTTCTTTTACTTCCCTTGCCTTTGAGGTCAAATTCATAAATCTCTTTAAGTCCAAAATCCTTTAGTTTCATTTCCTGTGTTTTCTTCTATGCATTTTATTGTTTCAGGTCTTATATTCAGGTCCTTAATCCATTTGAGTTAATTTTGTGTGTGATAGACAACAGTCTAGTTTCATTCTTTTGCAGGTGGCTTTCGAGTTTCCCAGCACCATTTATTGAAGAGGTGCTGTATGTTTTTGGCTTTTTTTTGAAAATTATTTGCCCATATAAATATGGGTTACTTCTACTCTTTTTCTGTTCCACTGGTCCATGTGTCTGTTTTCTGCAATACCATGCTGTTTTGATTACTGTCACTTTGTAGTATAATTGAAGTTGGGCAGAGTGATGCTCCAGCATCTTCTCAGGATGGCTTGGCAATTTGGGTCTTTTGTGCTTCCATACAAATCTGATGATTTTTTTGTTCTATTTCTTTAAAAAATGCCAATGGGATTTTGATGGGGATTGCATTAAATCTGTATAATGCTTTAGGTATAGGTCATTTTAACTATGTTGATTCTTCCAATCCAAGAAACAAATATCTTTCCATTTCTTTGTATCTTCTTCATTTCTTTTAATAGGTCTTGTAGTTTTCATTATATAGGTCCTTCACATGTTTCGTTAAATTTATTCCTAGGTATTTTATTCTTTTTGTTGCAATTGCAAAGGAATTATTTTTCCACTTCTTTTTCTGACACTTGTTAGAGTATAGGAACGCTATGGATTTTTGAACATTGATTTTGTATCCAGAACTTTACTGTATTTGCTTATTGTTTCTAGTAGTGTTCTTGTGGAGTCTTTAGGGTTTTCTATATAGAGAATCATGTCATCTGCAAATAGTGACAGTTTGACTTCTTCATTTCCTATTTGGATGCCTTTTATATCTTTCTCTTATCTGATTGCACTTGCTAGACCTCCAATGTTATTGAATAAGAGTGGTGATAGTGGACAGCCTTGCCTTGTTCCTGATCTTAGAGGGAAGTTTTTAGTTTTTCACCATTAAGTATAATGTTGGCTGAGGCTTTGTCAATGATGGCCTTTATTATGTTAAGGTACTTTCCTTCTATACCAATTTTGTGAAGTGTTTTGATCATAAATGGATGCTGTATCTTTTGAAGGCTTTTTCTGAATCTATTGATATGATCATATAATTCTTATTTTTTAATTTGTTTCTGTGATGTATCACATTAATTGATTTGTATATGTTGAACCATCCTTGTGCCTCTGGGATGAAGCCACTTGATCATGGTGTCTAATTTTTTTAATATGTTGCTGTATTCAGTTTCCTATTATCTTATTTGATTTTTGCATCTGTGTTCATGAGAGATATTGGTCTGTAGTTTTCTTTTTTGTGTGTTATCTTTACCAGGTTTTGGTATCAGAGTAATATTGGCTCATAAAATGAGTTAGGAAGTATTACATTCTCTTCAATTTTTTGGAAAACTTTGAGTAGAATAGGTATTAAATCTTCTTTGAATGTTTGGTAGAATTCACTGGTGAAGCCATCTGGTCCTGGACTTTTACTTTTGGGAGGTTTTTGATGATTGTTTCAATTTCCATACTGCTGATCATCTATTTAGATTTTCCAGTTCTTGATTCAGTCTAGGAAGGTTGTATTTTTCTAAGTACTGGTCCATTTCTCTAGGTTATTAAATTTGTGTTATATACTTTTTCATAGTATTTTTGTATGATTTTTGTATTTCTGCAATATCAGTTGTAATTTCCCCTCTTGCATCTCTGATTTTGTTATTTGTATCCTTTCTCTTTTTTCTTTAGTGAGTCTAGCCAGGGGTTTGTCAATTTTATTAACCTTCTCAAAAAACCAACTCTTTGTTGCATTTATTTTTTCTATTGTTTTTTGTTTTCAATTTTATTTATTTCTGCTCTAATTTTGATGATTTCTTTCCTTTTGCTGAATTTAGGCTTCATTTGTTCTTTCTTTTCTAGTTTTTTAAGATGAAGCATTAAGTTACTTGGGCTTGTTCTTGTTTTTGGAGGTAGGTCTGTAACAATATGAACTTTCCTCTTATGACCACATCTACGTATCTCTTGATCTCTCTTTTTATTTCTTCTGTGACCCAGTTAATCTTCAGTAGCATGTTGTTTAATCTCCATGTATTTGTGGTTCTTCCTGTTTTCTTACTGCAGTTGATCTCTAGTTTCAAAGCATTCTGATTAGAGAATATGGTTGGTATGATTTCAACCCTCTTACATTTGTTGAGGCTATCTCTGTGTCCCAGTATATGGTCAATTCTTGAGAATGTTCCACGTGCACTAGAAAAGCATCTGTTTTGGGAAAGAAGGCTCTGTAAATGTCAATATGTCATGTTGGACTAAGGTGTCATTTAAGGATGTTATTTTCTTATTGATTTTCTGTTTGGATTATCTGTTCATATCTAACAGTAGGGTATTTAGGTCCCCTACTACATTGGTGTTTTGGTCTATTTCTCCCTTTAGTTCTATTAGTAATTGCTTTACATATTTTGGGGCTTTAATTGGGAGCACAGATATTATTAAGTGTTGTGTCTTTTTGGTACATGATTCCATCTATCTTTATGAAGTGTCCTCAGTATCTTTCTTTGCCTTTTTAATTTCAAAGTCTATTTCATCTGATATTAGTACTGCTACTCCCACTTTTCTGAATGCCATTTACTTTAAATATCATTTTCCACCCTTTCACTTTGAGTCTATATCTTTGGAGCTGAGATGTGTCTCCTGGAGGCAGCACATAGTTGGGTTTTATTTTTTGATCCATTCTGCAATTCTGTGCCTTTTTATTTGTGAATTCAGTCCATTTACATTTAGGGTGATTATTGAAATATGAGGTCTTCTTATAACCATTTTATCTTTCGCTTTCCGGTCGCTTGGCATTTCCATTGCTTCCTTGTCCACATGTTTCTGTTTTCTTTATTTTGGTCAGCTTTTGTGAGTTTTCCCTCTGATCCTTCTTATTTCATGTTATACACTTCAGTTCCGAATCTTTCGGGTGTGGTTACCATTATGAATATGTAAAGAATCGTATATATATATACAGTTGTCTATGTTCATCTGCGTGTGCCTTATCTCCATTCCCCTTTGCGAATTTGGATCTTTAAATCCTCCCCTGTCCAGTCATTGTCTCAATTTGTCCCTATGTATGCTGAAATGTTCATTACTGTCTGTTATAACAATTCACTTCTTATTATTTAAGCTATAATGCCCTACTCTTAATAAGGATTGTACTCTTCTGCTTCTATTTGCCTGATGGTCACTTTATTCTAAATTATATATTTTTGTTGTTGCTGTTATTTTGTTTTAGGTTAGCTGACCCCTTTCAGTATTTCCTGTAGTGCAGGCCTCGTACTGGAGAATTCCCTCAATTTTTGTATGTCTGGAAAGGTATTGATTTCTCCTTCATATCTAAAGGAGAGCTTAGCTGGATACATTATTCTAGGCTGGTAGTTCCTTTCACTTAATTGTTTAAATATTTGGTTCCATTCCTTTCTGGCTTAAGGTCTGTGTTGAGAAATCCAATGATAACTAATGGATTTTCCTTTATATGTTACCATTTTCTTCTCCCTGGCTGCCTTGAGAATTCTATCTTTGTCGTTGATTTTGATAACTTTAATACAATGTGTCTTGGTGAAGGCCTTTTTGGGTTGAGATAATTGTGTGTTCTGTTGACTTCTTGAATTCAAAACTCTAGCTCATTCCTTTGATTTGGGAAATTCTCATCTACTATTTGCCTGAAAATGCTTTCATGTCCCTGCTCCTTTTTCTCACCTTCAGTAATTCTCATTATTCTTATGTTTCTTCTTCTGATGCTATCAGCTAGTTCTTGAATTTCTCTTTCATTATTTTTCATTCTTTGATTTCTCTCTTATTCCTTCTGATTTATGTCTAGATTTCTGTCTTTGCTATCACGGATTCTTTCCTCCATTTGGTTGACTCTATTTCCCAGGCTTGCTATTTTATTTTTCAACTCTTGCAGTGTGTTCTTCATCTCTAGTATATTTATTTACTCTGTTCTTCTTGAGAGTTTCAACCTCCTTGCTCTGCTCATCTAGTTGTTTTTTAAATTCCTGATATTATTTGTTTTTTCAGAAGTACATCCTGAAATCTCTGTCATTTAAGTCACATATTTCTATGTCTGTTAGCTTATTTTCTGGAGATTTTTCTCTTTTTTTCTGAGATGCCTTGTCACGTTGGTTGTTTATGATGTTTAATGGACTATTTCTCCACCTGGGCATTAATGGAAGTGTATTCTGTTGTTTTTCCAGAAAGAAGGTTTATTAAATAAAGGTCTCTCTTTAGCCTGCTACAAAGAAGGCACTTTTCTTTTGCTTTCCAGTAGGTGGCGTCTAAACCTCTTGGTTCCCTGGCAGTTTTGGTAGTGATTTGCTCAGATTCCCTGGGGGCTCCGCTGTGATAGGTCTCTGTTGGTATGGGGAGGGACTCTTTGGTTGGGGTTGGAGGCTGTGGCTCATCTTCGGTTTTGCAACTGGGGCTAGTAAAAATCAGCTATTGTTTCTCTGCGGTCCTGCCCCACTTCTCTGCTTTCTTCCCTGATAACTGGGCCCTCGGTCGGCTGAGAACAAGCCCCAGCACTTCCAGGCAGGGCTGTTCAGGAAAGTCGCTGCGCCTTCACCCCTGTCCTTCCTCCTATAGGGAGCTCCAGCGGCTGTGAGAGGCAGCTTCTTTATTACTCCCAGTCCACCACTCGACACCCGGGGATCTGACCTGTGGTACCTCTTGCGCAGATCCCACGGTGAGATGTGTTGGTGTGCAATTTTGGTGTTTTTTGTTGAGTTTTGGATGTTTCAGCTTATTGTTGTTTCAAGGGGAGAGATCTGGGAATGTTTATCACTCTGCATGTTTCTGCTTGAATCTCACCATTGGGATTCTAATGGGGATTGCATTAAATCTCCACATTGCTTTGGTGATATGGCCATTTTAATTACATTGATTCTTCCAATCCATAAACATGGTGTCTTTCCATTTCTTTGTGTCTTTTCAATTTCTTTTTAAGAATGTCTTGTAGTTTTCAGTGTATAGGTCCTCACTGCCTTTAAGTTTATTCCTGGGTATTTAATATTTTCATTACAATTGCAAAATCTTTATTTTTTCATTTCTTTTTCTGAAATTTTATTGTTAATATATAGGACGTCATGAATTTTTGAATGATGATTTTGTATTCTGCAACTTATTTGTTTATTGTCTAATAGTTTTTTTGATAGAGTCTTCAGGGTTTTCTAGATAGAAAATCATGTCATCTGCAAAAAGCGACAGTTTGACTTCTTCATTCCTAATTTAGATGCCTTTATTT
Organism: Eonycteris spelaea; assembly: GCA_003508835.1. Lineage (NCBI taxonomy): Eukaryota > Metazoa > Chordata > Mammalia > Chiroptera > Pteropodidae > Eonycteris > Eonycteris spelaea. Next base: position 9,129,587 of record PUFA01000072.1, on the reverse strand, counting down.
CTTTTACTTGCTGATTCTTCTGGCTAGGACTTCCAATACTTACTGAATAAGAGTGGTGAGAGTGGGCATCTTTGTCTTATTCCTGATCTTAGAGGGAAATATTTGGCTTTTCACCAATAAGTGTAATATTAGCTGAAGGTTTGTCATATATGATCTTTATTTTATTGAGATATTTTCCTTCTATACCCATTTCATTAGGTCTTTTAATCATAAATGGATGCTGTAACTTATCAAAAGCTTTTTCTTCATCTATCAATATGACCATGTAATTTTTTCTTTTATTTTGTGTGTGTGATGTATCACATTGATTGATTTTGTGATGTTGAACAATCCCTGCACATCTAGAATGAAGCCCACTTGATTGTGATGTATAATCTTTTTAACGTATTGTTGTATTCGATGTGCCAGTTTTTTGTTTAGGATTTTTGCACCTGTATTCATCAGAGATATTGGTCAGTAGTTTCTTTCTATGTTATCCTTGGTATCAGGGCAATATTGGCCTCTTAAATGAGTTAGGAAGTATTACCGCTTCTTCGATTTTTAGAAAAGTTTGAGAATGGGTATTAAGTCATCTTTGAATGTTTGGTAGGATTCACTGGTCAAACCATCTGATCCTGGACTTTTACTTTTTGGTAAGTTTTTGATGATTGTTTCAATTTCCTACTGCTGATTGGTCTATTTAGATTTTCCAGTTCTTTGTGATTCACTGTAGTAAGGTTTTATATTTCTAAGAACTTATCCATTTCATCTAGGTTATTGAATTTGGTGGCATATAATCTTTCATAGTATTTTTGTATAATCCTTTGTATGTCTGTAATATTTGTTATAGCTTCTCCTCTTTTATTTTTGAGTTTGTTTATTTATGGCTTTTGTTTTTTCCTTGGTGGGTCTAGCCAGGGGTTTGTCAATTTTATTGTTCTTTTCAAAGAACAGCTTTTTGTTACATTAATTTTTCCTATTGTATTTAGTTCTCAATTTTATTTAATTCTGCTGATTGTTATTATTTCTTTACTTCTGCTGACTTGTGCTTCATTCATTCTTCTTTTTCTAGTTCTTTAAGATGTAATGTCAGATTGTTTATTTGGGATTTTACTTGTTTCTTCAGATAGACCTGTAATTACATATCGTCACCCTGTGTCTTTTGATTGAAGCATTTAATCCATTTACATGGAAAGTAATTGTTGGTAGATATGTAGTTATAACCATTTTATTATTCATATTTTGATATTTTCCCATTATTTATGTGTTTTATTATTTTATTGTTTTATTTAGTTTCAAGTATACAGTATGTTGGTTAGACATCTATAGTTCATAAAACGATCCCCCCAATTGCACCCTCCTTCCCCTGACCCTCCACCTAGCCAATGTATTAATGCTAACAGCATTTCCTATGCCTTGCTCCCCATCCCGATGACCATCCATCAGCTACTAATTTGTACTTCACTCTATTCTCCCAGTCCCCAAACTCCTCTTCCCTCTGATACCAAATTGTCCACCATTTTTGTGAGTCTGTTTTTGATTAGTTTGATTAGTTTGTTCATTTTATTCCTTAGATTCCACATATAAGTGAAATTATATACTGTTTATCTTTGTCTGACTTAAATACCTTCTAGGTTCATCAAAGCAATATCTTTTTTCCATCCCCTTCCTTTTCATATGTAGGGGTCTTGCTTTCTTATCCTTTCAGCCACTCTATCTTTTGATTGGTTCACTTAATTCTTTTCCATTTAAGGTACTTATTGATAGGAATGTAGTGGTTACTATTCTTTATTCTTGTGTTATGGACTGAATTGTGTCTCCCTGAATCTATATATTGAAGCCCAAACTCCCAATATGGCTATATTCAGAGATTGGGCTTTTAAAGAGGTAATTACAGTTAAATGAGGTTATAAGCATGGAGCCCTGACCAATATGACTGGTGTTCTTTTAAGAAGAGCACACAGAGAGAGAAGGTCACGTGATGATACAACAAGAAGGTAGCCATCTGCTAGGCAAGAAGAGAAGCCTCAGGAGAAAACAAACCTGCCAACACCTTGATCTTGGACTTCCAGCCTCCACAGCTGTGAGAAAATAAATGTCTGTTGTTTAAGCCCCCAGTCTGTGCTATTTTGTTAAGGCGGCTTAGCAAACCAATACAGATTTTGCCTCCAATCTCTAAATTCAACCTTTATTACCTCATTTATGGCACTGGAGCTGGACCCTGTGTTTTTTTTTTGCCAGTTGGCATGATGTTATCTTTGTCAGTAGATGGTGCTGGAGAAATATTGCAGGAAGAAGAAGGATCTCTTCTTGGTTATGGTGTTTCTTCTCTTCCTTTTGCTTCTCCAAGGTGACTGCCAGTGACATGAATGTGGGGCATCTCACGGCCCTCACTGTCCAGTTTTGGCCCACAGTTTCCTACCTGCCAATTTTGATTCTACTGGCTGTGAATCACCTCTGAGGTAACTAGTCTAAGGTAACCTGGCAAACCTTACCAACTCTGGTGGGCTGCAGATGCTCCCTTTTCAACAATGTTCAAGCCCTTCTTCACCTTTCAAATTTCTTCCTTCCTTGTCTACTCTTGCTCAGTTCTCAGGTAGTCTTTAAAGTCCTATTTTACCCCTTTTAGTACCCAACCCCTATAACTAGTTGGTAATTCATTATATTAAACTTTGCCTGTTTGAAATGTATTTCAGCCTGGACCCTGAATGATACACATGCTCACAGCTCACTCTAGGGCATCACAGTGTGGTCTTTATCCTCATGATCCAAGGCAGCATCTGCATTCAAGATGTCAAGACAGGCATAAGCTAAAGTGAAAAAAAGAAGGTTTTTGGAGGTTTTAGGAGGGAGGAGAAGTTGCCAGATAGTCTCCTTGGAAAGAGGGAACTGGATTTGTAGAGAACTGTAGTGTCCCTTTAAGAGTTACCATAAATTTATAGTCAAAAGCAAGCAGTAGGATTGTTTGATTGTTTTCATCCATTTGGGCTGCTGGGGTGCAGGCATGAAGTAAGCAGAAACTTAGGTTAAATTAGGGTTGGAATTTTGCCAGGTGAACTTAGTAGTGTGAGAGAGGGGTTTAGTAGGAGAAGGGCTTGAGTGCTGGCCTGGGGCTCTAAGCTGGGAAAGGAGAGAGTCGATAGAGCGGCTCTTTGTATGGTGTATGTGTGTACACTTGCATCTGTGTGCACACGTGTACTCGGGATTAGTAGGCCTTGCAAGTTCGAAGTATAGCTGGAGCAGGAGAACTTGAGTGAGTGAATCGGGAGATAAGGCGGTGGTTGCCAAAAATGAGCAGGATGTTTGAAACAGGTAATTTAGAGATGGTGTGGTTAATGGTGAAGATAGAGTTGAGGCTGTACGTGTGGTGGCAGACAGCAGAGGTGGGGCGGAGAAAGTGACCCCTGGAGTTAGAGGCCGAGAAATAAAGAGGCCAGAGTTCTGTTCCTATTCTCTCCCACCAGGCATCAAGCTGTAAATCCCATTGGTCTTTGGTAATTATTGACTAAATGTTGGGCATGAGGCCAGGTACAGAGGGGAACTGGGAACAGGAATGGGATTTAGTGATGTGTGTGGAAGATGGAGAAAGGGAAAGAAATAGCGGTAAGAGCAAGCAGTTCCTACATTATTTCCCATCCCTTTGGGTCTGCCCATAATGCTGTCATTTGTGAGAGTTTAATACAGTCACCTCTGAGGATCCATGGGAGATTCGTTCCAGGACCCCCGTAGATACCAAAATCCACAACATTCAAGTCTCATATAAAATGACATAGGATCTACATTTAATCTATATATCCTCATATACTTTAAATCATCTTTAACTTACTTATAAGACCTAATGCAGTATAAATGCTATGTAAATAGTTGTTATACTGTATTGTTTAGGGGAAAATTACACGGGAAAAAGCCTGTACATGTTTAGTACAGAGACAACTATCATAGGCCTAACTACATAGTACATGTCAGCAACAACGTAACTTTTTTCTGAATATTTTTGATCCACTCTTGGTTGAACCCACAGATATAGAACCTGTGTATATGGAGGGTTGACTATATACTCTAATGCAGCAATTTAAGGTCCATGGGAAGACATATTCAACTCAAGTCAATTTGACCAACATTTACTGAGTACCTACTGTGTTTAGAATGGCAGGCTATACGCTGAGAGTACCTAGGAAAGTTTATAATCTAGTTGAAGAGAGAACATAAAGCACATATAAAAATGTTACATAGCTTCCACTAGTGCCAAACAGTAATGTACAGTGTTGCCTACTCTTGTCAGAGAAGTGAATTGCAAGGTTTGTATGAAATTGTAGAGTCTCAGGAAAGACAGCTGTAACGCAATGTGGCCCTGAGACTGTGGGATCCACAACCCGTAAAGTTGCAAACCAGGAGTTGAATTGTCTGTTTGGTAATTATCCATCCCCTGCCTCCATTTAAAAATGCTATGAATCTGTATTCCTCAGAAAGAACAGTTTTTAATCTATCTTTCCCCTGTGTATAATATTTCTTACTCATTGCTCATAAATTTATGCCCCATGTTACAGTTTCCCAAAACCTTTCCCAAATCCTGCTCTATTAGTCTATTTTTCCAGAAAACAGAACCATGGGGCATATATAATCCACATGCACAAGATATTTATTTTAAAGGAATTGGCTCACAAATGTGGATGCGGCCAGTTTGAAAACATACCAGGCTGAAAAACCTAATAGGCTAGAAATTCTGGTAAGGCTGACTGTGTATCCTGAGTGCAAATTCTCCAGGACAGAAGGCTGGAAACTCGGTCCTGGTTTCTATGTTACGCCTTGAGAATCTCTTCTACTTTGGGGAACCTCATTGTTTCCCTTAAGGTCTTCACGTGATTGAATGAGGCCCACCCAAGGATGGGAGATAATCTGCTTTATTCAAAGTCTACTGATTTAAATGTTAATCTCATCTAAAAAATACCTTCACAGCAATGTCTAGACTGGTGTTTTACCACACAACTGGTCACCATAATCTAGGCAAGTTGACACATAAAATTAACCATCATACCTGCCTAGAAATTAAGCAAAATTACAGGAGTCTAAATTTATCTGTTTCCTCTGTGAAATGTTCACATTCTACCTGGAGTATAATTTTTGTGTGTCTTTTCTGAACTACTAGATTTTAAGCTCCTTGCTGGTAGGCTCTAATTTTAATTAATTTTTCTCTCCCAAAATTTAGCACAATACTGTGTTATCAGGTCCTGTGCTGAGCACTTCACATGCACTCAGTTATATCTTCAGCGGATGCTGCTGGGCTGCTACATTGTTGTTGTTTCCCAGGGAGCGAAGAGCCTGGGAAAGGGTCAGTTGTGTACATGAGCACACAGAGCTGCAAATGGTGACTTGGCTTGGAGCCCAGGCTGGTCTGTTGCTCCCCACAGAGTACCTGGCGTTACTTCTGAGATTCCGTCTGCCACAAAGGGCCCCACTACACACACACACACACACACACACACACACACACACACACATTCATTTCTCTCCCAGAGTCACTTCCTGGCTCGTTGCCTCTAAGAAGCTTTCCCTGATATGCTTTCCCTCAGAAAGAAGAGCTGACCAAGGCCAGTCAGTGCAGTAGTGCTGATTGTGCCTGGGACCCAGTGAGAGTGGGATGGAAATCCAGCCCCTCTTCCCCGGCAACTGGTGAGGCTCGCTAGGGACTGCTGCTGACCAAGAAAGAGTCACCTCATTGCAATCCTATACCCAGGAAGATTGTTCTGTACACGGAGGCATGGGCTGGGTTATCTGGGCCCTGGGACTGACTGGAGCCCCGCATCACAAGTACTCAGGAATGTTTGCCTCCTGCCTCCTCTACTAGGTAGTGACCCTCTTGATGTGGAGCCTGTGTTCTGGGTGTCATAGTAGACTCTCATCCAGTTCAGGGCCTGGCACTCCTCTGCTTAATGATTGTTGAGCAAATGGCTAGAAAGCAGAATGAAGGAAGGGAGAAGCCTCGATGTATTTCTTGAAGTGGCAAGATTATTTTATTCCTTTCTTTAGCCATACACATGCATTTATTGAGTATCTACTATGTCAGTGCTGTATAGACAATGGGGCTACAGAGCAGATAAAGTGTTCTTGCTTGGGCTCGTAGGAGAAACTCATTTATTCTTTTCTACCACTCTATACAGAGAGGGAAAACAGCAGCCTTACAGCAAGTTGGTTCATTAATGTACCCTATCAAGTTTCCTGGGGTTTCATCCTTCCAGGCTCCTAATTACTTAACATGTTCAAAACAGAAGAGTCTTTTTATGTTCAACAGATGAAGGGATTTATAAACACTGACATCCCGGAGTATGGAATTCGGATTTCAGAAGGTCTTCTTCACTGCGTGTTGCCCATCTGCCTGTTTTTCTGCAGCACCCACTCCTTTTCCAATCCACCTCACTCCACCCCACTAGGACAGAGCCCGGCCAGCTTCCTAGGCAGAGTCCCTTTCCCTCTACAGCATCTACCCGCCAGAGCAGAGGGCAGGGCTAATTGTGTCCTGTGTTGTTCTCAACAGGAGTCTCGTGGCTCATCTGCTAGAAGAAAAGTGAATTGACTTATCTGGGCGGTTCCTAAGTGGCCTGGTGCCTGGGACCTCTCTAATGACTTGGCTGAAATAATGCAATTTCCTGGGTTCTGTGAAATTCCGAAGTCTCCACATTAGCTACTCACGCACATGATACATTTTGTGTTACTCTTTTCTTGGGACTTCATCTTGTGCCCCTTCTACTGAGCATGCCTAGTTTAAGAGGCATCTTCAGGGCTGTTAAGATGGAGAGAAGCCTGACAAGCTGAGGAAACAATGGTGCCAAATGAATGTGAGAGTCATGAAATGCTCAGCCATGCTACGAGGAACCCATCCTTTCTATGAGGAAGTAGAAATTCCCTAATATGGGTGGGATGGGTTTCTAATATCAAAGAATCTACTGTTTGTATCCCTGTCATTTACTAATGGTACAAAGATGCACAATCACTCAAGATCTCTGAAATGCAGGCTCCTTATCATTTAGATATTGTCCCGTCTGACAATATCCAGAAGGTTACTGCAATGGCTACATGAGCTACATGTGTGGCAGCGACTGTCATATATCTGGCATGTGAAGGGCAGGCAGTAGCTGACTTTTGGAGCATTTGAGTGTGGTGAACACGTGACCCTCGTGGATTGAGGAGATGGAGGGAGTAGCCCATCCCTCAGCTCATTCAGGCCTTGATGGTATAGTTGCACGAGACCAACCAGGAACTTAGAACCCACTCTGAATATTTAAAATTGGTGGTTTGCACAGGTGATGGACGAGCTGAGAGACCAAGAGGGGGACTGAGGCAACAGAGCTTGGGATGGCAAGAGGCTATTACCAAGGTGGGCGACAGGAACAAAGGGAGGGCATGGCTTTCCCAAGTTCAGGGGTCACCCAGCAAAAGCAGGAGCTGGTGTCACAGAGGAGACACAGCTGCCATAAAAATGCTACCCAAAGAGCAGATGGAAAGAAATACTCTGGTTTCTTTCTCCCTCTCTTTCACACTCCACCTTCCACTTATGCAAGAAGCTGGGTGGACCTAAGAGTGTAAGTTATGCAGCCCATAAGGGTGAGCCCCACCCCACCCCACAGAGAGCAGAGCAGGGGAGAAGCAGCCATGCAAGGTAAACAGGCCTAGTGGCCTTTGGAGACTCAGTGGTAGAGGAACCATATGAAATGGTCTAGCTGAAGGATGTTCTTCTGGTGACAATTTGTTTCCAACCTATCTACTTCCCTCCTGTCCTGTCCCCGACCTTCCCCATGCCTCTATTTTCCAAATGTCCCTGAGATTTCCTGCTCAAGCTGAGTCATTCTCCTATCTACAGACGGGAAAGAAGAGGCAACAGGCCATTAGACCATCACCCACTGCCATTGTGACTGCTGTCTAAATGTCCATCAGCAGGCAGTGCCTGGGCTGGCCACACCCAGAGGGAAGACAAGGTAATACTGCCATTCCTGCCACACATGGGCTCTGCCCAGAACTGGGTAGGAATTGTTCGAAGGGGAGGAAAGGGTGCTCTGGCCCTGAGCTTGGACCCAGCGTATGAGATCTGGGAAATTCTTCTCCCTGAGACAATTCTGAAAGCTCTAACCTCAAATTCCCACTTGACCTGAGGAAGGGAGAAAATGGAACATTCTTTAGAACTTTTTCGTAGTTCATTTGACATTTTTCTTGGGTCCTTCATCCATCATCTGCCATATTAAACTTCATGTTTACCAACTCCTTCCTTACATTCTGTTATTGAAACTAACTCAGAGCCATCCACAACAGTCACCCCAAATTTGCAAAAAGTTTCAGGTATCAGGGAAAAAAAAAAACAATTAAAGCAGTTTATTCTCCAAACTGTAATGTATCCTTGTTGATGCAATAGAATTCAATCATTAAATATTTATACTAACATCGGGAAATGTTATAAAGTGTTAGTACAAAAAAGCAAGATGCAAATTTATGTCAAAAAAGGAAACAACAAATGAACAAACAACAGTATAGAGATATGTCTAGCAGGGAATGCCCTAAAATGTTGTGTTTTGGGGAATGGTACTATGATTGATTTTTGTGCAAAGAAACTAAGTTAAGCCCAGAAATTCTTTGTGTACTTATTGTTATGTTCTCCTTCCTTCTCCTTCTCCTATGGAGAAGGTCTCCAGTGCATTTTCAAGACCACGCAGCTAGCCTGCTGAGATCAGACCAGACGATCTCTTGACTCTTTTTGGAGTTTTTACCTGGGCACTTGCCACCTCAGGCAAAGGTGGAAGTGAAGATGGCTGTCACTCCAGGGCTGAAACCACAGAGGGCAGGGAAAGAGCCCTGAGATCCAGTCGAGCAGGGCTATGGACATCACCATCAGGACTGGAAGAAGTCGTAAGGGAATGATGAGCAGTTACGGATTTGAATCTAAACCAGCAAGTTTCGATTTTCTTCTGTACCATGCATTGTGTTGAGGCTCTAATTCTGTGGTCCTTTTCCAGATTGCTGCATTCTTAGGTACTAATTTATCCTAAGTGACAACTTAGGGGCATTAGAGAGGAAAGTCTGAAAGGGGAAGCTGAGATAAGGGGAATGAAGAGTGTGGAGATAACCATGGCTCACCTCTCCGTGTTTATGCTCTTTACAGAGAGAGCTCTGCCTAGACCAAATAAGTCATACTGAGGAAATGGACCTACTTCTTCCCAAAGGCTGTCAGGGTCGAGACCGGGAGTCCCCAGATACTCATTCCCATGTATTCACCTCCTATTAGAATTCTTAACTTGGCAACTCATGCCCCATTTGCTCAATGTATTCAAATGGCACTTCGCGAAGTAGGTGCCGGAAGGAGGTGTCACATGGATTGGACAGGACTGAAGTGGTCATTAATGCTCACTCTAGTCTCAGCACTTCTTCAGAGAGCCAGCACTGCCTGGGAAGCTAAGTTGTTCCTTTGAACAGAGAATTAAACATGAGAGATTGAAAATCAAAACATCAAAATAAAAGGATTTTTGTTTTAATAGAAATAGAATATGCCCCCTGCAGATCAGTTCAACCTATTAAATGGTTCAAGGCAACTGATTACTTTCCCCTGAATTTTAGGTCCTCATGGTTAGAGAAGGTAGGTGTATGAGTTCTCCAGGGCTGCCATGACAAGTAACTTCAAACTCGATGGCTTAAAGCAATAGAAATTCATTCCCTAACAGTCTGGAGTCCAGAAATCCAAAATCAAGGAGCTGATAGGGCTACAGTCACTCTGGAGGCTCTAGCAGAATCCTTGCCTTTTTTGGCTTCTAGTGGCTTCAGATATTCCTTGGCTCATGACCGAATCTCTCTAAGCATTTCAACATGGGTCTTCTCTGTGTGGATCTGTCAAAGGTCTGTCAAAAAAACCTGGTCCTAATTCTCCTTAATTCACTACATCATGTAGGAATAAACTTTGAGCACTCCTTCAAAAAGTACAGCTGATTTTCATCCTCCCATGACTCTTAAAAAGGATATCTGTGATAGCAGTTTGGGCCCACCTGGCAGAGCCAGGACAGATTCTTCCCCTCAAGATACCTAACTCTGCCACGGCTTTTGCCGCATAAGGTAATATATGCAGATTCTGGGATTAGGCTGTGGCCATATCTTTGATGCCACCATACAGTCCACTACACTAGGTAATTCTTTTTTTATGGTCTGATTGCACAATGGGTGCTACTGCACAGAAAAAGTGTTGCTTTCTAAATTCTATGAGTTTTCAAGTTTTGCTTCTATTCTTTTCCTTTCTTAAGGACCCAAATAGAAATATGACTCACATTGACTTCTTTCTTGGTGATTAATCTTGTGCTTTAAAAATAAGCTGCTCTCCCTGATGCCCTAGCAACTTCACAGCAGTTCTGAACTTGTAAAGATCCCAGATTTGTGTTTACAAGGGCATACGTGCTGGATTCAAGCTTGTTTCTCTAAAAATCTGAGTAAACAGCTCTGTGACTAGTGCTTTAGTGTAATTAACAAGAAACTGGGCCCCGATTCTCCTTAATTCGCTTTGTCATCCAGGAACAAACTTTAAGATCTTCAGAATTAGACCTGACCCTCATGTTTTGATAACTTCTGCAGGTCCTTGAGAATTCCAGAGAAGTTTTCTGTACACTGCATATTGGAAACATGTGGCCATTTTTTGTTTTTTCTCAAGGTCATCGGGAGAAACAAATCGGAAAATGTGTTGATTTATTTCTCTATCTTCTCAGGATTATCTTCTTTTTAAAGTCATTGACTCTCCCTATCTACTCTAAACAAATGACTTCATTCTCCATGATGGGAAATCTGACTAAAATAAAATTTCATCTCTTTATGCCATCACAAAGAAAGAGTTTCTGACAGGTACTTTTCAGTGGAGTTACTGCCTGTAGAGTGCTTAGAAACCCCAGGCTATTCTAAAAATAAAGTGTTGAAAAGATTTGTCCTCCCCCTGAGGTTTACAGATTCAGAGGTAAAGAAAAAAAGAGGCTTTCCTTTGTCTATCTTTCTAACACTCCGGAAAAGAGTCTCGTTTTGATCCCTGAAAACCTGATACACATGAGTTAGCTCTGGGAGTGAAGGGTTGAATTTTCTTCACACTTCTTGGTTAATCAGATATTGGAAACAGAGTCCAGGTCTGGGAAGAACCTGTTCTCAAGCAGCAGCATTGGCCCCGGCCCCTTTCCCACAGCTCCACAAAGAAGCAACACAGATTGCTACCCACCCTCCACCCAGTTCTGTGGTGAAAATGTCAGATCACTGTACTGTCCTGGCTGTGGTCATTGCCAGAGAGTTAGGGGCCACTCACATAAGGTTCTAGGATCCTCCTTTCTCTTCATCTTTACACAGCCCAGAGCTTTCAAGGCAGAAGTACTTTTCACTTCCCCCAAGTTTCAAGATTTTTGTCACTTTTGGGAGTTATCAATGGGAGGAGGAAAGAGTCACAGGTTCAGCTCTTGGCACCAGGTCAGGATCAGGGCTGAGAAGGGCTGGGGCAGGACTGGGGTCAATAGTTCCCAGGATTGGGGGAGACCTAGGATGAGGGTGTGACCGAAGCCAGGATGTCTATCCTATGGCCTCAGGGCCAGCAGAGAACACTAGTGGAGAGGGGTAAGATGTACAGGTATTGTGAATCGTTAGCAGCTTTCCATGTCCCTGCCCTGGGTTCTAGTAACTAGCTGTGCCCTGGGACTAAGCTGCTCAACAGGCCTGAGCCTCCATTTGTTCATACGTACTGTGATGATGTTTAAGGTCTGTGACAATAACAACAAACTACAAACAAGTAAAACAAGCAAAGCTTTTCTTGTTTATTGTCAAGGAAGCATTTGCTTTTTTCTTTCCAATATAACTAAATTCCTTACCATTGCATGTTCCCCTCAGTCCTAAAATAGTGGTTTTTATTTTTGGAGATGAACTAATGGTTCAGTTTGACTAGAACATGGGAAAGGAACAAGAAAGTCACCAAAAGGAAGACTGATCTGAAAAGGAAGGCTGGACCACTCGTAGACTTGGACATGAGGAGCCATTGGCACTTCAGTTAGGAGGACACTCCCTTTCCAGCCTCTTACCCCCAAACATTCTGCTGTCTGTAGTGTGCTTGAGATACTTCAGAATTCCCCAGCCAAGTAGTCCCCAAGGGCTGTGTGACCTCTTCCCCAGATGTGTCAGAGCATTCCATTTGTGTGGCTCTATGCCCTAGGGGTGACCAAGAATAGCTGTTTTCAGAGGCGGGGATATGGGTAGAGAGACTGGAGTGTCCACAGGATATAGGAACTTAGGTTGGGGCTCCTGATAATATATGAGAGAGTAAAGGGTGGATGAGAACAAGGATAGCTGCAGACTTTTGCGGTGGCCATGTTCCAGCCAGAACCCCAAGGAGTCTGAGAAGTCTATACAAACATATAGTAGAGGAGTCCAACAATTGACAAATATATGCTCTCATAAGAAGTAGTGGTGATGATAAACATTACAAAGCAAAATAAAACAGGTTAAGGGGGTAGAGTGTATGTGTGTACGTGCGGGAGGGATTGCTCTTTTAGAAAGGGAAGTTGAGGAAGTCATCTCTGAGGCGGCAGCATTGAAGCAGAGACCTGAATGCAGTAAGGGAGTGAGGGGACAGGGCACTGTAGCATAGGTGCCTGGATGAGGAGCAGGGAAGTATTTGTGGCTAACGATGAATTTGTACGTATACGTAGGAGGGGCGGATCAGGTCAAGCCTTTGTAGACCGTGATAAGGTTTTTCTATTCTAAGAAAGTTGGGAACTAGATGGAGAGCTTCAAGTAGGGGAATGACATCCTCTGATTTACTGCTTAATGGCATGACTGCAGAGCAGCAAGGGTGGGGAAACAGGAAGACCATTAGGTAGGATGTTACTATAGCATTTTTTCATTTCTTCCAATTACCTCATAAAATATTTAATTCAAAAAATTGCAGTAGAATATACATAATATAAAATTTACCATTTTAACTATTTTTCAGTGTACAGTTCAGTATATCACATTATTGCACAACTATATCTATCTTTGGAACTTTTTAATCTTATAAAACTGACACTCTCTACCCATTAAATAATAGTTCCTCATTTGCCCCTGCCTTCACCTCCTGGAAACCACCCTTCTACTTTCTGTCTCTATGAATTTGGCTACTCCAGATACCTCATATAAGTGCAATCATATAATATTTGTCTTTTTGTGATTGACTTATTTTACTTAAAATAATGTCTGCAAAGATCATCCATGCTGTAGTATATAATTTCCTTCCTTTTTAAGGCTGAATAATATTCTATTGTATGTATGTATATACCACATTTTGTTTATCCATTCATCCGTCAATGGACACTTGGGTTGCTTCCACCTTTTGGCTATTGTGAATAGTGCTGTTATAAACATGGGTGCACAAATATCTCCTCAAGACCCTGTTTTCGATTCTCTGGAGTATTCTTGGAAATTAGATTGCTGCACCATATGGTAATTCTATTTTTAATTTTTTGAGAAACCACCATACTGTTTTCCATAATGGCTGTACCATTTTACATTCCTATCAGCAATACACAAGGGTCTGATTTCTCCACATCCTTGACAAAACTTGTTATTTTTTAATTTTCTTTTTGTAATAGCCATCATCTTAATGAGTTTGAAGTGGTATCTCATTGTTTTTGATTTGCATTTCACTAATGATTAATGATGTTGAATATCTTTTCATGTGCTTATTAGCCATTTGTATATTTTCTTTGGAAGAATGTCTATTCAAGCCCTTTGCCCAATTTTGTGTTGCCAAGTTGTAGAAGTTTTATTTGTATTCTGGGTATTAATCTCTCATGAGATATTATGTAATAATAATGTAAATATTTTCTCCCATTTTGTGGATTTCCTTTTTTCCTCTGTTGGTAGCGTCCTTTGATGCACTAAAGTTTTTAATTTTGATGAAGTACAATTTATCTATTTTTTCTTTTACAGTTTTTTCTTTTAAAGTTCTTTTTTTTCAAGATTATTTTGACTATTCAGGGGTCCCTTTAGATTCCATATGAATTTTAGGATATATCTTTCTATTTCTGAAAGGTAATCATTGGCATTCTGATGGGGATCATTTGAATCTGTAGATTGTTTTAGGTAGTTTTGCTATCTTAATAATATTATCTTGCAGTTCTTGAACATGAGATGTCTTCTCATTTATTGATGTCTTTTTTATTTCAGCAATATTTTGTAGTTTTTAGTGTACAAGTCTTTCATCTCTTTAGTTAATTCCTAAGTATTTTGTTCTTTTTTATTCTATTGTAATTATTTACTTAATTTCTATTTTGGATTGTTCATTGTTAGTGTATAGAAATGCAATGGATTTTTATCTGTTGATTTTTTATTTTGCAACTTTGCTGAATTTATTTATTAGTTCAAACAGGTTATTTTATGGAATCTTTAGGGTTTTCTACATGTAAGAGTATATCATCTGAAAACAGATAATTCCACTTCTTTCTTTTCGATTTATATGCCTTTTATTTCTTGCCTAATGTTACTGCAGCATTCTATCTTGGAAATGATGAGGATTTTAATGGGGGTGACAGAGGTGAGAAATGATTGGATTTGGGACATATTTTGCAGGTAGAACAGAAGGGATTGGTTTGATTGGACATTGACTATGGGAGAAAAAGAGGAGTTAAAAATGACTTCTAAGTTTATAGATGGATTTATTTGCTAAACCATTGTGGTGTCATTTGATTAGATGGTGTAGATAAAAGAATGTATACTTGGGAGGGGAAGAAAAATTCTGTTTTGGCCATATTAAATTTGGCCATGGTTGTGGATAACGTAGATATGAGCAAGAGCATATAGTGGGAAGAGGTAAAAAGACAGACTTTTGGGGCAAGCTCACATTTAGAAAATGTATGGAAGAAGAGACAAAGAGGAAATAACTCAAGGCATAGAAAAAGAACCAAGAAAGTCAGAGAAACAAGGAGAAAGTTTCAAGAAAGTAGGATTGGTTAACAGTATAACAACTTGAGGAAGGAAGATGAGGTCTGAGAAAGCAACTTTTACATGAGCAGTAATGTCATTATGAAGAGGAATTTTCACTCAAAAGGCTAATCAGCTCTCTGTTCTACTTATGTAAATATGCTTGCTGCATGGGCTATACTTGAAATTGACTAAAGACCCACCTTCCCTTTTGTAAGCAACAAATGTAACTGTTTGTACCCCCTAGTAACTCCCACACATTGTAACACTTTGTAACTGCTAGTAATCCATAGCAACTCCTGTCCTTTGTAACACAATATAACTACCTGCAACCACAGCAACTCCCATCACTTTGTTATGGTCTGAGGACAAATTAACCAATCACCTAGTGCCAAAAGGGTCTATATAAGGAATGTTGCAACTGAGCTCTGGGCCCAGATCTTCAGAGCACCAGCTCCTCTGGGACCACCGGCATAATAAACCTGAGTTCTCCAACTCTCCAAGTGCTGCTTGGTTTCTCGCGGTTCTAATTTTGGATCTTTTCTACAACAACGGGTTACCTTTGACAGAACATTTTCAGCCAAATGGATAAGGCCTCTGCCTGAGTGCAAATAAGTTGAAAAAGCAAGTGAGAGATGGGAAGTGCTCTAAACAGATTTAAAGTGCTATACACTTAAAGCTAAAGTGTTGACGTTATTGTTGTCAAGGAAACAAACAAAAAAAAAACAGTTAAGAGAACTCAGAGCCACTTAAAATTCCTGACTCTAGCCAATCACATTCCCTCGATCGGTTATGAAAGATGCTGAAAAATAGTCATTAAGAGTCAGGGCTAATCGGGTTTCTTCCCATTAGATGTAGTTGCTAACTGGAAATCTTTCCCTTTGAGAAGGAGGCCAGCAGCAACACCCATACCAAGTTATATAAAGCACGATAGCCCACTGACTAAAAAGTTCCTTATTCTCTTGCTATTGGCTGATGCAGTTTATAAAACATAATTTGCTGTTTCACTTTTCTTTTAAATGAGCAAGCTGAATTATGTGGAGGAGGAAGACATGAGAGAGGTAGAGGAGACAGAAGCCAAGCAGCTGAAAGAAAGAAACCTTCAGGTGAGCATTTTTACCTTTGCTTTGTTAATTCATTGTTGAAAATTATGCCTTGCTAATCATTTCATACATAGAAGAATAACTTTTGAATGGTAAATTATTTTTCTTTTACTATAATTTTTTTTCTATCATATACATAGCAGTTTAAAAAATATTACAAAAGTACAAAAAAGTAGAAGGAAGCAAAAACCACAGCTAAAATAGCTTCTATTTAATGTTTCAGAGGTATTTTTTCTATTCTTTTTTGTATGTCTATACATAACTTTAGTTTGATTTTCATACTTGTGTTCATATAGTATAGATATATTTATATTTATATTTTTATATTAGGCTATAAAGTTTTTTCACATGGTTATAAACTCTTCATAATTGAAATTGAAAATTGTTGGATAGTAATACATGGAGGAGATTTACTACACTTTACTATACCTTCATTTTTGGTCATATAACATCTTTCTTAGTTTTCACTGACTGGATCATTTTATTACATAAGATGAATTTTTTCCATTCAGGGTCTTACTTTGGGAGGGAGAGGAGTTTAAATTTAGAATGTAGATTTCATTTGTTTTACTCAGAGGAACAATGAAAGGGAAAGAGTGTGTGAGAGCATATGCTTATAATCTGTTTATTACTCCTTTGAGATCTTGATCAGTGGTCCTCGGTTCTAGCTGCACATTCAACCTGATACTGAGGAGATTAGAAAATTAGAAAAACTGAAACTTAACTTTTGAAGATAAACCAGTCAGTCATCTGTAGTAGTTTTTTGCTATTTTTTTCCCCAAAAATTCCCCAGGTGGCTCTAATAGGTGGCCAACATAATAATAGCTGATCTAAGTCATTTGAAATATTTTCCTGTCTCTGACACACACCAGTGAGTAATAAAGATTAAGGGAAAGAGAGATACAATTTCAGACAAGCCACCCAAATGTCTTTTTCAGGAATGTAAGAGTAATTTGTGGGAAATATATAAGATTTTTAGAAATTTCTGTCATCCACCTCAACTACATAAACTCTTGAGATGATATTCTACTTGAGAGTTTCAATTTTACGAATGCTTTAAAGCAGTGGTGCCCAACCTTTTTGGCACCAGAGACCAGTACTCCTAAGAGACTCTAATGCCTGATGATCTGAGGTGGAGCTGAGGCAGTGATGCTAGTGCGGGGAAGCAGCTGCAAATATAGATGAAGCTTCACTGGCTTGCCCACTGCTCACCTGCTGTAGTGTGGCCTGGTTCTTAACAGGACATGGACTGATATCAGTTCACATCCCAGGGGTTGGGAACCCCTGCTTTAAAGAAATGTATTTGTTTCCAGTGCATTAGTAGTTAAAAGTTAGAGGCATCAAAGCTTCAGAATGTTCTGAATGTATCAAAATTAGGCCCAGCATCTGTTAATATTCTGCCTCCCTACCCACCTGGGGTCTTACAGGCACCCCCATCATCTAAGTAACACTTGTTCTGGAAGAAAGATTCTCTACTTTTGCAATGTACTTATTGCTATGCGTCAGGATCACTTTGAGCATTTTTAGAATCTTATGTGTATTTCAGGCTCAGAGACTCCTCCTGCTTTTCTAGTTTGTTTTACACACCAGACATCTGAGGCATGCTAGTCTTCCAAAGCTAAGTGTGGAAGATAATTGGCTTGTGTGAGCTCTGGTTAATGCAGCAGCCAAGGTGGATAATGCAGAGAAAGGCAAGCATTTGCCTGGGTTGCTCAGCTTTGCTATAGGGCCTTATCAAATCCTTGTCAGAGCCCCCAGCACTGTCTCTATGCTTTTCTCAGGGTGCTGACCACAGCCTTCTTTGTATTGGAGTTACTTATGTGAGGGTCTCATCCTTTTACTGGACTAAAATACTTGAGGATGGAGTCCTCACAGAAAACTCAGCACATGGCATACATTAAGAATAAATTGAAATGTAGAGGATAGCATAAGGAATATAGTCCATAATTTGGTAATAACTATGTATAGTGCCAGGTAAACACTAGACTAATCAGGGGATTACTTCGTAAATTATATAAATGTCTAACCACTACGCTATATGCCTGAAGTTGAAATAATACTGAATATCAACTTTAATTGAAAAATACAAACTAATAAAAAAGGATCAATGGGAAGACGTAAATAAATTAATTCACAGTAATTACATCTTTAGTGTTTCAAGGAGAGGTTTCAAAAATAGGGGAAACAGATCTGAAGAAGAACAATAAAGAAGAGAGGGGAAGCAAGGGGAGAGGAGAGGAGCTTATTTTCTTTGGACATTTAAAGATTACCTAAACTGGGTGAATTGAAAAGGATCTAGTCAGTGATTATGACCTCTAATGTACATTATAAAAACAATATTTTTTTTATCATAAAGAAAACTTTCCCATATAAGTGTTACTGTTCTGTGAGGCTGTAGAGATAGCATTTGATCTTGTTTGCACCTCTTGTACAGAAAACATGATTGTATATAGAGTACTTGGAGGCATCAGAGATTCCTTAAGGTAAGTTGATTTCTTTTTGAGTCTTACCTTAAGAATAATGTGGTTCTCTTGCAAATTCTCTGAGAGGGTTGAAGGCGGTTCCTTTTGATAGCTGTAACAGATACAGATCCCTATCAGGAGCTTGTTGGTACAGAGTTAGACAATTTGCAACTCTCAGACATATAGTGTCAACTTCCTATAATGTTTAAAATAGAGCACATTTTGGGTCCCTTTCATGACAGCTCCCTAGCCCCCATGTTTTCCTGTCCCTAGACCTTAGATTTGAATTTCAGAGACAGAAACTTTGTGAGGAAAAATGCATTAACATCATTTTGTTGCAAAAGACTATTAGGAATTTCCACCCCCACCCCCACCCTCAAAGATATTTACTGTGAGACATAAGTGAGTAGGTTGGATAATAGTTTAATTATTTCACTTATCAGTCATTTATTTGAGCACATTTTTGTGCTACATGTTGTGCTAGGACCTGGGGACACAGCAGTGGTCAAGTGAGACTCCATTCTTGCTGTCAGTGGGCGAACAGACTGGTGGGTGGGGATAGACAGGAGCCAGTTGCTGTTCCATGGAGCTGGTGTGAAGACAGAAAGCCCATGAGGCTGCCAGAGCAGATGGAGCAGCAGCTAGCTGAAACTGGAGGGGTCAGAAAAGGCTGTTTCTAGAAGGAGTGACACCTAGAAAGAAACCTGAGATCGGGTACGAGATAGCCAGGTAAGGAGCTGGAGCTCAGCGTGAATAAGAAAGAGAAAGCTAAATATGTTTAGGGCACTGAAGGAAGTTTCAGGAGGCTGGGGTTTACTGAGGGAAGATGTGGGGAGAGAAGATGTTAGATGACATGATCCAAATTGTGAAAAGCCTGGAGTTGAACTTTATTCTGAGCTGATGATGGATTTTAAGCAGAAGTGTAACATGGCCGGAAATATCATTTTGGAATGATCACTCTGGCCACTGTGTGGAGCATGAATGAACATAGCAAGAGTAGAGCTGGAGTCACTCAAGAGATTGTGTCCTCCATCTCCCAGGTTAGAGACTTAAACGGCCCTGAGCTGAGCTGTGTGACAGAAAGAGGTTCTGGTAGAGACAAGGTGGTAATGAAACCAGGTCTTCCTCAGAGGAGATACTGAGCAGCAGGATGGTCTGAGAGAGGAGGAATGCTAGCAATTTGCTCTTGTTCCTGGCCCTCCCTTCTTAGGTTCAGATGCCCACTGCCCCCCCCCCCGGCTACTGACAGCTACCTAGGGCATTTCCCACAGCAATTCCCCTTGTTTTCAAAATTTCCAGACATATGAAAACATTCTCTCCTTATATGTTTGTTTCTTCCTACCTTATACAGGTATTACATACTTCCCATTCTAAAAAGTTCTGGGGTGTTCCTTTCCCTTGGCAACATACAGGGTTGCAATAGGAATGATAATGCATCGGATACATAAGATGTGCCAGGCTCAGTGCAGCTGTGTAGGAGGCTTTTGCCTGTTTTGCCTTCTCTGGCCCTCTCTATAACTCTGAGAGGGCGAGTACTTGCTGATGCTCACACAGCTGGCAAGGTGTAGAGCCAGGATTTGGATCCTGTTGGGATTTACTCCCTAAGTGTTTCCATGTTATCAGAATGCCTCTATATCATTCCAGGAAGTGTATGATGCTTAACAAACTACCTTTGTAAATAATTCCTTTGCTCTAAGAAGTGAGTTTAATGGTGGAATATGAAATCCTAGGTAGGAGGGAAGAGAAAGAGAGGAAGTTTTAATTTGAATAAATGGGCTTTGAGAAAGCCCCTGAGTCATGTCATTTAGTCACTTTGATTGTGGACAAGGAGCATCCTTATGCTGACACAATCTCTAGGAAATTATTGGAATGAGTTAGGCAATGGCCTCTGAGATAGCAGTTGTTGATCTTATGTCTTTATTCTTCTATCTTTGGAATTGGAAGGCTTGGGAATCAGAGACTCAAATGCAGAATGATCCTGCAGCTTTACTTAGATCAGAAATTGGGTTAATAATAGATACCTTCAGTCTTCCTTAATACAATGATGAAGTGCCCTGGGAAAATGGCAAAAAATTGTTGAGATAGTTTTATAAAATTAAGTTCATAATCAGCATCATAGGTTCATATGTTCTATTAACAAGGAAGAGGTAAGAAAAATTATGAGAGCCAGAGAAAAGACAGAGTCCTTAAATAAATGAAGTCATAACTTCTAGGTCCTCAGAGCTCTCCTTACATGGTAAAAGTTCTCTTTGTGTTGAATATGCATTCGTTTGTTTATTGTGGTGGCTGAGTATTAATGGTTAGGATGAATATGGAAGGAAAACTAGCTTTTGGAGAATATTAGAGAATGAAACAAGGGGATTTAGCAAATACAAAGGTTGGAAGAGGATGTCAACAATAATACCATGCATCTTTTTCTTGGAGACAAAGAGAGGCAACCTCACGTACCTGGATGCCAACCTTCTGCTACGATTCTGCTTCTGTTACATCATTGGGGATAAGTTGTCCTCTAGGAGCATTTGCCTCCTCAAAATAACACAAGAAAGAATCAAATTGTGAAATGACTCCAATTTTCAGGGGTGGTTGCAGAGGGAAATTCTCAAGGAAAAAAGCTTCAAAGGAGAATGTGCGAACTGACCGATCAAGCAAGCAGAGGGGGAAATCTCATCAGGGAAGGATAAAAATAAGGCAACTATTGCTAAACCATCAGCCCAACACTGGTACTTAAAGGATCCGATATTTTGGTCACACCTGAACTTTCCAGATTGTCAGTTTCTACGCATGTAGATCTTTGCTGTAACGGTGGCTCTGTCAACATACATCTTCCGGAGGCACTTCTTCTATCTAGTGGTGGATGTCATTTTACCACACATTCTGTGGTCTGAGCAAAGTTCCCCTTTTAGTGGAAGAAGGCCACAGATGGTGCATATGGCATGTCCAGCCCTAATTCCAAACTGGGCAATAGTTCAAGAAGGCCCATTAGCAGAGTCTAGGCAAAGAAGGCTCACTTAGTTCCCATCGGTTCTCAGGAGTCAGAGAAAGTGCTGGAAGCAGAAGGAGGCAGACCCAAGCTGAAGGGCACATATGAATTGGCGGCAGGGAGAAACTGTTGAAAGGCTGCCAGCCCAATTACAATTATTTCAAGAAAATGCTCTAATTAGAAAACTTAGTAACAGAGGGCATGTCTGGTCATGAAAACTAACATAGAAATAAGTCCACAGAATTCAGAAGTCATTTTAGGGATTTCTGAACTTCCTCTGAACATTCTGGAATTTAGTCAGGAGGCAGGTCAGGGAAATCAACCACTCATAAACATCCCTCTTCCTACTGGTGATTCCTGAGGAATCTGAGGGGAGATGGCGAAGGGGGGCTAAGAAGTTTGCTTATGAAAGATTAGGCCATTACAAGGGAGAACCTGCTCAGTGCACTTGGTCTCCCACAGGGATTCTCTGCCTGTTGGGACGATTGCTTGTTAAAGCCTTTCTGCCTTTGCTGCAAGATCTCACACAGGTCTACACCTGAGGGAAAAGAAACCAGTTCCAAAGACTGTTCTTTAGGGGCTTCAGGTTCCTCCAGGACCTTGTGGTAATCCTGTGAGCAACACATTGAATTTTTTGTCTGCTGAACTCCAGGGAGAGTCAGGCACTATTTGGGTGGGATGTGAGAGGAGGGCCCTATGAGATTTGCAACATCTAAATGTGGCGTTCTAATCAGAGGACAAAAATGAGACAATAAAACTCTGCACAGACCCTGAAGGGGAAATGTCAGTCATCCTGTAGGGTGATTTATTAGGCCCCAGCGCTCTAGGTAAGAAGTCCTCTAGGCCCCAGCACTGTCAGCGAGAACCTCTGCAATACAGAGAAAGCAGATTGAAGAATTTCCTCCTCAGGGAATTCTGGAGCCGGAAATACTATTGAATGCCTACTCATTAAGGGATCTCCAAGTTTCCTTTTCACCAATGGGCCCAAGGTACTGACTTCACAGTTATGAGACTTGGGGAAGTAAATAATATTCTGAAGACAAAGCATTATTAGCTTGGCGGTGTGTGAAGTGACTTGCATTTTGGGGCACTTCGAGGGAATTTGGGGGAGATGGGGTAGAGGAGGGATTGGAGTAGCAGAATGATCCAAGGTGCTGACTCCATGAACTGGGTGCTGGGTGGTTGCTCCCCTTCCCCCACTTATTCTGGAAGCCTGGGAGACCAGCCCAGTTCCTTATTCAAAAGATGTCATGATCTAAATTATTTTAATATGTATTTCTGTTTAATCTCTAAGAACTTAATTTACCTTAGTCCTTTGAAAAAATCCTGAAAGCCTAAGACTGTTCCCAGGAGGCCAGGAAGGTGTACAAAGCTCTATGTTTCTACCATGACATTTGGGGCTTGTTTCAACTACAGGCTAAGCTAGTATCTTGGATTTCAAGAATGAGGCATTCATGATAATTCCTTGTTTTGGGAGGCAAAATAGTTCAGCAGTCTGAGGCTTCCAAAATTTGGGGGACAAACATGTAGAATCTTCTAATCCAGAGGGTTGTGTTCTCCCTGCTGACTTCGGGGAGCTAAGTCGGTGAGCCTTTGCAATAACAGCACCTACCTGATATACGCGTTTTTTCTGGTCCCAGCCCTGACCTCAGTGCCATGCCTATGTCTTCTCACTCAATCCTCACAACAACCTGTGAAGTAGGAAGTATTATTACCATTATTTCCATTTTACTGATAAGAAACTGAGGCACAGGAAGATAAAGTCACCAGCCAAGGTGACAGAGCTCGTGAATGCAGCAACCAAGACTCGGATCCAGAGTTTGCACTCCTATTTGCTGCTCTTCTACTGCTTTCCTGCTTCACTGTCATCCCTTTCACTATTTTTAATCATGAAATCATCTCTCAGCTCTTGCTTTTATATTTTCACTAATGCCTGAGATCCTTTTCACATAATCATTTATCTAAGCCCAGTTTTTGGGTTTAATCATAGCAGTTCACATTGGTGAGTGTTTGCCTATGTGAAATGCATTCATTATGCCCTTTACAGATAAAGAAACTGAGGTCCAGAGAAGATAAATCACTTGCCCAAGGATTTTCATTCAATGTGGGAGTTAGAAGGCCCAGAGACAGTGGCCAAATAGAGGACTCAGAACATCACCTAGTAGCAATCAGGGAAGCTGCCAATGTGGCATTTCTACCAGTTCTTCCAGTGAGGTGCTGACAGGTTTAGTGCAGCTGCTCTCTCCCTCAAGACTGCTGTTCATGAAATCCTATCACTAATGCCTTGCAAAGATGATGTAGACTTCACCAACCTTGATTCTCCAGAAGATTAACTGCTCTTCAGTGGTTTGCCGCAATGTCACAACAGTTGGTCTAATTGCACATTGCTTGCTGCTCTTAGATATGTCTCTGTCAGTGTGTCTGAATGCCTCAGTCTCCAGGTTCACATCTGAGAACTGAAGGTGAGCACATCGGTGGGCTCACAGTCCCAGTCAGTGCTGATGGTGGGGAGCACCCGTGACAAGGTCTAATGATTCCCTGTCAATGCATTGAAACATATTTTTCTACGTATAAAGGAAAAAATAACTTCTGTGAGGTTTGGGACAGTCGCAGCTTTGCTGTGACCATGAAAACAATCTTTACCCTCATCAGATTTTAACTGGTCCTGCAGCACGTTTGATTTTCTTCATGACAAATACAAACCTCCATCTGCTGCTGCTTCTCACTATTTCTTCTTTGTTGTTTCATTACCAGTAAAGCTGAAGAAGTCAAAGCCTTAATTATTTCTTTGTTCTGAGCCTCCTTTCAGTACAGGAAGCCATATGTACTCTCCCTCTAAGGTAGTGGAAATTGTGCTGTCAATTTCCTTCCTAATTTTCCATGAATTTACCTGTTCATATATTTCTCAGCTTCCTTTCACATACTTAATTGGTCTGGCTGGTTTTTACAGCCACATCTAGCAGGCATTTTTTCTTTTTTTCTTTTTTCTTTTTTTTTTTTACAGTCTAGTGAAAGGTTGTGGTGTGGTGTAGTGAAATGTATTTTATATTGGCAGGTAGGAGCAATCCAAATGTTTTAAAGGTTCTCAAGAGAAAGTGTTGAGCTAAATGGAATTTTGGATCTAAGCTTTTAGCCTGTGGCTGTTAGCTAAATGGGGCTTTTAGGAGGGGTGTTTGTATAGTTTCTTTCTTTAGCTTTTCAGGGATTAAGATGCTCTTGGAATTAAAGCCCCAGCTTCTGTAGTTATCCCCTTCTTGCAACTGCCCCGTTTGACAGTCATCAACCACTCCCCGCCCGCGGTCCCCTACGGAGGCCAGAACCAATCCCAATCTCAGGCAGAGGAATAGAAGCGACTCTGGGACTCAGTGTTACTTTGGGGTTAATCTTATCCTGATCTTGTTGCCTTGATTCAATTCAAATTAGGCATCTCTCTTATTCCTGAGGTTCAGTCCCCAACTTATTAGGGGAAATGGACTCCTGTCTTGGCATCCCTAGTCTGAGTCTCTGTGTCCAACACTTGGGCTCTCCAGGACTCAGGGCTGGCCTATACTGGCCAGACATTCGATCAGGTTGAAAGTCTTCTCGTTGTACTATGGTTTAGCAGTAAAAATAATCTTGCTGCCTATAGACTGACATCCTCCATGAGTTCTGCCTTCCTTCCTAGTTGCTCAAGGACTCCCTGTTCCCATCTTTTTTTGATGACTTCTTGTATATGGTTGTACTTGCTGTATTTCATGCTCTGCCTATGATAAGGGACTTTTCCCCTGCATCTGTAACTGACAGTGTCCCTGAAGGTTTGCCACACCCCCACACTGCCTTTATCATTGCAATTCACAAGCCCTTTTGGGTGTTAAGATGGGAGAATCATGGTCTTCGTGGTCAAAAAGTTTAAGAACTTGATTACTTTCAAATCTATTTATACTAATTCAGACCTTTCCCTGGCCGCTTAGATATAAGCTTTCCTTAAGACTCTATCAGAATCCTGGCTCCATTAGGTACTCCCTCTCTTCTATCAAAATCATCTTCCAGATAGATTATATAATAACATCAGCATTTCCCAAGTAGATTGCGTAGAACATTAGTCCCATGGGATAGTAGAATGTGTTAATGTGCAAAAAAGTTTTCAGAGTCAAAAAAAGGGAGGGATACTACATATAACTAAGTTTTCTTTCCCTCCCTGCAGGACCCCCACAGAGCCTTTAACATGCATTAGCAACCTCCAAGGGAGGAAGTTAGAGCTTGCCCTGTTTCTCAAGCTGATTTGAACATGGAAGCCTTTTTTTTTTTTTTTTTTAACAGAGCATCTTATGGAATTCATATTCTGTGGAAGATGCCTCAGGAAGTGCTGAATTAAAGAAGAAAAAGCTTTGCTTTTTGACATCATTTACATGCCAGTCATGTTTTCTGAGTTATATCTTCATATAGGTCTCTGAGGGAGAATTGAAAAGCATCCGTTTATTATTGTCAGAAATATATTCACAAAGCATCTCTTTGGGTAGGTTAATTTAACTAATATTTTACCATATCTCTTTTATTCTTTAGATCATTGTTTGGATTCTCACAGTCATTGTCTTCTAGTCCAAGTCCATTAAGAACATGCCTGTAGTTGAACAAAGTAGGGTTTACTGATGTTGTACCAACGGAGAAAGCATACCTCAGGAAAATGGGACGTCTCAGAAAGAAAACGCTAGGAATTATTATAGCATTTGTACTTGTTTTAAGTAATTGAGGGGTAAGATTCAAGAAAGCAGGATTTCAAGGAACAAAAATGGTTATTAGTTGTTATAGCACACTCTGAAAAACAGAGATCCAGACTTTCACACCCAGACAATGAAAAGGTGTCCCCCAAAGCCACCTGTTCTTTCTTGATTTCCAGAAAGCTTTCTCCTCATTCTCCAAACCAGGCATGGGCTATTCTGTAGTGTTTATACAGGTGTAACAGTAGTATTTTCTTTCTCTTTGGCTAGCTAAGAAGATATTAAGGAATATGTCATTACCCATGACACTTTGCCTAATAAATTTACATGTATTTATTTATTTATTTATACTTTATTTATATTTTTATTAAGTTTATTGGGGGTAACATTGGTTAATACAATTATATAATATTCAGGTATATATTATAATTTGATATCTCTGTGTTCTATTGTGTATTTATCACCAAAGGTCAGTTTCCTTCATCTACCATATATTTGATCCCCTTTACCCAATTCACCATCCTCCAACCCCTTATATTTGACCCCCTTTACGCCATCTACCTACACCCTTATCCTCTACACCCTACTCTATGGTAACCATTAGTCCATTGTCCTTGTCCATGATCTCTGTTTGTTTGTCTCTGTTCATTTTATTCCTTTTAGGTTTATACTCTCACAAATAAGTGATATCATGTGATTGTCCAACTTTTCTGTCTGGCTTATTTGTCGCTTTGTTATTATTTTCAACATCCATCCATGTTGTTACAAATGGCAGTATGATTTTCATTTTTTCTTATGGCCGAGTATTATTTCATTGTACACATGTTGACACAGCTTCTTTAGCCAATCATCTATTGTAGGACACTCAAGTTGCTTCCATGTCCCTGGCCACTGAGATTAAACTGCTTATGAACCATTGGTTGTGCAAATATCTTTCTCAGATATGGGGTTTTTCAAGGCTTGGGGTAAACCCAGTAGTGGGTATTGTTGGATCATATGGTAGATCAATTCTTAGTTTTTTGAGGAAGCTCTACACTGTTTTCCATAGTGGCTGTACCAATTCACAGTTTCACCAGCAGTGTGTGAGGGAGGATTCCTATGTCTCCACATCCTCTCTGACATTGCTATTTGCTTGTCCTGTTGATTTACAGCCATTCTATACAGGTGTGAGATGGTATCTCATTGTGGTTTCGATTTGCATTTCCCTTAATAGGTAGCGTAGCTGTTAAGTGTCTTTTCACATATTAGCCATTAGTATGTCCTCTAGGAGAAGTGTCTGTTCAGGTCCTCTGCCCATTTTTGATTGGATCATTTTTTGTTGTTGTGTTTTATTCATTGTATGAGTTCTTTGTATATTTTGGATATTAGGCCCTTATCAGAGCGTTGCTTGCAAATATATTTTCCCATTCGGATGGTTGTCTCTTTACCTTGTTGACCATTTCTTTTGCTGAGCAGAAGCTTTTTAGTTTGATGTAGTCCATTCATTTATTTTTGCGTTTACTTCCCTTGCCTTTGAGGTCAAATTCATAAAATCCTTTTAAGTCCAAGCTCTTGAGTTTCATTCCTATGCTTTCTTCTATTATTGTTTCAGGTCTTATATTCAGGTCCTTAATCCATTTGAGTTAATTTTTGTGTGTGATGATAAACAACAGTCTAGTTTCATTCTTTTGCTGGTGGCCTTCCAGTTTTCCCAGTACATTTATTGAAAGGCTTTCCTTTCTCCACTGTATGTTTTTGGCTTTTTGTCAAAAATTATTTGCCCATATAAGTATGGTTTCTTCTGGACTCTTGATTCTGTTCATGGTCCGTGTGTCTGTTCTGCTGCCAGTACCATGCCGTTTTGATTACTGTCGCTTTGTAATAGATTTGAAGTCGGGTAGAGTGATGCCCTCCAGCCTTGTTCTTTTTACTCAAGATGACTTTGGCAATTCAGGGTTTTTGTGCTTCCATACAAATCTGATGATTTTTTTCTATTCTTTAAAAAATGACAATGAGATTTTGATGGAGATTGCATTAAATCCATATAATGCTTTAGGTAATATGGTCATTTTAACTATGTTGCTTCTTCCAATCCAAGAACATAGAATATCTTTCTATTTTTTTGGATCTTCTTCTTCGATTTCTTTTAATAAGGTATTGTAGTTTTAATTATAGGCGTCTTCACATGTTCATTAGATTTATTCCTATGTATTTTATTCTTTTTGTTGCAATTGCAAAAGGAATTGTGTTTTCCACTTCTTTTTCTGACACTTCATTATTAGAGTATAGGAATGCTATGGATTTTTTGAAGGTTGATTTTGTATCCAGAAACTTTACTGTATTTGCTTATTGTTTCTAGTAGTGTTCTTGTGGAGTCTTTAGGTTTTTCTAAATAGAAATCATGTCATCCACAGATAGTGACAGTTTGACTTTTTCTTTTCCTATTTGGATACCTTTATATCTTTCTCTTGTCTGACTGCACTCACTAGGACCTCCAATGTAATTTTGAATAACAGTGGCGACAGTGGACAGCCTTGCCTTTTCCTGATCTTAGAGGAAAGGTTTTTAGTTTTCACCATTAAGTATAATGTTGGCTGAGGCATGTCACATATGGCCTTTATTATGTTAAGTTACTTTCCTTCTATACCAATTTCGTTAAGCGTTTTAATCATAAAATACGGTGCTATATCTTATCAAAGGCTTTTTCTGCATCTATTGATATGATCACATGATTCTTATTTTTAATTGTTTATGTGGTATATACTTATTGATTTGCGTATATTGAACCATCCATGTGTCTCTGGGATAAAGCCCACTTGATCATGGTGTATCATCTTTTAATGTGTACTGTATTCAGTTTGCTAGGATCTTTATTTAGGATTTTTGCAACTGTGTCAGAGAGAGATTGTCTGTGGTTTTCTTTTTTTGTGATATCTTTACCAGGTTTTGGTATCAGAGTAATATGGCTTTATAAACGAGTTGGTAAGTATTGTCCTCCTTTGAATGTTTAGAAGAGTTTGAGGAAGTAGGTATATTAATCTTCTTTGAATGTGGTAGAATTTACTGGTGAAGCCACTGGTCCAGGACTTTTACTTTTTGGTAAGTTTGAATGATGTTTCAATTTTCCATTACTGGTGATTGGTCTGTTTAGATTTTCTAGTTCTTTTGATTCAGTCTAGGAAGATTGTATTTTTTTACGTACTGGTCCATATCTTCTAGGTTATTAAATTGGTGTTATATACTTTTCAAGTATTTTTATAACCTTTGTTTTCCCCTTTCATCCTAATTTTATTTATTTATGTCCTTTCTCTTTTCTTTAGGAAGTCTAACCAGGACTCTGTCAATTTTATTAAACTTCCCTAAGACCAGCTCTTTGTTGCATTTATTTTTTTCTACAGTTTTTTTGTTTTCAATTTCATTTATTTCTGTTCTAATTTGATTATTTCTTTCCATCTGCTGACTTTAGCTTCAATTGTGTCTTCCTTTTCTAGTTTTTTAAGGCGAAGCGTTGGTTGTTTATTTGGGCTTGTTCTGGGTTTTAGATAGGCCTGTAATAATAAGAACTTTCCTCTTGTGACCGCTTTTTGTTGTGTCCCCAAAATGATATTTCGTACTGTCATTACATTCATTTTTATACCTCTTGATCTCTCTTTTTATTTCTTCTCTGACTCAGTCCATTCTTTCAGTAGCATGTTGTTTTAATCTATGTATCTATGGTTCTTTCCGCTTTCTTTTTGCAGTTGATCTCTAGTTTCAGAGCATTCTGATCAGAGAATATGTTGGTATAATTTCAATCCTCTACATTTGTTTGAGGCTATCTCTGTGTCCCAGTATGGTCAATCCTTGAGAATGTGCCATGTGCACCTTTTTCGGGATGAAAGGCTCTGTAAATGTCAATTATATCCAGTTGCTGTAATCATCATTTAAGGATGTTACCTCTCGATTGATTTCTGTTTGGATGATCTGTCCATGTAATCTGACACGGGATATATAGTTGCCCTACTGCGATAAGTTTTGGTCTGTTCTCCCTTTAGTTTTGTTAGTAATAGCTTATATATTTTGAGGCCCCGTTGGGAGCATAGATATTAATTTGTTATGTCTTCTTGTGGCATGATTCCCTTTATTGTTATGAAGTTGCCCTGTGTATCGATCTTTGCCTTGCTTCTATTGTGAAGTCTATTTCATCTGATATTAGTACTGCTACTCCCACTTTTCTCTGAATGCCATTGCTGGAAATAGCATTTTTCCACCTTTCAACTTTGAGTCTATATTTGTCTTTTGGAGCTGAGATATGTCTCCTGGAGGCGCATATGATTGGGTTTTTGTTTTTTGACCATTCTGTCTGCAGCTCTGGGCCTTTTTATTGTGAGTTTAGTTCATTTCCATTTAAGGTGATTATTGAAATATGAGGTTTCTTATAGCCATTTTATAACTCGATATTTCCATTTTTTTCTTGTCCTTGTTCTGTTTCTTTATTTTGGTTAGCTTTTGGAGTGTTTCCCTCTGGTCCTTCTTGTTTCACTCTGTATATTTTCAGTTCTGAATCTTTGGTGTGTGATTACCATTATGAATATATAAGAGATAGTTTTATTATATATATTCAGTCATCCATTTTCTTCTGCGATGATTTATCTCCATTCCCTTTGTATTTGGATCTCTGAATCCTCTCCTTTACAGTCATTGTTATCTCAATTTGTCCCTATGTATTGCTGAACTCATTACTATCTTGTATAACAATTCTCTTCTTATTATTTAATCTTTATAATGCCCTGTTCTAGTAAAGTTGTACCCTTTGCTACTATTTGCCTTGTAGTCACTTTACTCCTAATTATGTATGTATGTATGTATGTATGTAGATGTATGAGTATAATGTGTGTGGTGGTGTGTATGTGTGTGTGTGTGTTGGTGTATAAAATTTTTTTTAGGAGAGCTGACCCCTTCAGTATTTCCTGTAGTGCAGGCTTGTAGAGGAGAATTTCCCTCAATTTTTATATGTCTGGAAAGGTCTTAATTTTCCTTCACATAATAAAGGAGTATTAGCTGGAATACATTCTTCTAGGCTGGTAGTTCCTTTCACTTAATTGTTTAAATATTTTGGTTCCATTCCTTTCTGGCTAAGGTCTGTGCTGAGAAATCCTATGTAATCTATGGATTTTCCTTTATATTTACCGTTTTCTTCTCCTTGGTGCCTTGAGAATTCTATCTTTGTTGTTATGGTTAGATAACTTTAATACAATGTGTCTTGGTGAAAGGCCTTTTTGGGTTGAGATAATTGGGTATTCTGTTGACTTCTTGAATTTCAAAACTCTAGCTCATTCCTTTATTGGGAAATTCTATCCACTATTTGTCTTGAAAATGCTTTCTAGTCCTTGCGCTTTCCTTGGCTTTGGTAATTCCCATTATTCTTATGTTTCCTTTCCTGATGAATACAGCTAGTTCTTCTATTTTTCATTATTTATCTCATCTTCTAATTTTTCTAGATTTCTGTCTTTGAATCACTGATCCTCCTCCTGATTCAACTCTATTTTCCAAGCTTGCTATTTCATTTTTCAGCTCTTACAGTTTTGTTTGTTTGTTATCTTTATTCAGACTTCTTTCTGAGGGTTTCAATCTCCTTGTTCTGCTCATCTAGGTGTTTTTTTAATTCTTGAAATTGTTCGACATGAATTGTTTAGGAACTAACTGAGTTTTTTCAGAAGTACCATTCTGAATTCTCTTGTCATTTAATCTCATATTTCTATGTCTGTAAGCTTATTTTCTGGAGAGTTTTTCTCTTTCTTTCTGAGATGCCTTGTCACTTTTTTTTGGAATGACTATTTCCTCCACCTGGGCATTAATGGAAGTGTATTCTGCTGTTTTTCCAGAAAAGAAGATTTATTATATATAAGGTCTCTCTTTGGCCTGTTACAAAGAAGGTGCTTTTCTTTGTTATCCAGTAGGTGCATCTAAGCCTCTGTGATCTGCTTTATATAGAGCTTAAATGCCTTTTTATTTTCTTGTAGATCTTTAATCACGCTCGCTACCCTCAGTTTCAGTCCCTGTCTGTATCAGCGACAGTCTCAGCAGGTTGTAGATTTCCCTGCTCTGTGGTGTTCAGCTCAAGGGCCAGGGGTCTCTGAATGGAAGTTGGGTGCTCTAGCTCAGCCCGAATTGCAGCCAGCTCAGTAAAAATCAACTTTTTTCTCTGCTGTCCCATCCTGCTCTCGCTTTTGCTTTCTGCCGATGACTGGGCCCTGCCACCGTGGTACTCAGCATTTCCAGCAGGGCTTTTCAGGAAGTCGCTGCACATTCTCTGCTCCCCGCCTCCTCCAGGGAGCTCCAGAGGCTGCACGAGGTAGCTTCAGTCTATGCGGCCACAGATTAGTCGATGTTTGGTCTTGGAGGGCATGGTGGGAGGGGCCCTCTGGGTGGAGTTGGGGGTTGCAGTTCAGCCTAGGTCTGCAACCACTGCCAGCAAACATCAACTGTTGTTATTTTCAGCGTCCACACTTCTTTGTTATGATGAATGGGCCCTGCCGCTGGGGAACCACAGTTTTAGGTCAATGGGAACTTGCTGACCTTCTCCCCTTTCTCAGGATCACCAGCTGCAAGAGGCACTTCTTTATTTCTCCCAGTTCACCACCCAACACCTGGGTTCTGACCTGCAGTAACTCTTATGCACAGATCCCACACTCGACATGCTGGTATGCAGTTTTGGTGTTTTTGTTGAGTTTTAGATGTTTAGCTTATCGTCGTTTCAAAGGGAGAGATATGAGGACGTCTCTCACTCCATCATGTTTCCCAAAGTTCCTTCCATAAATTTACATTTAAACCTAGGGTTTTTCATAGATAAAGCTGGACACTCATTAAAGTGAGAATCACAGCCTTTATTCAGTAATATACTAGTGCAATAGAGAAAAAGAATCCAATATGAGTTGAAACTCAACTTTGATTTTTTATAGAGGTTAACTCGATATTTTCAATGGAGAACGAGGGAAGAGGGAGGGGTCTGAACAGATGTTCAGTTGAGTCAGAGAAGCAAAAAATTACAAAAAAAAAATTGGAAGGGCTGGTTGGTCTATGTGCACATCTGGATTTGCTAAATGATCTTTATAGAAGTTAACCTCCCGCCTTCTCACAGAGGCTTGGAGACGGGGCCCTATCTTTAGATGTTGGCTGGAACAAACAGTAAATTCTTTTGACAGCCTTGAGTTTTCTCAAGCTATATATAAGGGGGGGGGATTTAGAGTCATCCTAGATGTGGCCTTGAGCTGTTAAAACTATCTTAATGTTTTATTCACGTCTTTATATAAAACAAGATGGAATAGTAGCCAAGAGGAAGGCTCAGAGGAGCCTGACTGGAGTTTGATCAGCGGAGAACTTTTGTCTGCCTCCAGAGAAAAAGTTGTATAATTGATGATTTTTGCCAAGGTCGAAGATAAGTTTTGAGTGATCCTTTCCAGTCACATTGTATCAACTCTGGTCATAGTTACTTGCACAGTCTGCATCTTGGAAGTCAGTTTATCCTTTCTGTGAGTTCTCCCAATTAGCTGTGCTTGCTTTTTTCAGAGGTTTCTGTGTATTCTTTTAGGGAAATAGGAGTCACTGGAGGGTGATAGTTCAAACCTCTAAAATTCTCTAACAATTATCCTGAACACAGTCAATTAGTGTATGGCCTTGGGTATAAGCCTGGTGTCCATAATAAGAAGTACCTTAGTGAGGCAAGGTCTGGGTTGGAATTGGGAATTTACGGATCATGTATTACAACAAGAATGAGACTTTTCCTTTATTTGAGCCTTTATAGGGATTGGGGAAGTCACTTGAGGTGGATAGATTCCTTCAGTGGAGTCAAACATGTCCTGCAAACCAGGCTAGAATTCTCTGAAGAAAATAAAGTAACTTTTTTTTATCCAAGATGGGCCTGATCTTTATCCCCATTCCTAAGTGTTAGGTTTTTGCTGATAGGGTGGTGAGGACCTCAGCAGAAGCATTTTGTTGATGTGGGATCACCATACAATTTTTTTTAATGCCTACAGCACCTGGTATTCCTAGGTTCACCATACAATATTTAAAGGCTAAAGTTTGGGATTAATTATACAAGGGAAACTTAACTATCAGAAGGGATACGTAGAAAAAAATTTACATTTTGAAGTGTTTATTATTAAATTTTGTCAGCACTCAGTTAAATTCAGAACAGTGGCTGTGGTCTGAGAAAACACCAGATAATTTCTCTTTTCTTAAGTGACATCTCAAGTGTCTTTAATTCATTATCTATTTTATAGGGTTTCTTGTAGTGTCAGGAAAACTCTATTTCTAAAGCATTTTAAATTCATGAATGAATCCAACAATGATATACCATGTGTCAGTGTAAATATTTGTTCTTTTATCTTTTTTGACAGTTTGCAAGTCTGTGTAAAGGCAATTTTAATTTAGCCAACTGAACTTATTTTATTTCAGGGTAAATTCAAGTCAGTGATTAGCATAGCCTGCTTGACAATTTTTTCTTTTTTTTTTTTAAGTATGACCAATTAACAAACAAAATTAAATCAGGGGGAACCAAGGGAGAATCTAGAAGGTCCATACAAGGTATGAATGCCTCCCAACCAATCGTGGGCATCTTTTTCTACAGAGGAGGATAGAGTGGGCTTAGTGAGTTACAACAACGAATGGTGACATTAGAAGGGAAACCAACAACATTGCATAGGAGGTTAGGTGATTAGCTAAAAACCTCTTAAGTTATGTCTAACAATAGGGAGCATATGTACAGCAGAGAAACTATTAATTTAGTGGAAACCCTAGAACTAAGTTAATTAAGTTGACCTAAGGCTTCCACAAGCCTTGCTGTAGTTTCCATAGCTCTTAAGTTGGTTACGCAGTGGCAACTGGATCTAACAAAAGGCTGAAATAAACAATGGTCTCTGATGGTTCCCATGTAATGGAGTCAAATCCTGGCCCCCAGCCCCTGTTCACTGCTTGTTATGACAGAAAAGGAAAAAGGGTTTGTGAAACTAGAATCCTGGCAAAAGTATTTTGATATTCATTTATTTATAGTAATCTTTGTATTAAAACTTGAGCATGCTTCTTTTAACTTAAGGAGTACATAATTATTGGAAGATTTTTATGTTAGCATATTTTACTTAGGTGTAATTAACTTAGCAAAATTGACTTTGTACTTTATCAATTTTTTTATTACTAAGTTTGGTAAACAAAAGTGCTTTCATAATTTTAAATTAATTAAAATTCAAACGATTTTTAGAAATCTAATTATTCTCATTGTCTTTCCTTTTATAGGATGAAGGAACAAATCTTGTGCTACCTATTGGCCACTGTAGCAAGCCTGAAGTTAATTTAGGTACAAAAGACATATTAATAGCTTCATTTTGAATTTGGGGCCTGAATTTGGAAAAGTAAGAATAAAAAGTAATTGTATGAAGAGACAAGATATGAGTTGTAAGTATCTAGACTCAAGAAATAATATAGACAACATTGTAAAAATACTCAGTGATTAACAACAGTTAGTAGGAATTTAACTTTTACAAAAAAAGCAAGAAATCTTTTAAAAAATTAATTTAAACCCTGTCAGAAGCACTGTGAGTTAACTGAATATTTTATTGACAAAAGAAATCTTACTATATATATATGAGCATAAAATAACCTAATTATTTTATATTAAGAAGACTCAAATTCTAACTTTACTTTTTTGTACATTATTCGTGTAACAGTCTGCAGTAAAGGATTTATTAATATACACTTATACATATCCTTTTAGGCATTTCAAAATATATAAATATGCAAATAAAAAGTGTTTAAAATTAAATCTATTAAATAAAATGTGTGCATCAAAT
The DNA here is from genome assembly GCA_003508835.1 of Eonycteris spelaea. Lineage (NCBI taxonomy): Eukaryota > Metazoa > Chordata > Mammalia > Chiroptera > Pteropodidae > Eonycteris > Eonycteris spelaea. Next base: position 9,093,620 of record PUFA01000072.1, on the reverse strand, counting down.
TAAATTTACTCTCTGAATAAACTGTTTCAGCTTTCCTAATAAACAAGTAGAAAATCATATTCATTGTCAAATATAGATTTGTATTTGTCTGTATTAACCATTCATATGATCATCCTTTACCAAAGTAATCAACCTTCCTTTTCTTCAGGCACAGAAATGTTAGAGCAGCTAAAATGAAGAATTATTTAGATGATTTAGATATATTTCCAGTCTGCCAGCATTATTTCATTCTGTTTAAATAATTTTGATGTATAAACATATGATGTAATTCAAAGACATTTGCGTATTTTGTTCATCTATTGACTTTCTAACAGATAAGATAAAAATTATATTTAGTGACCAGTGTTTTGTATGTTTCCTATTCAGAAATTGTTTACACATCCAAAGGTTTATTAACTAACCATTTGTCTAAGGTTTCAAAGTTAGTTAAGGATCAGAAAATTATAATTTTGGTTAACACATTAAATCCTTATGATTTATAACAATGTAAGAATTTCATAAAATTAAACCTTTAAAAAGACATTCATTATTATCACCCATTGTAGTTGACTACAATGGCATTTATCATTAACATTCATTTTAGTTGATATACTTTTATATGTATAATTTTAAATTTAAACAAGTCATAGAAATAGTGGAATTTTACTTAACTCATAAAACTAATAAGTAGAAAGTTCAGGTTAATTAAAAAAATTTAAATCTGGTCTGTATGAACCAAAATATTGTGCTGACACTAGTTTTATACGTCAAACTAAATTTTAAAGATGCTGAATCAAGCCAAAAACATTATCCTCTTTTAATTTAAAGTTAATGCCCTTTTTTCTGTTCTCACAACTATAATAATAAAACCCATAATGTAAATATATTTAGTGCTCACAAAATGAAATATATCTTAATAACTTTTTCTTTCTTTATTTCAGATGTTTGGACTGTTTATCTGGACTAGATATCCTTAGACGTGCACATAAAAAGTGAGTGACTCTTTGATCAGGTAATCGTTAGTTTCTTAAGAGAAAGAAAAAGAGAAGAATTGAAAAAAAAAGTGAAAAGTCAGCCTGCTTCATGTGAATAAGACATCAACACTGAAAAAGGGTAATTATGTTTCCTCTGGAAACATAAATAAAGTGTATATCTGGAAAAACAGATTTTGAAATATACACACAAAACAAAGTGACATTAAAATTGATTTAAGTCCTTCAGAATTTTACCAATAACTCTGATTAAAAAGCCAGCATTTATTAATAATCCCTAAAGTATGGAAGCGAAGGAGGGAGCTATCACCAACTAAACAAAATAATCTCTTTTTAGGCAAACTCCTTTGGAAGCTTATTCTCTTATTGTTTTAAAATGCCTCTCAAGTAAATAATCTTATGTCAAAAGTTCTCCAATGTGGCCATTGCAATTCCAAATTGTCTCTGGTGAAATGTGCCAGTTTTGTAGAGATAAGCGCACATATCTGTATAGCAGTAAGAAAAGCTGTGAAAGCTGAGAAAAGCAGTGTGAAAGAGGTCTGGGCCTGGAAGAGGTGCAGTTTTAGGCGGAGTGGCCCCCATAAGAGCCACAGTGGTAAAAGGATGATGCTTGTGTGAATTTCTCTCTCTGGAATTTGGACAAAGGTCAGTTGTTTCCAATTAGGGCTGAGCAAACTAAAGAAAACAGTTCTCGGGGTCACAAAGATAAGACTGTGGAAGTCTTTCTAAGCTTTGAAATGATGACCTGACACAAAGTTTATCTGAAGGACAAAGATTGTCCAAGGAATGCTACTCTCGACCTCAGCCCCTGGGGCAACTGGAGGGTGGACTTCTGGGGCCTTTGCTTGTTCTTTCCTTGTAGACTTTTCCTCTGATAGACAAGCAGCACTCAAGACAATAGACAGACTAGAATGGGCGTGAGAAGGCTAGAAAACAATTGTTGCAATTTGCCAGATTTACAAATCTCATCAGTAACTAAAATGTGTCAGAGGATTTAACTCTGGGGAAAAAAAATACAATCTGCTGAAGATTCTCAATAAAATATAAGAGCTCAGCACAGTGCGAACTTATCTCCAGCCATGAGTAGGGGCCGCAGATGTGCGCACTATCACTGCGTCAAGGTACTTGTTCACAGCAGGAAGGACTTCCCAGGAATCCCCATGAAACTCCAAGTCATCAGTGTCCTCCAGCCAAAAACCACCAGAAACACACCAGTTACTAATTGCAATAGCTTCTGTTACACCTTCTCCCATCTTCCTAGGGGTGACCTCTTCTGGTATACAGTGTGCACAGGTTGGAGAGGAATGTTGTGTGTAGCAAAAGGGACCTTTCACAACAACAAAAGAAGCCCGAAACATAAGAACTAAGCAATTCTTTCCAGATGGAATTTTCCCACCATCCTATGGTATCCAGCTCAAACCACTTGCTTTTTTAAAAAATTCAACTTTTCATTTTGAGATAATTATAGTTTCTCATGCAGTTGTAAGAAATAAGTCAGAAATCACTTGCTTGTACCCTTTTCCCCAATGGTAACACTTTACAAAACTCTAGAATTATATCACAACCAGGATATTGATATTAAGAGTTATGATACAGAACATTCCAATCACACAGATTCCTCAAGCTGGTCTTTTATAGCCATATTCACGTCCCCCCCTTCCCAACACCTTCTTAATTCCTAGTGACTGCTAATCTATGTTCTCCAATTCTATAATTTTGTCGTTTCAAAGATGTTATATAAATGGAATAGTACTTGATATAGTCTTTTGAGAGTGGCTTTTTTTTCTGACATAGCATAATTCCCTGGAAATTTATCCAAGTTATTGCATGTATCAATAGTTCACTCCTTTTCATAACTTAGTTGTATTCCATGGTATGTGCACACCTCAGTTTATTTAATCATTGAATTTTTAAAATTTTATTTAACTTTAATTATTTAATCATATGGTTCATTTCCAGTTTTTGATTATTACAAATAAATCTGCTATAAACAAGTTTTAATGTGGACATACATTGTCGCTTTCTTGGAATAAATTCTCAGGAGTGAAATTATTGAATTATATGGTATTTTCATGTTTAGTTTTTTAAGAAACTGCCAAATTGTTTTCCAGGGAGACTGTATCAGTTTGATTTCTCACCAGCAATGTATGAGAGATCCAGTTTCTCTGTGCTTGGTGTTGTCCCTAATTTTTATCTTAGCCATTCTAATAAGTATGTAGTTATATCTCATTGAAGTTATAATTTGCATTTCCCTAATGGCTAATGCTGTTGAACAACTTTTATGTGCTTATTTGTTATCTATAAACCATCTGAAATATTCTTTATGTCCTTTGCCCATTTTCTAATTGTATTGTTTTTTGTTGTTGTTTTTTAACTATTGAGTTTTGTGAGTTCTTTATATATTCTAGATACTAGTACTTTGTCAGATATTTGGTTTGTGGATATTCTCTGCCAGTCTATAGCTTGTTTTTTCAATCTTAACAGGGCCTTTTGCAGAACAAAAACATCTTGACAAAGTCAATTTATCTATTTTCCTTTACAAATCACATTTTTGTTGTTAAGTCTAAAATTCTCTCTCTAGCCTTAGATTTCAAAGATTTTCTCCTATGTTTATTTTTCCAAAATTTTATAGTTTTACATTTTACATTTAGTTCATGATCCATTTTTTTTATTTTGTATAAAATGTGAGATTTCAGTCCAGTTTCATTCTTTTGCCTATGAATAACCAACTGCTCCAGCACCTCCAAGAAGACTATCTTTGCTTTGTTGGATCACTTTTGCACCTGTGTCAAATTAGTTGGGCATATCCACATTAATTTTAGAATTATTTCGTCTATATCCACACACACAAAAAGCCTTAAACAGATTTTATTAAGAATTGCATTAATCCTGTATATCAATTTGAGGAAGACTTATATCTTTATTCTGTTGACCTTTCAATCCATGAACATGGTATGTATTCCATTAAATAGAAGTTAAATTTCTTTCATCAACATTTTGTAGTTTTTAGCGTAAAACTCTTGCAATGTCTTGTTAGATTTACACAAGTATATCATTTTCTTTTTGGATAGTTGAAAATGGAACTGTAGTTTTAATTTCAGTGCATCCATTTGTTCACTGCAAGTATACATAGAAACATGATTGATTTTTGTATGTTTATGCAACATAGTTAAATCTACTTAAATTGTACTTCTAGGGCTTCTTTTGTGTAGATTTTGTGATTTTCTATGTATGCAATCATGTCATCTGCAAATGGAGAGTATTTTATTTACCCCTTTCTGATTTGTATGATGTTTATTTCCTTTCTTGCCTTATTTCACTGGCTAGAACTTGTAGCACTATATTGAATAAGATCAGTGAAGGTAGACATTCTTGCATTGTTCCCGATTTTAGGAATAAGGCATTCAAATTTTCACCATTAAATATGTTAGCTGCAGATTTTTTTGAGATGATCTTTATTAAGTTGAGGAACTCCCCTCTATTCCTCTGTTTCTGAGAGTTTTGATCATAATTAGCCATTGGATTTTGTCAAATGCTTTGTCTGCATTGATTGATATGATCATGTTATTTTTCTTCCATGGATTCAAGGCTAGTTCATTCTTTAAAAATAGTGTACCAGCGTTGAATCCATGGAATAAACCCTACTTGGTCATGGCGTAAAATTCTTTCATATATTGTTAAATTCTATTTCCTAAGAGAGTTTACATCCATTTTCATAAGGAATATTAGTCTGTAGTCTTTTGTGGGTTTTTTTTTATTTCTTTGTTTTATGCTGCCTTTGTCTGGTTTTGATATCAGGGTAACATTAGCTTTGCAAAATAAATTGAAATGTGCACTGTCCTGTTCTATTTTCCAGATGACGTTATATGGCAGTGGTCCCTAACATTTTTGGCATCAGGGACCAGTGCTCCTATGAGAATCTAATGCCTGATGATCTGAGGTGGAACTGAGGTGGTGATGCTAGCACTGGGGAGCAGCTGCAAATATAGATGAAACTTTGCTTGCTTGCCTGCTATTCACCTCCTGCTGTGTGGTCCCATTCCTAACAGGCCACAGACCAGTACCAATTCACAGCCTGGAGGTTGGGAATCCTTGTTGTATGGAATTGATGTTAATTTTTATTTAAATATTTGGTACATGTCACCAGTGGAAAACTATTTGGACTTGAAGATCTCTTTATTGAAAGTTTTAAATTAATAATTTAATTTCCATATTAGTTCAGATTATCTGTTTCATATTGGATGAGTCAGGATAGTTTGTATTTCTTGAGAAATTGGTCCACTTCCCTGAAGTTGACAGCTTTATGTTTGTGATATCTACAGTGCCTATAATGGTTTCCTGTTTCATTCCTAATAATAGTAATTAATGTCTGCTCTATTTTTTCTTTTGTCCATCTTGCTATAAATTTTCAATTGTATTGATTTTTTCAAAGGACTAGTTCTTTGTTTTATTGATTTTTCTCTATTTTTTTGTTTCTAATTTCTTTGATTTCTGCTCTTATTTTTATTACTTCCTTCTTTTAACTTGCTTTCAATTTATTTCACATTTTTTATAGCTTCTTGATATGAGAGCTTAGATGATTGATTTAAGATTTTTCCTTTTGCCATGTATACATTTAGTGTTATATCATTTCGTCTCAGCATTGCTTTTGTCATAGCCCACAAATTTTGATATGTTGTTTTTCATTTCATTCAGTTCAATAATTATTTGGTTTTGTTGGAGACTTTCTTTTTGGGCCATGGATTATTTAGAAGTGTGTTTTTGTTTTCAAGTATTTGTAGAGTTTTCTGTCATCTTTCTGATATTGATTTCTAATTTGATTACATTATATTTATAGAGTACACTCTGTATGGTTTCAGTTCTTTTAAATCTGTTGAGGTTTTCTGCATGGCCCAGGATGTGATTTTTTGGGTATATATTCTGTGGGCATTTGAAAAGAATGTGTGTTCTGCTGCTGTTGAATGGCATGTCTATAAATGTCAGTTGGGTCCTGTTAGTTGATGATGTGTTTGAGTTTTTCTTTATCCCAGCTGAGTTTTTGTCTAGTTGCTTTATCAACTGTTGAGTGAGGGTCCTGAAGTTACCAACTATTATTATGGGTTTTCTATTTCTCCTTTCAATTCTATCAGTTTTTGTTTCACATAATTTGCAACTCTGTTGCTTGGTGCATATACATTTAGAATTGGTATGTATTCTTGGTTAATAAGCTTTTTTATCATTATATAATATCCTCTATGTCTCTGCTATTTTCTTTGTCTAAACTTTACTTTATTTATATTAACAGCAACTTCTGATTTCCTTTGATTATGTTTCCAGGACTTATTTTTTCATCCTTTTACTTTCAAACTGCCAATACTGTTATTTGAAGTGAGTTTCTTGTAGACAGCATATAATTAGGTCATATGTGTAGTTTTTTATACTCCAGTCTGCCAATCTGTCTTTTAATTAGTATAATTAGACTGTTTATATTGAATGTAATTATTGATTTGTTAGGAACAAGTATGACTTTTTTCTTTTCCATTTGTTTTGTCAACTTTTTCCTGCCTTTCTGTTGTTTATCTGAATAATTTTTAGAATTCTAGTTTGATTTATCTCTAAGGTTTTTGAGTATATCTCTTTGAATAGCTTTTTAGTGACTGCTTTAGGTAATTCATTATACCTACATTACCACAGTCTATTGGCATTATCATTTTACCAGTTCAAGTAAAGTATGGAAACCTTACCTCTTTGATGTCCCTTTATCCTCTCCAATTTATATAATTATATTTAAAAATTCCTCTACGCCCTTTTGAAACACATCAAGCAGTGTTATAGTTTTTGTTTCAATCATCAAATGTAACTTAGACTGAAATAGAAAAGCCTATTGCATTTATCCATATTTTTGCTTATTGTGTTCTTCTTTTCTGATATTTTAAGCCTGCTTTCATGGATTCCTTTTTGTTTAAATAACTTTGTTTTAGTATTCTTTAAAGTAGATCTGCTGGCAACAAATTCTCTTAGTTCTCTGTCATCTGAGATTGATTTATTCTTTATATTTGAAGGATATATTTGCTGGATATAGGACTCTAGGTTCATAGGTCTTTTCTTTCAGCACCTAAAAAATGTTGTACCACTTCCTTCTGTCAGCAGATTCCGATCAGAAAACTGCTGTCCAGTAGATTTAGACTGCCATATTACAGGGCACTGAGGTCAACATGGGAACTAGGCCAAAAGTCCCCAAAGTTTGAGGCTTCATTTTTAATTAAATAAATTAGTGTTTATTCTACATTCTAGAAATTTATCATGAACTATAATAAAAAGTATAGTAAAGACTAAGCTGATATTTGTTAACTCAAGCTTGAAAGAAAAGCTAGTACTTCTCCCTATTTCCTTAAAACCTGGAAAGATGTAAACAGTGAGCAGAAAGTAACATTTTGTGTTTGTTTTTTTTTTTAATCCAGCATGGAGAGAAAACTTATGTCCTTGCCTTCATCTATATCCACATCAGAAATAGAACCAATGGCACCTTCAGCAATAACAACAGCTATAAGAATTGCACAAATGAAAACTTCAAGAGGGAATTTTATCCTATTGTGTATCTGATAATATTTGTCTGGGGAGCCTTGGGAAATGGCTTTTCCATATAATTTTTCTGCAGCCTCATAAGAAGTCCACGTCTGTGAATGTTTTCATGCTAAACCTGGCCATTTCAGATCTCTTGTTTATAACTACACTGCCCTTCAGAGCTGACTATTACCTCAGAGGCTCCAACTGGATATTTGGGGACCTGGCCTGCAGGATTATGTCTTACTCCATATATGTCAACATGTATAGCAGCATTTATTTCCTGACTGTGCTGAGCATTATGCGCTTCCTAGCAACTGTTCATCCCTTTCGGTTCCTCCATGTCACCAGCATCAGAAGTGCCTGGGTTCTGTGTGGGATCATATGGATCTTTATCATGGCTTCCTCAACAGTGCTTCTGAACAGTGGCTCTGAGCAGAAGGGTAATGTCACATTATGCTTGGAGCTGAATTTAAATAAAAATTGTTAAACTGAAGACCTGAACTACATCTCCTTGGTGGTGGGCTTCCTGCTGCCATTCTGCACACTCAGCATCTGTTACCTGCTGATCATTCGAGCCTTGTTAAAGGTGAAGTCCCAGAGTCAGGCTACGAGTTTCTCACAGGAAGGCACTGACCACCATCGCCATTGCCTTGATCACCTTCCTTCTGTGTTTTCCTGCCCTATCACATACTGAGAACATTCCACCTGACTGTGTGGGAAGTGAGTACGTGCAGAAAAAGGCTGCATAAGGCCGTGATCATCACACTGGCCTTGGCGGCAGCAAATAGCTGCTTCAACCCTTTGCTTTAATTACTTTGTTGGGGAGAATTTTAAGGAGAGACTAAGGTCTGCATTCAGAAGAGCCATTCACAGAAGACAAAGTACAGCTTTTCCTGGTCATGTGTGGTTTAAAAAATGAAACAAGAATGGAAGGGTTTATTAGGTAAGGCCTGTGCTTGTCTTCTTGTGTCTACCTTTATTCACACATAGTCTCCAAGTGAGCATGTATTTACACCATTTCCAACAAGGTTGATTCCCAACATTTACTTGATATGATTCGGGTTCAGACTAACATCACTGCATTTTTCAGTCCTACATGTTAATCCATTAGGATGGGAGCCAGAATAGAGGAGATAGCTCTAAGGGTTTGGTTGGGCCCTCAGAGAGAGGGTGGTATGGAAGACAAGTTGCAGAGGTTGCTATACCCCTGAAATTCTATTAACATTTTGGTAAAACATAAGTAAGGTAGCATTCCTTTCAAGAGAGTGTAGAAAAGCACAAGACAGTGGGAGGGGATCATTTCTGTTCACTGAAACAAAGTTAAGGAGACTACCAACTATTATCACCATTGTATCGCCAGCAACTGAGTGCTTTCTTCACGCTGGACAGACTGTGCCAAGCACTTCATGTTTATTGGTCCCATTTAACCGTCACACCAAAGCCCCATGTTTCCATTTTACAGATGAAGAAACTGAAGCTCAGTGAGATTATGAAACATGTTCAAGTTCATACAGCTCATAAGAGTTTTAAAAACCTCTGTGAATAAGGGTTGACTGGGAGCTTCTCCCACTGTTCTCCCTACAGCCCTCAGGAAATTTTGGTTGAAAGTCAGAATAAGTGTTTTCTTCTCCCACCAGGCTCCTAAGCCTCCTCACCCTCATGAGAAGACTGAAGACCAAAGTTTTCTCTTTGGATTTGTTGACCCCAGTCACAGTGAAGCATGGGAGGGAGATGATACTCTTCAGCTGGGGAGAGACTAAGTGAAACTCCTCATGGTGAGCAAGAGCCCCAGAGCCCTTCCCTTAGCAATAATAATGATGCCAGATTCATATTCTGTTAAGAGGGGAAACTGGAGGATGCTCCTGTGGAGAAACCTCTCCACCCAAGAAGAAAGACCAACAGATACAGACTGGTGGGAATTCCCCAACACAAAAGTCAGGGCCTGCCTACTTGACAGGGGAGCCCACACTGCAGCTAAGCTCCTTCACTCACAGAGATTAACCTGTTGGAGTCTCCATTTCCAACAAGTCTCCATTTCCTCATTGGAAACTTTTAGTTATGAACAATCAATGACTACTACACATTGGAGGAAAAGGCCTAGACATGGAAAACACCAACAAATGAATGAAAGGATAGACATTTTCAGTATGAAAAGTCTCAACATTTTTATCACCATTGATGTTTTTATCAGAAGATTATCTAGTAGGTTTATCAGAAACCTACTGGAGGATGGGCTCCTGCAAATTAACGGATTAAACCAAGGTAGAATAAAACATGACATCTAGGAAATAAGGAATCCAGCACTGGAGAAAGGTGAAAAGAATTCCCAAGATATTGGTACACAGCAGAAAAAGAAGAAACTAACTAATTTGCACACATTGGAGGCATTTATTTTTTTCTTGGAGAACTTAGGATAAACTAGTGAAAAAAAGAAGCAAGTGAAAAGACAAAGCAATTATTAAAAACAAGGGAAAAGAAACTTGTTTAAGAAAGGAAATAGTATGCTATGTGGCTTAGCTGTGAGTAATATTTGTATAGAGAATAATATAAATTGCAAAATACTATGATGCAACTTTTTCTTCTCAAGAAATGAAGGAGAGGATTTGTATATGGGGAAGAAAGGGTGTAAGATATCTAAGTTCCCATCTTCCATCTCCCCAAAAATGCATAGTAACTAAACCTAGAGAATGGTGAATAGTTGTATAAAAATGTTATTTAACAATAGGAACTAAAGTCCAGAAGAAACAGTGAAAAGAATTAGCAGGGACTGCTTCTGGAGAGAAGTTGTGGGTGAGAATATAGGGCGGGGATTTCTCTTTTCTTTCAAGAACTATTTAACTATCTAATTGTGAATATATATGGCTGAAATAAAATAAAAATAAAAATTTATTTAATCTTTTTTTTAAGTGTGGGGGGGGCAGGTGGAGAAAAGCCATTGGAAATGAAAATTGGATGCTGACAGCAGAAAGGAAAAGAAAAAAACTAGACTTAGATTTGGGGCTCTGAGGGATGTCCATTCAGCCCTACCAGGGTAGGAGACTCCCCTCCTGGGGTTGCAAGTAACAGAAAATCCACCTCCCAGAGGCTTAAACAATTATTATTTCACATTACTGAAACATACAAAAAGAAGCTGGACTTCAGGCTCTATTCAACCAGAGTTCTGTGAGCCTACCCCTCTAGGCATTGGCTTGTTCCACTGCAAAACCCCTTCATGGGGACAAGTGGATTGCAAGCATCCTGAGGCCACATGATTCTTTATTTGTATCCAGGAGAAGAAAGAAGATATTGCCTACTCAAATCAACTAACAAAAATCCTGGCTTCTTTTAAATCACACCTACTCAGATTATACACCAGCTCTGAAGTTAAACCAAGGAAGAAAAGGCTGCTCTGAGTGAAAATGCTCAGAATCTATGGGCGAGAGGTGGGGTTAAACCACTAAAATCTTAGCTGAGGGAGAGGTGCAACAGGGCTTGCAGAAATCACATTCTGCATTGCAGTGAGGTGGAAAGAGAACTGCCAGCCAACCAGGCATCCATGCTGGGTGGGGCTCATACCTAAGCAATAGGCTCAGAAGTTGAGGAAGGGTGTGAGGAACGAAGCACTTAAGGAAGAAGGATGATAGCTAAAATATGAGTTTATATCGTAAAGTCATAGGGATATTCACATTGCAACTAGAAATCTCAACAATGCTCCAAGGGTAAGAGCCCAGACAGAGCTGGGAATAACTAAGAGCAATCATGATCCTTCAGATGAGCAATAATGCAGGGGTTGAGTTACTAGTGTCCTTAAGTCTGTAGTGTGAGTGTGTTGTGGGGCAGGCAGTGGAAGGGCTTGAAGACTTCCCTTTTTCTAAGACTTCCTTTTTTTTTTTAATTTTTAAACAGCTAAAAAATAATTTATATTTCAATTACAGTTTAACATACAATATATTAATTTCCTTTGTACAACGTAGTGATTAGACATTACATAAGTTACAAAGTGATCATCCCTGATAAGTCATGTATCATGATTTATATGATACATAATTTATCATGATAAGTCATGATAGTACCTGAAACCACAATAATAGTAATATTAATAATATTACAATATTATTGACTACATTCCTAAGCTGCACTTTATATACCCATGACTGTTTTTGCAACTGGCTATTTTTCATATCTTGATCCCTTTCCCTTTTTCACCCACCCCTTCCACCCCATCCCATCTGTCAACCATCAAAATAGTCTCTGTATCTGAGTTTGTTTCCAGTTTTTTTGTTCGTTTATTTATTTATTTATTTATTTTAGATTTCACATGTAAGTGGAATCATATGGTATTTGTCTTTCTCTTATTTCACTTAACAAATGACAAGAGTTCTTTCTTTTCAATGGCTGAGTAATATTCCATTGTATATATGTACTACCTCTTCTTTATCCATTCATCCAGCAATGGACTTTAGGTTGCTTTTGTATCTTGTCTATTGTAAATAATGCTACAACGAGCATAGAGATACATATGTCTTTTTGAATGAGTGTTTCGGGTTTCTTACATTCTCTCAGAAGTGGAATTGCTGGATCCTTTTTTGTGTCTTGTCACAGCCTTTGTTTTAGAGTCTATTTGTCTCATATAACTATTGTTACCCCAGCTTTTTTTTTCATTTCCATTTGCATGAAGTATCTTTTTCGATCCTTTCACTTTCAATCTCTTTGTGTCTTTCAATTTGAAGTGGGTCTCTTACAGGCAGCATATGTATGGATCTTGGTTTCTTATCCATTCAACCACTCTATGTCTTTTGATTGGAGCATTTAATCCATGTTAATCCAAAGTAATTATTGATAGGTATGTAGTTATTAGAATTTTCTTAATCATATTTGTCATCTTTTAATTTTTTCCTTTTCTTCTTAAAGAAATCCCTTTACTATTCCTTATAATACTAGTTTGGTGGCGACTAACTCTTAGCTTTTTATTGTCTGGGAAGCTCTTTATTTGTCATTCAATTCTAAATTGTAGCCTTATTGTGTAGAGTCATCTTGCTTTTTATCATCTTGAATATTTTGTGCCAATCTCTTCTGGCCTGCAAAGTTTCCGGTGAGAAATCAGTTGACAGTCTTATGGGAGTTCCTTTGTAGGTAACAAACTGCTTTCTCTTGCTTTTAAGATTCTCTCTTTGTCTTTAAACTTTGGCATTTTAATTATGATGTGTCTTGGTGTGGGCTTCTTTGGGTTTATCTTGTTTGAGACTCTCTGCATTTCCTGGACCTGTATGTCTATTTCCTTTGCCAGGTTATAAAAGTTTTCTGTCAGCCTTTCTTCAAACAGGTTTTCAATTCCTTGCTCTCTTTCTTTTCCTTCTAGTACCCCTATGATACAAATGTTGGTACACTGGATGTTATCCCAGAGGTAACTATTCTCATTTTGGATTCTTTTTTCTTGCTGCTGTTCTGGTTGGGTGTTTTCCTCTACCTTGTCTTCCAAATCACTAATTTAGTCCTCTGCTTCATCTAATCTGTGATTAACTCCCTCTAATGTATTCTCTATTTCAGCTACTGTATTCTTCAATTCTAACTGGTTCTTTTTTGTTTTCAATCGTTGTTAAAGTTCTCACTGAGTTTATCTACTCTTCCACTAAGTTCATTGAACATCATTATAACCAGTGTTATGCACTCTGCATCTGGCAGATTGTGTCCATTTTGTGTCCATTTGTTTTGTTCTTTTTTTTTCAGTTTTATTCTATTCTTTCATTTGGGACATGTTTCTTTGTCCCCTCATTTTGCCTACCTACCTGTTTTGATCTCTATGCAATAGGCAGAGCTGCTACATCTCCCAGTCTTGGTAGAGTAGACTTATGCAATAGATGTTCTGTGGGGCCCAGCAGTGCAGTCTCTCTGGTCACTTGAGCCAGTTGCTCAAGATGGGTCCCTTGTGTGGGTTGTGTGTGCTCTTCTGTTGTAGTTGATCCTATTGCTGTTGGCACATTAACAGGAGAGTCTGACCCTCAGACTGATTGGCTGTGAGGATTGGTCTTGACTAGAGTGGAGGGTCTGTTTGTGCAGTGGCTGATCCTGCAGAGTAGGATTTACTTCACCAGGGCTGTGGTGCATGCTAAGTTTGCCCTTTGGGTGTGTTGTTTATGGAGGTGGTTGGGTAGTGTACTGGTGTAGGCTTAAGGTGGCCACCAGGTTTGTTGATTCTAGGGCCTCCTGGGAGGGGCTCTGGTGTCAGCCAAGTATAGCTGTTGCCTGTGCCCTGCCAGTAGCCACTGATATGAAGTACAAAAAAAATCTTCATATTATTGCCACTTGTGCTGGGCTTGGATGTTCCCGGGAGAGGTTAAGTTGTGAACCAAGGCTGGCTGTCGCTGATGCTGGGCTTCGCAAGATATATGGGGCAAACTGAGGTCAGATACTGCTTATTTGGAGTTTGTAAACTTTTGAAAGATTTTAGGAAAGTCCACACTATGAACCAAGATAGACCATTTGTATGGAAAAACAATGATAAAAAACTTGGTTAGCCCACAAATTGGTGATTTGGGGTCTCAGAATATCACTATGGTGGGGCAAACAGTGTTAGCTAGATTGTTAGAGACCCAAACCTGGAATCCACTTGCACCTACAGGCTGGATTTGGAGAAGGCTTAATAAAAAAACAGTGGCTTCTACCAGCACTTCTGTCTTGGAGAAAGCTGCCCTTGCAGCCCTTGCCCTGAAGCCAGTCCATTTTCTCCCTGCATGTTCCTGGTGCTTTTCAAGGTGCAGCTCCAGCTCTGGACATCAGAGCAGGTGAGTCTGTCAATGAGTAAGTCTGTGCTACCTTTTAAGAGGAACACCTGGCTCTCCAGCAGACCTCTGTCTCTCTCAGCCACAGTTCTCTAAGCCACAATCCCTGATGGTTTTTACAGCCAGAAGTTATAGGGACTTCACTTCTCTGCACTAGTTGTCCAGGCTTCGGAGGCTGGTATAGGGCTGCAACACCTCACTCTTCAGTGGGGGATCTCTGTAGGCAAGATATCCTCCCTTTTCTTAACTGCCACACCATAGGTATGGGACCTACCCATTTTGTGTCTTCACACCTCTTACCACTCTTCATGTGGCTTCTTCTGGCAGTTCTCAAAGACAGCTGTTCTGTAGTTTCATTGTAATTCTGATGTGGTTGTGGGAGGAGGCAAGCACAGTGTTATCTACTCCACCATCCTGACTGGAATTCTAAGACTGTTCCTTTTTCTAGCCAAGGTGAAGCATCTCATTTTCTCATTTTGTGAAGAATTTTGTCCTTGAGAAAGAAAACAAAATGAAACTCTTTATTTACCAAAGTGAAAGCCAAGAGCATCCCCAGGTTTTAGTAACAGTTCTTTTTGTTTGAGATATTAGTATCCCCTCAAGCAAGTACATAAGTTCAACTGAGAGAAAGGATTTTTGTTGTGTAAACTTTAATAGAATTATGATACTGGAACTGTGATTTTTCAGAAGGGGCCTACCAAGCAAATACAATTATATTTTTTGTAACAATTTTAAATGACCAATTCTCTGTTTTAAATTTAAGCTGATGTGCAATTCATTCTGTAGTAAAGATGATGTTGAACTGGCCAAAGAAGGGTTAGGATGGAAAATTAATAAGGAAGGTGGCTTTCTATAGATAATTCACTTTTCTTTTTGGAAAAGGGACCCTGTCAGGAGAGAATTGGGGTGGAGGTCGGTATCCCAGGGGATATGGTGATGGGAGATCTTTATTCTGAGGACATTTTATCCCAAAGTAGATAGAGGCAGCTACTTAAGGCTAATAAAAGCAACAAGGAGAAATATAATGAGAAAGAACTTGTTAAAAAGAAATATAGTCAATAGTATTGTCAGGGCTATGTATGGAGCCAAATGCGTGATAAAGTAATTAGAGGGAATCATTTCATAAGCTATGTAAATGTCTAACCATTGTACTATATACCTGAAACTAATAATAATAATAATAATAATAATAATAATAATAATAATAAACCTTAACATGTATTTCAAATCTCTAATAAGTAAAAAGAGTATGGCACTGGCTTAAGAATCTACAGAGAGAGAAACACACACACACATGCGCACATGTGTACACACACACACACACACACACACACAGGATTAGCTGTATGATGTGCTAAGGATGCTGAAATCTAGGCCCAGGGACCTCTAGCCTCTCCCCCGTTCCCTTGTCCCCAGAGAGCTCTGTATTTCAAGTACGGGTAAACATACCAGGCTGTACTTAAAACGAACCTGCAGTCTGGGTCAGTGCGGACCCTGGCTGCTGACCAGAGGGACCTCCCTGATGTGCTTTACTCATGCAGTATCTCAGGATCTTTGCATTACCCTCAAGTTATGGAAAACAGTTTTATAACTCTCAAATTGGAGAATGCTTATAATGACCAAGACCGAATTTCCCATTAGCCTTGTAGGATGTGCGCTTTAAATCTAATATAAATTTATTTTCTTAAAATCAAGCATATTGCTTTCCTTAATCACCAGATCTTCATACAAACAAAAATGTAAAAATTGAAGAAGAATAAAATTAATTCCTCTGTTCTTACTCCTTAGTCTGAGAAATAGAATATTATTAGTACCTACACATTCTTTTGTGCACCCCTGATTCTAGAGGGCACCATTATTCTGAATTTTGTGTTAATGATTCTTTTAGCACATAAATGTATCCTCAAGCAAAATATTATTTAGTTTTTGCATGTTTTCCCCTTTCTATAAATGGAATAATATAGTAAACTATTTTTTTTCTATTCAGTTTTGTCTTTTTGAGGTTCAGTCATGGTACTGCTGCTAGCATGAGAGTAACACAATTTAATTATCCATACTTCTGTTAATGGAGACTTTGATGATTGTCAGATTTTAGCTATTAGGAACAATGCTACTATGAATATTTTCATACTCGTCTTTTAGTGTACACATGTAAAACTTGTTCAGATTATACACTTTGGAATGTTTCACGATCAACATTTCTAGGTAACTCTCTTTTAAACTGGTTTTACCCAGGAGGAAAAAAATGGCATAGTTGATAGAGGCTCTGCTCATCCATCTGGCAACCAAATCAAAATTGTGATGGAAACAAGGAGCAGCAGCAAGGAAAAATTGCCTGGGATAGATAAGCCATATAACTAGGGAGAAATCCAAGAAATCACTCTGCAATGGCAGAAGGTAGGACAGGGCAAGGACACAGGGCTTCCTGGTCTCTAGAGGCTGAGTGAGACGAAGGCTGTGGCAGCAGCAGCAGCTGATGCTTCTTAAAGGAGCCATGTCCACAAGCGAATTTTTGCAGTGACAGACCTGCTCACTCTGAGCACCAGTGCTGAATCAGCTGCACAAATGCGGCACCAGGGACTTACAAGGAGACCTTGTCGGAGTTAGGGCTGAGGTGAGACTTGCTCTGTACAGAAGTACAGGGCAGTATTCATTGTTCTCTGTTGAGCCCTCCCCGCACCAGTGCACCAGACACTGCGCCGCCATAGCTGTGATGTCATCAAAATGGATAACAGAGGTCACTCCACCCAGATGATTCCCTGAAACCCTGCCTTCCCCAACTCATGGCCCCACCCAAGCCATATCCAGGTGTATCCTCAGTGAGTCAGGTGCTCCTTGCTTAGACTCACACTGGAGGCAGCCTCGGTTTCTGGTGTGGCCTTTTGAGGCAACTATAAGTTCAGCATCTGTGGATTGCTTGCTAATCTTAACAGGTGGTCCCAGAGGGGTAGAGGCTCAGGATAACTTTGAACCTTTCTCAGGACTATGCCATTGAACATCTACTTCACAAATCCACACTAATAAGATCAGGAGACTTAGGACTTTGCTTAGTACATAGAAACAGACACGGAAAGGCAGCCAAAATGGGAAGACAAAGAAGCAGAAACCATATGACAGAACAGAACCATCCAGATATAATGGAGTCAAGGAATCTAACAGGTGCTGAGTTCAAAACCCTGGTTATAAAGATGCTCAGTGAACTTTGGGAAGTGTAGATAAATTCAGTGAGAACTTCAATAAAGAGATAAAAAAAAAACCCATAAAAATAGAAATGGAAATTATAAAAGAGAACCAGTCTGAAATGAAGGACACAGTATCTGAGATGGGAGGTATTTTAAATGGAATAAACAAAGTGAACAAAGAAGAAGATCACATGCCCTGTCTAGAGGACAGGAAAGCCAATCAGAACACTCAATCAGAACAGCAAGAAAAAAAATGCCAAGGGTATAAAAATAATTTAAGGAGGATATAAGACACTATTAAGTCTCCAAATATTCATCTGATTGGCGTAACAGAAGAAAATCAAAACTTTGAACAGCTGTTTGAAGAAATAATGATGGAAAACTTCCCAACCTGGTGAAGGAAATGGACATAAACCCCAGGAAACTCAGAATTCCAAAATCAGGGATCCAAAGAGGCCCACACATCATAATTAAAATGCCAAAGTTAAATACAAAGAAAGAATATTAAAAGCAGCAAGAGAAAAACAGATAATTACTTATAAGGGAACACCCATATGACTGGCAGCTGATTTCTCAAAAGAAACTATGCAGGACAGAAGGCTTGGCAAAAAATATTCGACAGGATGAAGACCCAGGATAAACCAGAATACTTTATCCAGCAAAGCTCTCATTTAGAGTTGAAGGACAGATAAAGAGCTTCCCAGACAAAAATAAGCTAAAGGAATTTATCAACACCAAGCCAATATTACAGGAAATGTTGGAGGGACTTCTTTAAGAAGAAAAAACATGTATCAAAACAGGAATAAAGAATGGTAACAACTACATTGCTATCAATAAGTACCTCAAATGGAAAAGAATTAAGTGCTTCAACAAAAGATAAAATGGCTGAAAGGATAAGAAAACAAGACCCCTACATATGAAAAGGAAGAGATGGAAAAAATATTGCTTTGATGGACCTAGAAGGTATTTAAATCAGAGAAAGAAAGATAAACAGTATATGATTTCACCTTATGCAGAATCTAAAGAATAAAAAGAACATGCTAATCAAAAACAAACTCACAAATATAGTAGACAATTTGATGACAGACAGAGGGGCAGGGTTTGGGGAGCTGGGGAATGGTGTGAAGGGTTAAAGAAGTACAAATTAGTAGCTGATGGATGGTCACAGGGATGGGGAACATGGCGTAGGGAATGCAGTTAACATTAGAGGGTAAAGGGAGGGAGGGAGCAACTGGGGGGGATTATTTTACAAAATATATAGATGTCTAACCAATGTATTGTATACTTGAAACGAATTAAAGTTTAAAAAAATATAAATAAATAAATAAAACTGTTTTTCTTTTTTAAAAAATTTTTATTGGTATAACATTAGTTAATTATATAATTTTCCCGTTTATAATTTGACACCTATATATTCTATTGTGTGATTATCACCCAAAATCCAGTTTCCTTCAGCTACCATATATTTTACCCACTTTACCCACTTCGCCTTCCCTCTACCCACCTATATTTGACCCCCTTTAGCCTGTCTACATCCTCCATCCTTGCCCACCCCCTACCTTCTAGTAACCACTAGTCCATTGTCCATGTCCCTGAGTCCCTGTTTGCCCTGTTCATTTGTTGCTTTTAGGTTTATATCCCACATGTAAGTGATATCATGTGATTTTCTACTTTTTCGGTTTGGCTTATTTCGTTTAACATGATTATCTTGAGGTCCATCCATGCTGTCACAAATGGCAACATTTCAACTCTTCTTACGGCTGAGTAATATTCCATTGTACACATGTGACACAGCTTCTTTAGCCAATCATCTATTGTAGGACACTTCAGTTGCTTCCATGCCCTGGCCACTGCTAATAATACTTCTATGAACATCAGGGTGCAAATATCTTTTTGGATATGGGTTTCCAAGTCTTTGGGGTAAATACCCAGGAGTGTAGAGGAATTGCTGGATCATGTGGTAGACCAATTCTTAGTTTTTTGAGGAACCTCCATGCTGTTTTCATAGTGGCTGTACCAATTTGTAGTCCCACCAGCAGCGTATAAGAGTTCCTTTTTCTCTGCATCCTCTCCTACATTTGTTATTGCTTGTCTTGTTGATTATAGCCATTCTAACAGGTGTGAGATGATAACTCATTGTGGTTTTGATTTACATTTACCTAATAGCTAGCAATGTTGAGCATCTTTTCATATGTTTGTAGGCCATTTGTATGTTCTCTAGGGAGAAGTGTCTGTTCAAGTCCTCTGCCCAAAAAAAAAAAAAAAAACAACTAGTTTTACACATTTATACCATTGACAGCAATGCATCTACCTCCTTAGAATCATTTAAGATTATCAGACTTTTAGCCTGTTGAAGCCTAGTGGCTTTTAAATGACTTTCACTGTGGTTTTCCTATTTCATTGTGACTTTCATAGATTATTTAAACTAAAGTGGTTCAAACTTTACCAATGGACTTTCACAAAAGGAAATTCTAAAGGTTGTACTTTTGGTAAAAGAAAAATGATAACAGATGAACAGTCTGAAATGCAAGAATTTATAGTGAACAAAGATAAAGATAAATATATTAATAAGTCAAAAATTCTAAGTTGATAACTAGGTTGACTAGCTTCTATTTTTTATTGTTGCTGGTGATCAACCTGCTATCCAGTTTCTTTATAATAACAGTTAGCATTTAATGCTAGACACTCTTCTAGAAAATGTATATGCTTTTTTCATGTAGTATAAGAAATTTATAATATTATTAATCATATTTTATAGATGAGGAAACTGAGTCATAGAGAGGTGAATTAATTTGCAAAAATGTAATTGCAAGTGATAGAGCCAGTATTAAAATCAAGTCGGGTAGTTTCAGAGTTCACGATCTTACCAAGTACATATGCCACTGTACTACCTTCTAATTTTATCTTCTACTACTTTACACTATGGTATGAGAATGCTTCAAAGATGAGTTTATCTTCTGTCTCATTGGTCTTGAGATCTTCTATTTGTTGTGATATGTGTGTGGTGTGTGTGTGTGTGTGTGTGTGTGTGTGTGTGCTGAAATATTACTATGAAGTATTGAGGTAGAGATTTATTTTTAATTATTCTGATTTGGATTCATTGTTAAACCCAGTTTTGCATTATTAATTTCAATTATTTACTTTTCATTTTTAGAAATGTGTTTTTTCAAAGTGACGTGGTTGTAATTTATAGTATCTTGCTCTTTCTGATCTCTTCAAGCTTCTTCTTCATTTCTTGAAATATAGGTGTAAAATAAGTCATGAAGTCTTTGCAAGTCCAATTCTGCTATCTATTGTTTCTGCTGCCTCTCACCATGACTTGAGATGTTTTCTGATTTTTGACTATGGGCCCCTGTTCTTTAGAATTTTATCAGTGGGAAAAAAATTTTTTTTGAGGCTTATGTTGACTTTCCTCCAGAGAAGTTTTATATTTATTTCTGCCAGGTTCTTGGATACATTACAATCCTGGGACCACATTAAATTAAATTCAGGACTTGATTGTTTTTATGTCACATAGATAGTGAAAATTCTGGTCATAACTTCGCCAAAACTCAGCCTGTTATTCAAAATTTTTAGGAGAGATATTTTCCCACCCTCACCTGAAGGAAGGGTCTAGACAAGTAAGGTCCATTTCTGTTCCCTCCTGTATGATGTTTGTTTCTTTTATGCCCTTAGACTGAAAGTGGAGCTTATATCATTCTAGCTTTATTCAGGCATACAGTAGATCTCCCAAAATGGTCACCATTGATTCATTCTCTGCTAGTAAGTGTACGCTCTTCATCACCTCAGAAAGTGGAATTTAAATCCCTTCCTCTTGTATCCAGGCAGGGCTTAATGACTTTTTTAGCCAATAAGATACAGCCAGAAGTGACATTCGGGGATTTCCAAGGCTCAGTTCTAACAAACCTTGTGGTTTCTGCTTGAGTCTTTTGCAACATTTCTCTTGAGATGCTTCCTCTTAGAATTCAACTGTGTTTCTGTGAGAAGACCGAGATACCTGGAGATAATGTGAAGATGTTTTGGTTAATAGCCCCAGCTGAGCTCCTAGCCAACAGCCAGCCATGTGAGTGAGCCCTCCTGGGTCACAGCTAAGCCTTCAGATGACTAAAACCTCTATCTGGCTATACAACCCAGGAGTCTCCCCAAGTGAGGACTTCACAGCTTAGCCCAGTCAACCCATATAATGTAATAATACATTATTTTAAGCCACTAAATCTTGGGGTGGTGTTTTATAAAACAAGGGTTATCTGTTAGATTTTCCATTTTGGGTGGGACCTAGTCTTTATCACCATTTTCCTTCATTCAAGAAGTTGTCAAAATCATCACAAAGCTCTTTGTGGTTTAAAAAAATGCTCTCAGGGTAAAAGTAGTTCTAGGCGCTCCTATATTTCTCAAAGTTCACATTTTTCCTTTGTTGGACCTCTCTGGATTTTTCCCCTTTATATTGCACTCTGCAGTGCACTTAAAAATTAAGATTACATCATTTTTATTATGTGAGAACTTAAGGAATATCTACCTCCAAATGTCAGGAATTCAAGTCTTTTAGCTACTTTGTAAGAAAGGCAATAAGGTTCTGCTCTAGGATTGTGTTATAAATTCAGTACAAAACCTGTGCACAATTTTCTAATGAGAGTGCCCATCTCTATTCACTTTTCAATCCCCTGCATTTAGCTTCTGTTTCCAACATTGTACTCAAACTGGCTTTGCCAAAGTCACCAATGACTACCATGTTGTCAGATCTGGTCCCTTTCTTAGCCTCAACTTCCCTAACTTCAAATTCCATGATCTCTGTTGTATTAGAAACATCAACCACTTTTATACCTCTATTTCTTGGGCTTTGTGACAGAACGGTCTCTTGGTTTTCATTCTGTATCTGGCTACTCCTTCAAACAAACTTTCATTTACGCAACTATGTGGATTTTGTTGTTTCTTTTTGTTCTTTGATTCATTCAGCTAGTACCATAGACTGAATCCTGGTCCATTTCTTTGAGATCTCAAGCTCTGCTTACCTTTTGCCAGCTTCTGTTTTTTGGCAGTTCAGTTCAGCCTGATTCACTCTTCCAGTAACCAGGGATCCCAGTGAATAGAAACAGATTTTCTGAGGATTGTACCACCACTGAATTGTGCTTTCAAGCTTAAATATCTTGGTATCAACTGATTTGTAGTGCTGACAAAGGTTGTCTTTCCCCTGCTGCCTCATCCTTTGCCAACCTTAGTGGCCTGGTCAGTTTCCCCAGACCTCCTCCCCAACAATTTACACTTCACTTCTTTTGCTGGCTATAAGATAAAGAAATTGAAAAGAATTTCATCTTCTCACAAGCAAGACTTTGAAGGGAAGCCTTCATAATTTTATTTGGAATTCCAAAATACAAGAACTACGATTCAATTCAATTCCACAAGTTATTTCACTGGGAACCCACTGGTTATGAGTCAGATACTGTGCTAGGCCCTTTACAGGTGTAAAGATGAGTAAGATAAGGTCTAGCAAAAGGACCTAAAACACATACACAAACACTAAGATGTAGTCAGAAAGTGATGGGCGTTATGAGTGAGGTACAAATGAACCACCAGCAGAGCACAGAGAAGGAAGAATTTTAGTTCAAGTGATGGCTTTGTGGGAAGTTTTTTTGGCTATTTGCCCTTAAAGAACCGGCAGAATTTAGTAGGAAGACATTGAGTAAATGAAAAGAGAATAGAATTTCAATTGAGGCACATTGTTAAGACCCTCCCCCCAAATCTAGTGTCTTTTGAAAACTGAGCACTCTGATGCGATTGGTGGACATACAGATGCCTGGAGGGGGTGTAGAAATGCATAAAGGCTAGAAGAGCAGGGGCAGGGGGTGATGGAGGACTGTGAATGCGATGCAAACAGGAGTGCTGCAATTCGGGAGGCCGTGGGGACCACAGAAGATTTCTGAGGGAAGCAGTATAATGACTAGAGCCGTCCGTATATGAGGAACATCACCCTGGAAGTAACAGAAAGCCTAGATCTTCAATATGGATATAGAACCGAGTCCTAAAATTAAATAGAATTTATTCTTAATCATCTTCAATTGCATACAATTCATCCTCTCTTCTTCTCTGCTTAAGGAGATGAGTACAGAAAAATTTTATTAGGTTTGGCTACAAGGAAATGGCATAAATCTTTGAGCACAGGAGCCAATTCGCTTTGGAAATCTGACTCTTTTCACCAGTCTTCGGATTGCCTCACTCCGGACACATTTGAACTTGTGCTTTTCAGTTTTGGTTGCATGAACTCTTTAGATTTAAAAAACAAACCAACCAACAAACCATACCTGGAAATTCTTATTGAATATATCTGTCGTCTGACCTGATCACCTGTTTTTTAAAACTATCTCTAGTAATCCTGATGGGGTACATTTTTTTATCCTCATTCGAGAACCTTGCAGATCTCAAACTACCCTCTTTGTAAGAAGTCAAATCATTTTGTAAAAACAGTTTTTTCATCTCAAATTTGAATATACTCCAAAATAGCTCCTAACTATCTGAGTTCTATTTTAAGGGAAAATATAACTGAAAAGGTGTGTGCTTATAAGGAAAGAGTGTTTTAACAAGGTATCACATGACGTGAGATCTAGCCTCAGCTCTGACACTATTCAGCTATGTGACCTTGGCAAAGGACTTAGCTCTCTTTGCCAGTTTTCTCATCTGTAACATTGGAATGATTTTGCCCCATTTTGCAAAGTAGTCATGAGGACAATATAAAATATGAAAACACAAGTCAAATGCAAGCTATCGTATGCTACTAAGTATTCCATATACTTATAGAATTTTATATAAATTTTATTTATCAAATTAAACTTTGAATGTCTTTAGGAAGAGTCTGTCACACAAATGAAACGGTCAGTGAATATTTACTTAAAGCAAATATTTTATTTTGTGATGAGTCAGTCCCTTATTTGTCTTCTCTTTGTATTTAAAGTTTTCTATTTTGAATGTTCTGAATATAGGGCATGCTCGTATTCCTACTTAAAAGATTGCAATGATTACGCAGCGCTGAACAGAAGGAAGCTCAGAAGTCGGAAAGTTGACATTTGCCCTTGTGAGAGGGAGAGGAGAGCATCCTGGAACTCCTCAGATGCCCTGCGGGGGCTGCTGGAACAAATGACTTTGATCTTCTTTGCTTAAGAAGTGATGTCATGAAAGCCAAAGTCTTTATGACTCAAAGCAACTCTGGGTCTCTTTAACCTCCCCTCAAAATCTATAAACAGCTTCTTATGTAATATATTTAGTAACTTCCAGAGATAAGGGAATAAGCCACAATTTCAAAAGATAAAGGCTAGACTATCAAAAACTGTGTGCTAAAATCAAGAGTAGTCCAAACCCGGTTAAACCTGTTCTTAGGGATGGTTGAAATCCATAACCTAAAACCAAAGATTAAGGGTTTTATTTTGTGTTGGTTTGTTTTTATTTTACCACATGGCTGCAAGAAAGAGAAAGCTGCAGAATGGTGAGGACGAGGCTCTGGGTCACACAGAAGACTCAAGGCTAAGGTTCTGGGAAGCAGTTCAGTGCAGCGGGGAGGCTCTGGGGGACCCGCATCTGAACTCTGGCTCCTGAGTCTTCAGGCAAGGAAGGCAATCTCTTGAAGCTTCAATTTTTATAATCTGTAAAACTTGATATATTAAAATATACTTCACAGTGTTGTAAAGATTATATAACATATGCAAACGCAACTAGCAAAATACTGGTACATTGTAGGTGCCAAATCACGTTAAATTTTTATAACTTGCTTCAGGAGAAAATGGGAGAGGGAAGGGTCAGAGTGACCTTTCTGCTTCTGCCCTTCTCTCCAACTCCCTCAGCCAGAAATAGTCGACATGTTAAGGTGCCATATGTTGATATAGTGTGTTCTGAACCCATTAAACCACAGGGCCAGAAAAATTGAAAATATTATAAGGCACAATAGTAATGAGAGAGGAACAAAAAATCATTCCAGCTCAGTGTGTGTGTGTGTGTGTGTGTGTGGTGTGTGTGTGTGTGTGTGTGTAAGATATTTCAAGCATTGGATGGAAGATACAACTAACAGCCTTTGTGGGCTTTCTGAGGTGCTCTAATCTAAATACCACCGCCTCTGTATATAAACAAAGGTGGGCACAGTCATTTCACAGGAAATTTTGTTTGTTTGTGTTGTTTGTATGTATGTATGTATGTTTTTGTTTATTAAGTTTATTGGGGTAACATTTGTTAATACAATTATATATTTTTCAGGTGTACATTATAATTTGACACCTAAATATTCTATTGTGTGATTACACCAGTTAAATCCAGTTTTCTTCAGCTACCATATATTGATCCCTTTACCCACTTCACCCTTCCCCCTTACCCCCTATATTTGACTCCTTTACCCTGTTCTCTCCCTCTCAACCCACCCCTACCCTCTAGTAACCATTAGTTCATTGTCCATGTCCTGAGTCCTGTTTTGTTGTTTCATTTGTTGCTTTTAGGTTTATCCCACATATAAAGAGATATCATGTGATTTTTCTACTTTTTCAGTCTGGCTTATTTTGCTTAGCATGATTATCTCGAGGTCCATCCATGCTGTCGCAAATGGCAATATTTCAACTCTTCTTATGGCTGAGTAATATTCCCATTGTACACATGTGACACAGCTTCTTTAGCCAATCATCTATTGTAGGACACTTCAGTTGCTTCCATGCCCTGGCCACTGCTAATAATACTTCTATGAACATCAGGGGGTGCAAATATCTTTTTGGATATGTTTCCAAGTCTTTGGGGTAAATACCCAGTAGGGTAGAGGAATTGCTGGATCATATGGTAGACCAATTCTTAGTTTTTTGAGGAACCTCCATGCTGTTCTCCAGGGTGGCTGTACCAATTTGCAGTCCTTAACCAGTAGTGTGTGAGGATTCCTTTTTCTCCACATCCTCTCCAACATTTGTTATTGTTTTTTTGTTGATTATAGCCATTCTAACAGGTGTGAGATGGCATCTCATTGTGGTTTTGATTTGCATTTCCCTAATAGCTAGCATAATGTTGAGCATCTTTCATATGTTTGTTGGCCATTTGTATGTCTCTAGGGAGAAGTGTCTGTTCAGGTCCTCTGTCCATTTTTTGATTGGATCGTTTGTTTTTTTGTTGTTGTTTATGATTGTATGAGTTCTTTGTATATTTTGGGTATTAGGCCTTATCGGAGGCATTGCTTGCAAATATATTTTCCCATTGAGATGGCTGTCTCTTTACCTTGTTGACGATTTCTTTTCTGAGCAGAATTTTTAGTTTGATGTAGTCTATTCGTTTATTTTTTTTTACTTCCATTGCCTTTGAGTCAAATTCATAAAATCCTCTTTAAGTCCAAGATTCTTGAGTTTCATTCCTATGTTTTTTCTATGCATTTTTATTGTTTCAGGTCTTATATTCAGGTTCTTAATCCATTTTGAGTTAATTTTGGTGTGTGGCGATAGACAACAGTCTAGTTTCATTCTTTTGCAGGTGGCTTCCAGTTTCCCAGCACCATTTGTTGAAGAGGTATTCCTTTCTCCATTGTAAGTTTTGGCTTTTTTTGTTGAAAATTATTTGCCCATATAAATATGAGTTTACTTCTAACTCGCAATTCTGTTCCATTGGTCAGTGTTTCTGTTTTCCTGCCAATACACATGTTTTGATTACTATATAGCTTTGTAGTATAATTTTGAAGTTGGCAGAGCGATGCCTCCAGACTCATTCTTTATTCTCAAAATGGCTATGGCAATTCGGGGTCTTTTGTGGTTTCCATACAAATCTGATGACTTTTTGTTCTATTTTTTTAAAAAATGCATAGATTTTGATGGGGATTGCATTAAATCTGTATAATGCTTTAGGATATGGTCATTTTAACTATGTTGATTCTTCCAATCCAAGAACACAGAATATCTTTCCATTTCTTTGTATCTTCTTCTATTTCTTTTAATAGGGTTATAGTTTTCATATATAGGTCCTTCACATGTTTCGTTAAATTTATTCCTAGGTATTTTATTCTTTTGTTACATTGCAAAAGGAATTATTTTTTCCACTTCTTTTTCTGACTTCATTATTGAGTATAGGAAGCTATGGATTTTTGAACATTGATTTTATATCCAGAACTTTACTGTATTTGCTTATTGTTTCTAGTAATGTTCTTGTGGAGTCTTTAGGGTTTTCTATATAGAGAATCATGTCATCCCAAATAGTGACAGTTTGATCTTCATTTCCTATTTGGATGCTTTTTATCTTTCTCTTGTATGACTGCTCACTAGGACCTCCAATGTAATTTATGAATAACAGTGGCAATAGTGGACAGTTTTGCCTTGTTCCTGATCTTAGAGGGAAAGTTTTTAGTTTTTCACCATTAAGTATAATGTTGGCTGAGGGTGGTCATTGATGGCCTTTATTATGTTAAGGTACTTTCCTTCTATACTGATTTTGTTAAGTGTTTTGATATAAATGGATGCTGTATCTTGTTAAGGCTTTTTCTGCATCTATTGATATGATCATATGATTCTTATTTTTAATTTGTTTATGTGGTATATCACATTAATCTATTTGTGATGTTGAACCATCCCTGTGCCTCTGGGATGAAGCCCACTTGATTGTGGTGTATAATCTTTTAATATGTTGCTGTATTTGGTTTCCTAGTATCTTGGTTAGGATTTTTACATCTGTGTTCATGAGAGGTATTGGTCTGTAGTTTTCCTTTTCTTTTCTTTTCTTTTCTTTTCTTTCTTTTCTTTTCTTTTCTTTTCTTTCTTTTCTTTTCTTTTCTTTCTTTTCTTTTCCTTTTCTTTTCTTTTCTTTTCTTCTTTTTCTTTTCTTTTTTCTTTTCTTTTTCTTTTCTTTTTCTTTTTCTTCTTTTCTTCTTTCTTCTTTTCCTTTTTTCTTTCTTTCTTTCTTTCTTCTTTTCTTTCTTTCTTTTTCTTCTTTCTTTCTTTTTCTTTCATCTTTACCAGGTTTTGGTATCAGAGTAATATTGGCCTCATAAAATGAGTTGGGAAGTATTACCTCCTCTTCAATTTTTTTTGAAGACTTTGAGGAGAATGAGTATTAAGGACTTTTTTGAAAGTGTTTGGTAGAATTCACTGGTGAAGCATCTGGTCCAGGACTTTTTTAATTTTTGGTAGGTTTTGACAAGGTTTCAATTACCATATCTGCTGATTGGTCTATTCAGTCTAAGAAGGTTGTATTTTTCTAAGTACTGGTCCACTTTTTTCTAGGTTATTAAATTTGGTGTTATATACTTTTTCATAGTATTCTTGTATGATCCTTTGTATTTCTGCAGTGTCTGTCATAATTTACCCTTTCATTCCTGATTTTATTTATTTATGTCCTTTCTCTTTTTTCTTAGTGAGTCTAGCCGGGACTTTGTTAATTTTATTAAACTTATCAAAGAACTAGCTCTTTGTTGCATTTATTTTTTCTATAGTTTTGTTGTTTGTTTGTTTTCAATTTATTTATTTCCTGCTCTAATTTTGATTACTTTTTTTCTTTCTGCTGACTTTAGGCTTCATTTGTACTTCCTTTTTCTAGTTTTTAAGATGAAGTTTAGATTGTTTATTTGGGCTCATTCTTGTTTTTCGGGATAGGCCTGTAGTGATATGAACTTTCTTTTTAATGATCTTTTGCCGTGTTCCAAAAGTTTTGATATGTTCTACTATCATTATCATTCATTTCTATGGTACCTCTTGATTTTTCTTTTTATTTATTCTCTGACCCAGTTAATCTTCAATAGCATGTTGTTAATTCTCCATGTATCTATGGTTCTTTCCACTTTATTTTGCAGTTGATCTCTAGTTTCAAAGCATTATGACCAGAAATATGGTTGGTCTGTTTCAACGCTCTTATATTTGTTGGGGGCTAACTTGTGTCCAAGTACGTGGTCAATCCTTGAGAATGTTCCATGTGCACTAGAGAAGAATGTATAAGCACCTGTTTTTGGGATGAAAGGCTCTGTATATGTCAATTATATCCAGTTGGTTTAATGCATCATTTAAGAATGTTATTTTCCTATTGATTTTCTGTTTGAATGATCTGTCCATATCTGATATTGGGGTATTATGTCCCCTACTATGGTAGTTTTGGTCTGTTTCTCCCTTTAGTTCTGTTAGTAATTTCTTTATATATTCGGGCTTCCTGTTTGGGAGCATAGATATTAAGTGTTGTGTCTTTTTGGTGCATGATTCCCTTTATCATTATGAAGTGCCTTCAGTATCTTTCTTACTTTATTTTGAAGTCTATTTTGTCTGATATCAGTACTGCTACTCCCGCTTTTCTCTGAATGCCATTACTTGAAATACCATTTTCCACCCTTTCACTTTGAGTCCATATTTACT
Organism: Eonycteris spelaea; assembly: GCA_003508835.1. NCBI lineage: Eukaryota > Metazoa > Chordata > Mammalia > Chiroptera > Pteropodidae > Eonycteris > Eonycteris spelaea. The sequence continues at coordinate 9,063,837 of PUFA01000072.1, read as the reverse complement.
TTGGAGCTGTGATGTGTCTCCTAGAGCGGCATAAGATTGAGTTTTGTTTTTTTGATCCATTTTGCAACTCTATGCCTTTTTAATTGGCGAGTTCAGTTCATTTAAATTTAGGGTGATTATTGAATATGAGGTCTTCTTATAGCATTTTATCTTTTTGCTTTCTAGTAGCTGGTGTTTCCATTGCTCCTTGTCTTTGTGTTTCTGGGGTTTTTTTGTTTGTTTTTGTTTTTGTTTTTGGTTGGCTTTGTGGGTTTCTCTCTGGTTCTTTGTTTTATGTTATATACTTTGGTTCTGAGTCTTTGGCATTGGTTACCATTGCGTATATGTAAAGTATAGTTATATATATATTACACCACATACACATACACATACATACAAATATACAATCATCCTTTTTTTCTGAGTGAACCTTATCTTCATTCCTCTTTGTGAATTTGGATCTTTGATCTCCATTTTCTTGTTATTGTTATCTCTCAATGTCCCTATGTATGCTGACATTCATTTTTATATTGCTATAGCACTCTCTTCATATTTTAAGCTTATAATGCCTGTTCTTAGTATGGGTTGCATCCTCTGCTTTTTATCAGTGTGCTAGTCACCTTAGTCCTAATTATGTATATATTTTTTGTCATTTTATTTTAGGTGAGCTGACCCTTTTGGTATTTCCTGTAGTAAGACCTTGTAGAGGAGCATTCCCTCAATTTTTATATGTCCGGAAAGGTCTTTATTTCTCCCTCATATCTAAAGGAGGGGAGCTTAGCTGGATACATTATTTTTGGCTTGGTAATTCCTTTCACTTAATAGTTTAAATATTTGGTTTCCATTCTTTCTTCCAGCTTAAGGTCTGTGCTGAGAAATCCAATGAATTCTAATGGGTTTTCCTTTTATGCTACCGTTTTCTTCTCCCTGACTGCCCTGAGAGTTCTATCTTTTGTCGTTGATGTTTCGATAACTTTAATACAATGTGTCTTGGTGGAAGCCTTTCTGGGTTGAGATAAATGGGTGTTCTGTTAACTTCTTGAATTCAAGCTCTAGCTCATTCCTTTGATTTTTGGAATTCTCGTCCCTACTTGTCCGCAATGCTTTCTAGTCCTTGCTCCTTTTCCCTTGGCTTTGGTATTCCCATTATTCTTATGTTTCCTCTCCTGATGATATCAGTTAGTTTTTTCTATTTCTCTTTCATTATTTGTCATCTTTGGTTTTCTCTCTCTTTTTTTGATTTATTTCTAGATTTCTGTCTTCAATATTACTGACCTATCCTTCATTTGGTTGACTCTATTTTCCAAGCTTGATATTTCATTTTTCACTCTTGCAGTGCGTTCTTTATGCCAGAAGGTCTATTTGGTTCTTTTTGAGAGTTTCAAGTCTTCTTGCTAAAGAACTCATTCTGCTCATTAGTGTTTTTTCCAGTTCCTGAAATTGTTGCTATGATTTGTTTCAGATCTCATTGAGTTTTTCAGAAGTTCATCCTGAATTCTCTGTCATTTAAGCTGCATATTTCTATGTCTATAAACTTATTTGTGGAGATGTTTCTCTTTCTTTCTCTGCGATGCCTTGTCACCTTGGTTGTTCATTGGTGTTTAATGGACTAACTTCTCAGCCTGGGCATTAATGGACTTCTGCTGTGTGTCCCCCCCCCAGAAAGATTATATATGGTCCCTAGCCTGTTGCAAAGGTGTTTTCTTTTTTGGTTTTTCAGTAGGTGGCATCTAAGCCTCTTGGATCTTCTGCTTTGTATAAAGTCTTAATAATGTCTTTTTTTCCTTATAGATGTTTTATCATGTTCGCTACCCTCAGTTCAGTTCTTGTCAATGTTAGCGACAGTTTTCAGTAGTGTTTGCCTCAAAATGCCCTGAAGCTCCGTGTGTTCAGTCTTGGAGGGTACGGGGAGGGGCCCTCTAGGTTTGGGCGATGAGGGCTGCAGCTCGCCTTGGTTTTTGCAACTGCAGCTGGTAAATCAACTGTTGTTGCTCTATTGTCCCCGCTTTTCTGCCTTCTGCCCGATGACTGGGCACTGCTGCCAGCCGTGTGGCACTCACAGCACTGCCAGCAGGTCAGGGAATTCACCAAACTTTCTCCCTTCTCCCTCCTCCAACAGAGAGCTCCGGTAGCTGCTTCAAGAGGCAGCTTCTTTGTTTCTCCCAGTCCGCTGCCTGACACCTGGGGTTGTCACCTGTGGTAGCTTTTATGCACAGATCCCACACTCAGATGTGTTGGTGTGCAGTTTGGGTTTTTTTTGTTGAGTTTTAGATGTTTAGTTTATTGTTGTTTCAAGGGGAGAGATCTAGGAACGTCTCTTACTCCACCATGTTTTCCAAACTCTCTCAGGAATTTTAAGTTTAATCCATTTGTACTTCCCAGAAAGGTTTATTTGGATGATATTGCAGAGAAAGCTGTTTCATTTTAATAATTCTATACATTTACTGTGCACATTTACTCTTATCCAGTCCGTGAAAAGTCAGGCATTCTAGGGTTAAGTTATAGCATGGTGTTACATTCAAAGAAACACAATCTGGCAACCAAAAAGTAATTAAGCAATTAGAATCTTTATTACATTCTTTCAAGAAAAGGCCTGAGAAGAATTGTTTTCTTAGCCTATAGCAAAACTTTTCCCCTTGTCATTATCTCAAGCATCTGGCAGCTGCTACGACTCTACATCTCCCTACTCTGCAGTCTTAACACTTCTCTTGCTTTTTTGTTACCCTGGGGTGATGCATAATGTAGTAATCTTATGTACACACTTATTACATGATTAGCATTTCTTTGAATATTAAATAAATAATTCTCTAAATATTCTCAGACTACTTACATTACTAATAAGTAAAAAATATATATTTTAATGAAGTAAAATTTCCCAAATATTTAAACATTGCAAACCTAATCCAACATTTCTAAGTGTTGAATTCACAAATATATTAGTCTTGTAAATATTTTAAAAACTTAAGAGACAATACTTAGAATATTACAATGATCGTAAAAATCAGTACATTTACATTAAATAAGTAATAAGATTGTTAACATTATAAATAAAAAGCCTTTTCATTTACAAATGTCACACCCTTAAAATGCTTTCACAACTATTTTACACACATACATTATTATTGAGAAAAATTTCCCACATGGGATTTACGCTTACATCTTTCTCAGTACAATACATTATATATAAATGTCAGCAACTATTTGTTCAAGTGAATTTTATGTTTAGAACTTCTCCTAAAATAACTGATATTTACATCCTCATTTTATAGATGAAGAAACAGAGCATAAACAATTTAAGGCATCCTGAATTCCAACCCACCTGGACTCAGCCCTGTTGCAAGCAAAACTGCCCTTCCTCGAAGTCAGAGGGAACCCTACTTCTGAATTTGATGGTAAGGCAGATCATGGCCTGGCCTGCTAGAGGTCTGATGCAATAAGAAACAGAACACGGAAATAATTCACTGGAGTATGTACTAGTCTGCTCAGGCTGCCAAAAAATACAAGTAGATGGGTTAAACCACAGACATTTATTGACTCACAGTTTTGGAGTCTAGAAATCTAAGATCAAAGTTTCTGATCAGGGTTAGTTTCTAGTGAGGGCTCTGGTATCTCTTTCTCTTCTCATAAGGACACCAGTCCTATAGAGTAGTTCCCCACCCTGTGACCTTAGTTGTCTTCCTTAAGGCCCTATCTCCAAATACAGTCACATTCTGGGTTGGAGTGTCAACATATGAATTTGGTGGGGGACTGCTCAGTCTATAAGAGTGTGCCGATACATTTGAGGCAGAGCCCCTGAGGACAACATCGCTCTCTTCAGCCCAGTGTTTCTGGGCTTCTCTTCATGAGAAATTCCCCTCTTCCTGTGAGCTATATGGACGTAGAGAATTTGGGTTCTCTGTGAAGAACAAGGGAGGCATTAGAAAGCGTTGTCCTTGTTATTCTTGATCTTGTGCATAACCTTCATTCAGTTGGTTTGCAAATAAACTAAAGGAAAGCAAATGTTAAGAGGGTCTAAACCATCATTTTTGCTGATCTTCAAAACTATCTTATCTCCTATATTAACTCTTTAAAGAACCCACAAGATGCAATTAAAGAGCACTATACCTGGAATCAGAAGTCCTGGGTTCAAATCCTAACAGCTTACCATGGCCCACAGCTCCCCACCCCCTCCATGACTGGGCATCTGGCTTCCCCTGCATGTGAAAGATGTCCTATGGTGAGGCACGAGGGAGAGAGCAGGCAAGAGGAAGGGCCTAAATTAGGAGGTGGGCTGGAGGGCACAGCAGTGAGTCTGTAGAGAGGAGGGTTCAGGCTAGGTGGATAGAGGAAACTAGCAGAGAAATGAGGGTTACAAAGAGATCTGAGAGAGCCCAAAGGATCAAGGCGAGAAAGCTTTGTAACAGGATGGTCAGATATGAGCAGAGTTGAAGGAGGAGGCAGGGAAGAGGAATCTGTCGAAGACGCAGCCGCTGCCCTGGCTCTGCTGGCTGGTGTTAGCCTCCTGTAAAAGGAGGCCTGGGGAAGGCCGCATGCCCACCTGGGCAGGCACAGGGCGATTCAGGCCCGTGGAAATGGCACAGGTCTCAGCAGGAGGCAGAAGTTCCTTAACACAGGATCATCAGACTGGATGCCTGCTGGGGAGGAGACGGAAACACAGTAAATGCTTCTCATCATTCAACGCAGGAAGGAAATGAAGCATTTTGGAAGTCATTGAATGGCAGATTTTATGTAATTTGTAATAAAATATTTGGTTAACCCATTGCTCTCTGAGTGACTTCTTGATTTTGCATGTTCAAAACAGATCCCTTTGGCATACACTGGAAGGTCCGTGAGCTCCGGCTTGTTCCAAGCTGTGCATATTCGATTCATCTCATCGATTACTCTATTTCTCATCAAGTGCTTTGCATGCTGAGTAAAACCTCTCATAACCCAGATGTCACATTCTCAAGAGAGCAGGTTACCTCAAAGAGGGTACTGTGTTATTGTGCTGCGGGCTGGAGTTGCTACCCAGAATTTGGGTGAACTTGCTCAGAGAACAATGTAATCGCTATCACTTATTGAATGCCTAGATCAGAAGGATTTTCATAGAACACTAACATTTTATTGCACTTTTTATTCCGTTCTTTCACCAGTGTACAGTTTTCAAGAGGCTATGTGATATGTAAAGTTACAACATACTGAATGTAGAACAGGCTTGCAAAAATATAAAAACACTGTTACTCTTTGAACTAAATATTTTTTGCTTTGAAAATACAGTTATATTTCATAAAAATATTTTTAAAGATAGAATATGATGGGCATATTATTGTTATTTTGTTATTTTGACTAACGAAATATTTTAAAGAGAAATTTAATAGAAAAGTAAATTTTAGTTTTTAATGTAAATATTAATCGACAGAACCCACATAAACAAAACTCTTTGAGTTTTCAATAATGTTTAAGAGTGTAAAGAGGTCGCAAGACCAAAATAATTGCAAACTCTATGAGATAATGTACTTCCCTTTTCTGTACATTTTTAGCCTTTGTAACAGGCCTGTAAGACAAAGCCTTTGATCTCCAGCTTACAGAAGACAAAAAGGAGGCTCAGAGAAAACCCACACCTCTCACAAGAGACAGATCTAGGTTTGCATATGCTTACTTTCTTTGCTATATCCACTACCTGCATTGCCTCCTGACACCCACTGTGGCAAAAGAAAATTTTATGTAAGAGAAAGAAACCACAACAATTAGTGATTTTGCAAGAGGTAAACTTCACTCTCCAATGCTTTCTGAAAAATATTGTCTGTGTTACTTTGTCTCAAGAGAAGGAAACCAATTTAGTTCAAAAAGATATTTTTCCATCCCTTGCTTAGCCTTGGGCACCTATTCTAGGCGTTGCTGAGTCTGTATGGGTCAGGGGCCTTGGGAAAACCGGCCTCCACGTCTGCACAGCACCCTCTACTGGTCCCTCTCTGCTCCAGCACTGTTTGGCCATATCAGGGGGCTCCCTTTTCCAGGGAGAATCCACAGGGACCATTGGCTTCTTACAAAGGTTAGGAATTCCTCCAGGGAAACCAGTCTTTTACATATATATATATGAGTCTGCCTTCAACAGTGAACCCTCCCTTGGAACCTTTCCTGGTTTGCAGGTTCATTTTTCTGCATCATTTTCCACATTCAAGCTCAGAAAAAACACACAAAGAACTGCCCTTCTCTATTCTATTCTTGTCACTTGAGGGGGAAGCCTGGCATGAGCTTCAAATTCACACAAACTTAGATCAGAATTGAGGCCCTCAGGCCTGTAGCTGGGCAAGTGACTTTACCTTTCAGAGCCCATTCTTCTTACTTAAATGGAAATGTTAATATTTACCTCGAGAGTTATTGTGAGCCTGAAGTGGGACAATACAGCAATACTTGGCACAGGGCTGAGCAGTGCCCGTTTGCTCTTTTGCTTCTGCTCTGAGCTGCAGGAAGAGCTGCCACACTGCAAAAGGAGTCACTGTCACTGAGGGTGACCGTGGGCTGCATGAAATCTCACCACACTCTGGTCTTCTTCCAGGCTTCAGTCCTGGATTTAGCGCCCGCCATCGGCAGATATTTGTGTGGCTCTCAGGATGCAAAGTTGAAATAAGTTAAGATTCTCGTCTCTCAAGAAGCTTACAGTTTAGTGCAGTGGTCCCAACTTGTGCGGGAACATTGTCGAGAGTGGTTAGACGTTTATATAACTTACGAAATGATCCCCCCAGTAAGTCTAGTACTCATCTGGCACCAAACATAGTTGTTACAATATTATCGACTATATTCTCTCAGCTGTACTTTACATCCCTGTGACTATTTTGTAGCCGCCAATTTGTACTTTCTAATTTCTTCACCTTTTTCACCCAGTCCCCCAAACCCCTCCCATCTGACAGCCATCAGTTTGTTTTCTGTATCTAGTAGTCTGTTTCTGTTTTGTTTATTCATTATTTTGTTAATGTCTAACCACTAGGCTACCTATCTGAAACTAATATAATATTGAATGTCAATTGTAATTGAAAAATAAAAGTAAAAAAGAACTTTGCCCAGATCACTCTTCCCTTAAAAGACTTAAAAAAAAAAAAAAGGTTTTATTTTTTAAAACCATTTTAGGTTCACAGCAAAATTGAGTAGAAAGTACAGAGATTTTCCATATACTTTCTTCACCCAGATGTACACAGCCACCCTACTTTCGACATCTCCTGCCAGAATAGTATATGTGTTAAAACTGATGATCCTACAGTGACACATCATCACCCCCTGAGTCCACAGTTTACCTCGGGGCTCGCTCTTGGTGTACTTTCTATGAGTCTGGACAAGCTCTCAATGCCAAACTGGAAGCAGGGGTCGAGTGAGAGGTCTGAAGCTGTTACACCGCCGGCTTTGAAGGTGCAGGAGGGTGCCATGAGCCAGAAATGTAGGTGCCTTCTAGAAGTCAGAAAAGGCAAAGAAATGGATTCTCCCTAAGGTCCCCAAGAAACCACAGTCTTGCAGACACCTTGATCGTAGCCCAGGGAGAGTCATATCGGACTTTGCTATGCAGAACCAAAGAGAACAACAAGTTTTAAGCCACTGGGCTTGTGGTCATTTGTTGCAATGGTAAAAGGAAATGCATACTCGGAGTGGCTTATACCTCTGGTGATGGATCAGAGCACTCCCAGTCGGCTGGGTAGTGAGCAGCAGGAGTTTCGCCAGTAGGGCCTTCAGGACAGCACTTCAGCATCATTAGTACCATGGCTTCATAAACCTGGGGTTTTGTTTTGTTTTGTTTTGTTTTGCTTTTCAGTAATCCTAAAAATAAGGCACCTGTAGTACGAAATGATTGTTTTCCTTATGTAATAGGTGATTTATCACATTATCCTATCTGAAGTGATTATTCTCATGTGTCAATTGAATTTAATTGATTTTCATATCTGAAGGGCTTGATAGCTGCTAACTATATCTAATTGGCCAAGAGCACCAGAAAACAGTCTGTGTTGCTCCCTCTTCCATTTATTTTGTCCTAAAAGGCTGTATTTACTTTTTTAGAGTAAAACTACTTTGTATGCCAGGCCATATTGGCAAATTCTCTGGAGGGAAGAGAATCTTCTAGTAAAACACAGCCCAAGAATCTGTGGCAAGCAGATGAACACTAAGAACATTATTTCAGCCAATGGAAGAGGGTAGGAGAGAGAAGGCATTCCGTGAAGGGGATGGGCCTTTCGGGGGACCTGGGCTGCCAGACCCAGGGCCCACGCAGCAGCCGCCAGCAGCCGCCCGCAGACAACCTCAGTGGGGCTTTCCACTCTGCAGAGCCTATTTCTGACCTTGTTTTTCTGTGAATGGCTTTTTTTATATTTGTTTCTGGTTACCTCAGAGGAAGCCCATGTCTGTGAATGCTTTCATACCACTCTTGGAAAATTCAGATCTCCTGTTCAGGGGCATGGCCTTCAAGGCCAACTGTAACCTCAAGGCTTCATCTGGGTGTTTGGTGACTAAGCTTTTGCAGTGTCATGTTTTATTTTTCTGGGACAACATGTACAGCAGCATTTACTCCCAGATCTGCCTAAGGCTAATGCTGGAAAGTGCTTCAAAACAAAAGGACAAGCTTCTTGCTGGATTTATGTGATGCATAATTAGAGTGATAGCATCATATAACATATTATTACATAGGTCTACATAATTCATGTGTCTATTTAGATATATACACACTGGTAGGGATATAGCATTAAGGCGAAACTTCTTTACAGATCCAGCAAGATTCTGCCGTCAACATTCTATAACCTGTAATTAATACTCTGTTCAATAATGTTATAATGATAAACTGATATTACTTCTGTGTCAGCCTCCTCTTTCAAATATCCACCACAACTGCATATTGACGTAGACTTTCCCAGGTTACAAAGCCCTTCCACATACATTTTTTACTCAATCCTCACACAAGTGAGGAACCTAAGGCTGAGAGGGTAAGTGATGTGCCCCAAATTACAGAGCTGCCAAACGGTGGAGCTGAAGTCAGTAAATAACAGTTGCTATTTGTTCTGTATGATTACACCTTTGGGAATCCAAAACATCAAGAAGTTGTGGTGGTCAAAAAAAGAATGATTATCATTGATTCAGCATGCACTGTATGCCAGGCACTTCCGTGCACTTATAGAATCTTTGTCATCCTCAGAGGTAAGTAGAGTAATTCTCTCTTTACAGATGAGGAATCTATGGTTCAGAGAGGTGAAACAACAAGCCCAAGGCCATACAGCTCACATCTGGTAGAGCCAGGTTTGAAATCAGTTCTGATTCCCTTTTGGCTATGTTACCTGTTTTCACTTTAGTGCATATTTCAATCAATGCTGCTACCTTTTGTATCAGTATTTGTACTTACAACATCTCTAGTTATGGAATAAAAGGACTTGTTCCCTGTTAAAAAAAAAGAAAGAAAGAAAGAAAGAAAAAAAAAAGAAAGAAAGAAAAAGAAAGAAAGAAAGAAAGAGAAGAAAGAAAGAAAGAAAGAAAGAAAGAAAGAAAGAAATTCCAAATAGGTGGGCAGGGAGTCTACAGGTCAGAGGGCAGCCCTGTTAGTGTCTCTGAAAATCACAGGGCAGATCTGGCCAGGTGAGGCTGTTGGTGGAACAACTTCAACTCTCAGGGAGAAGAAAATGCCTCTTCTGGGAAGTGTGGCATTTGAAGCACACCAGAGAACGCCTGAGTTCCCTAGGCAGAGTGAATTTGAGTGGCCCTGCTCTTTAGGAGTTGTGTGGCCTTGACAACTTCTTCGTATTCTCTGGGACTCTTTCTTTCCTTGGAAAATAGGGATTAAATTAGATAAAAACATGCGGCTTCCAAGGCAAAAAAGGGAAGCCATTCTTACGTGTTCTCTTCTAGCAAGCCAAGGTCCCTTCGCCCTTCTCTGAGTGACCACTCTGAGTAACGCATTAATAACCGCCAGGGCATGCACACAATAAGATTTCGCATGCTGCCTTCTCAAGGGCCTGTGCTGAGTTGATACAAGTGTCATTTCCTACAAGTTTCTAAACCTCTACCAAGAAGCTACCTTATGTGGCAAGATTGTCACTTATGTTAGGAAATGACTTTGCAGATCATAGGGACAGTTTGTATTCTACAGGCTGATGGCATGGAAAAGGATGCCTGCCTACAGCTGCAGATTTTCAGGAAGCCAGTTACAGGAGGCCACACAGTGTGAGTTTCGGAGGTGGGTGGAACCCGGCTTCAGAGTCTCCCAGCTCTGATAACCACTAATATGGTTGCACCTCTCCAGCCTCAGTTTATATAATGAAGTTGCAATTTCTACTCTCAGGACACCTGCAAAACTTGCAGATCATGTTAATGAAATGCTTAACAAAGGGCCTGGGATACAGTAGGTGTTCAGTAAACATTACTTCTCCCGTTTCCTCTTCCTCAAGCCCACGTTCAGAGGTGTGTATTTGTAACAAACCAAAAAGCAAAAGCACAATGGATGAAGAAAGGCTCTGCAGGGGTTCTGTACTGTGCTCCGTCTATTCTGGAAGACTCACTTTGATCCACCCTGTTCAGATGTTTCACCCAGTGTGTTCTTTAACTCGAGACTTTATGAAGATGACAGAGGGATTTGGTAAAGATAGCTGAACTTACATATATTAAGAGAATAATATTCAGACACTGCTGTGTGGCGATCCCTGCTGAACTCTGGCATTAAACTCCTGTTTATCTTCACGTGGGACAAGAGATTGCCCTCATGTGGCAAGAACACATAGAAGCCCACGTAATGTGTTTCTGCCACATCCTGGGAATGCTCTTGTGTCTTATTTTCCTTCATTGCCTCTGCCGAAATGTCCACTTCCTGCTTCAGAACTGGTAATGCTGACTTCTTAGACTTTGTTTACATAATTGCTGAAATTGTAGTTTTTAAGTCCTGCATCTTTATTGAATTGATTTCTGCAAAAGGCTTTGCTTCCCTTGCCAATACTCTGTGAATACCGGTTGCCACCTCTCGGTCTGGATGGATATGGACCCCATTTAGCTGAACCATGGCATTTCCTAAGAACAGTATTAAAATAATAATTCCTGGGAAGCAGCTGCTCTCCGGCATGAGTCTCAATCACTTTATATCCAATTTCCTATGGTTTCATTATAGCCTATATGACTTTGGATTCATAGGAGACACATGAGCCCTTTTACTGAGGAGGACTTTAAGAGATTCCCAGTTTCTCATCCAACTATGGGAAGGTAATGTATATGAATTTGGAATCACCCAGTGACTAGGAGGCTCAGTCCTACAAAGTATACATACAGCAACCCACTCAGATGCCACATTTGCTGTGCTAATGTACTTTTCTTAACAACTCAGAGTATTTCTCATTGTGTCAAATGATTGTGGCAGGGAATAAAGATGTTATTACTACCCTTACCATCTATCAACTGCAAAGTCACTAGGACATGGCTTGAAGTTAAGTCTATTGTGGTCCCTTCCATAGGGCAAGGGCTAACATCAAGGATAGTCATTGTATCTCTTATACTTTTGCAAAAATAAAAGTAAAACTGAGCTCAAGAATTGAGAATTTTTGCTCTAAATTCATATCTTCTCCATGATAAAACAGAGAGAATTAGAATAATAGACTTCAAAAAAAAAAAAAACAGATGAAAATGTAATATCTATGAAGGAAACAACAAATCAAATTATATTATACCTGAAAGAAATAGAATTTTTTCTAAAGGCAAATGTGATCTTTCTCCAGCAGGACATAATTTTTGACTCTTTTGCCACACACAAAAAAGATCACTAAGAAGCAATAGCATTTTATTATTGCACAGCATAATTCCCGAGGAGAAGGAAATGATGGGTGTGTAGCGCTATGGAAGGCTTTTGTTTAGGCTTATAGAATATATTAAAAACACCAAGGTCGGTGTCTATCCACACTCCATTCAGAAATCCACAAATGAGTAAAGCAGAGTCAAAGACCAAAAAAGTGTTGTATGGCACACAATAGAACACTGGTTTCCAAAAATTATAAATTTTAATAGAAAACTATCTAATATAAATTAGTTACAACTACTACTCAAGATTACTTGAGAGGGTTCAGATCTAATGCTAGAAGAGAAAATATACATGATGACTAGACAGTCTACAGTCAGGCATTTGGAAGAGGGCCTTATAGAAAGCTAGAGTGTGATTTTATTGAGTAGGAAGAGTGAGCTGGGAGCTTGTGTGCAGGCCATTCTTACTGCCACACAACTTTCTTGAATCTTGGGGAAGTCACTGTGAAGGAATGCCACTTCCTGAATAAACACTGTGAACTCCTTGGCAACTTGTTTCTGTAGGTAAATATTATCTAAACAATACATGGATGATGATTTAAGCATGGTTGGAAGGACCACAAGAAGTAATCAGAAAGGAGAACAATTTCCAGCCAGAAGAAAGCAAACACTCAACAGTGCTTCCTCTGGGCCAGGTACTATTCTCAGTGTTGTATGGTGGCAGCTCATTAGTCCTCAGGAAACCGCACAAACTGAGTACTCTTATAATGCCAGTTTACAGATGAAGAAAATGAGATACAAAGAGGTTAAAAACTGTCCAAGATTATTTAAGTTAGACAGTGGCAAAACTTGAGCCCATGTTCTTAACCACCATACTACGAAAGAAGTGTAACAGGATACAAAATGTGAGTCAGAAATAGAAAATTTCCGAGTCCTCTCATGTGCCATGGCAATGTCCCTGTTTTTGGATTTGCGACATGGTCTCTGCCACTGCCAGTGAGACTGGAAGACTCCCACTGCTTCTACAAACCGTTAAAGAAAGGAATGCAATAATTGAGTGAGAATTTCTCCACGAGGAAAGAAAGGGCCCAGGAGGGAAGATTTGGTTAAGACACACAGCAAAATGCTGAAGAAACGTAAGATTGGGATTCAGGAGGCTATGGAACAACCAATCCAAACTGAACCAAAGGTTTAAGTCTGGAAAGTCTAACAGGAGAATCTAAAGTATCTCTAAGGGCCCAGGTGAAGTGGCCCACTTAGGCAGGTAGTAAACAAAAGAGACAAAAATAATGACACAACAGCCCAATCATTGTGTGAAGCCACACCTGGTCAACTGAATAAATACATTGCATACCTGTAAATTACCTGTTTAATGACTCACTCATAATTTTGCGAAATGGCTTTGCCCTACAAACATCTAACTAACAGTTGTGCTGAAGCAAGTGGTGGGGCAGCACCATGGAGAAACAAAGGGAACGGTGGCCTTCTCAAGGTCTCACCCCTTAGAGAAGAGCCCAGAATTCCTTCATATCATCTGTGGAGGTCTTAGCAGCACACAGAGGGAGGCTTCTCTTTGGTTCATTCCATTACAGTGGTTTCTTTCTTCTCTGCAGTTATGTTTAACAGAAAAAACAAGATTCACCCTTCCAAATTTTGGCTTAGAGATTGCATCAGCATCTAACGTGTGCTGCTGTGATGTCTTGACCACACATTTGCCAGTCCACCAGGTCCACCATGGCTGAGCTTGGAGCTCCATAACAGAGCATCATCGCCAGGCTTCTCAGAGCTTCCCGTCAAGGCCCAGGGCAGCATTAGAAATGTATTCACTTCAGGCCACAAGGGGGAAGAACTTGCTTACCTCTCTTTTAGAGCCTCTCCTTTGCAAAGCAATATTCTTTCAGAATGAGGTAGCCAGTACCCTGCTGGACACTGAAGACAAAAATCAGCATCCAAATGAGCCAATCCTTAGTCCTGCCCTGAAACTCTTCAAATGTGAGAGTGTTTTCCCAGTGTTCAGCACCCATCTGGGACCCCTGGTCCTTCGTGCCTGCTGCTCATTCTGCCTGAAATGTCCTTTTCTAATCCCTCTCCTTCTTTAGACCTGTCTAATTCCCATTCGTCCCATGAGAACTACCTTGGTTACCTCTTCTAGGAAGTCTACCCTGACTGCCACAAGGTTACACCATAAATCACTTACATAAGTAGCCCCCTAGCATCCTGAACTCACCTCACTATAGTATTTATTGAGCTATATTGTAATTTCTTACTTACTTTTTTTTTCTCCCACTAGGCTGTAAGCTCTGTGAGGGAAGGGTCTGTGTCTGGATCATGGCTAACTGACAACCAGTACTTAATAAAGTGCACATTCTGAGCCTTGACAAATACCTGCAGGAGGAGTTGATGTTGGAACACAGCAAAGGTAGAGAATTGAAGGCATCATTCAAGAATGGAGTGGTCAAGAACACAGTTACTGACATCAGACAGGACTGGGTTCAAATATCAGTCCTGCTACGTACTAGCTGAGCGATGTCAGACCTGCCTAAACTTTAATTCCTTCATTTATAAAATAACAACCACAACAATGACAGTAAATAATAATCATTCATTTTGTCTGTATTACTGTTTCTACTTTGGTATTAATAACTAGTGAGATATTCTTGGTGCTTACAACAGAAATTGGCACATTCTGAAGTCTTGACAAATATAATAATTTACCCTCCTCTCCCCCAATGCTGGTCAAGTCCATCCCTTATTGGGGTGTTTTGAAGAGAAAAACCATTAATGAGTTTAGAAGGTTCTGAAACTCATACTGAAGAAAACAAAATGGAATTGTTTTTCAAAGACAGCCTCTAGTCGGCCAGAAGCACTTAGTCATCTTTTACAAAGATGAACAAATTTCTATCACGCTCTCATCAGGAATGACTCATCGTGACAGAGGGTCTCACTTCCACAGATGAGTTTCAAGTGTTTCTCGAGCCATTTTTTACTGACAAAACTCACCATTAGATGGCAGCCAAGCTGGCATCCCTCAGAGATAAGATCAGCCTGACCCCAGAAGGCAGGGCCACTTGCAGAGGCCATGCTGCTCAGACAAATATCTGACTCATCCAGGGAGTGTTAGCTCAGAAAATAACAAGGGCTTATTTCAACAGCGTGTAAAATATAACATCTCTGGGCCCAAAGTAGTACAATAGGCACAATAAGCTTGAGTGTCATCTCTCCAGAAGTAAAAAAAAATTGGGGTGGTTGACAAATGAAGACACAAGAGCCTAAAAACTATTTCAAACATATGTTATAAATTTGATTCCAAGATAATTAAATGATATTGCAAGCATCCTCTTCAACACCAACTAGATGAGGTTGCTTGCCTACAATGATTCATTTCTCAACCAGTGGCAGGTGTGGGGTGGGAGACTGGTGTCAGGACCTCCAGGGGAGCAGGCATGGATTGAGAAAGCACATCCAATACGCCTACTCTTTTCATAATACAAATGCAGGAAGTAAAGCTTGATGGACTCTATCCAGTGGCTATATGCAAAAGACAAAGTAAAAAACATGGATTTTTAAAGAGATACCAGAAACATGTACATAATATTAACAAAGTAATGATAATTAACATTTATTAAGTGCCTAATATGCACAGTGCTATCTGTCTTACGTTAATGCTGTATCTTATTTTATTCTTACAACCACCCCATGAAGTAGGAATTATTAATATTCCCACTTGACAAATAAGCAAACTGAGGATCAGAGAGGTTAAATAATTTGTCTTAGGGCACACAGCTAGAATCCAGAGACAGGATTTAAATGTCAACACCCTGACTCCAGAACATACGGGAAGTCTGAGATGGTTTGCAGGACTCCTGAATGTTCTGCTGTGTTCTCTCCTACCTTCTCTTCTCCCAGGTGCAATTAGAGCTCTTGGTGAACTAAATCACCCACAGAGGAGCAGCTTCCTGGGCTGGCTGGACATTCTAGTGCTAAAGTGCCACCTGTAGCTAACAGGGGAAGGGATCAAAGGATAAACAGCTCCATCAAACAGTGTTTGTCATGGGGCCCTACGTGGCTGGGTAAAAAAACAAGACACGCTATTCCAAAATGAAAGCCTCCAAATTTAGAAATCTCCAGCCCAAACAGGCTTCAAGTCATGGTTGCTAAAATATAGTACTACATGCCTTGAATGCTTTGGGAATCTCTCTTTTCCATCCTCCTTCTTTCAAGGACAGGGCCCTGAGTTCACCATGTTCTACCACATGCCCAGGCTTTGCACATGCCCTCCTGGCCACTCATCATCAGCTTAGATCTTGCTTTCTCTGTAGAACCTCATGGCCACCATCAGTGTTCCATGTGCTCTCTTCTCTGCTCCCGGGGATTCCGCAACAGCCAGCACTGGACTACTTCTCTGACTGCATTTTATCTGTTTGCCTGCTCCCTACACTGGACTATGAGCGGCCTGAGGGCCCAGACCTGCCCTTATTCATCCTCGGTTACTCAGTCCAACCCAATACCTGACACAAAAGAGATGTCCACCATCCTGATGAATGAATTCTTAAATCGCTGTTTGTTCTCAGGGAGAGAGTGCAACACCTTCAGCCATAAAACTGGTTCATATTTAAGAGCAGGAGCAGACTCTACGCAGTCCCGGTTCTGGGCTTCAGGTCTTCGGCTGTGTTCCAAGACAAGCAAGAGCCTGCGGCACACTGGATATCATTGAGGCTGTTATAGGGAAACCTGGCATGTCACCGTGGGGCTTCCTCAAGAGCCTATGGGTGCTTGACTGGAGGTCCCTCTTTGTAGAAAGGAGTCAGGGTCGGGGCAGTCGCTCTGGCCTCCATCTCCCTCTGGTTCTAAGTAAGAGCTAGAGGTTCTTCCTGAGAAGAACCCAGCTATCGGCTGGTTTGTTTTATTCACAATTAATTTTCAGGCTGTTTTGTCTTCCTTTAGCTGTGACACTACAGGGCTGTAGCTTGCACCCCCTGTCCTGAAATCCTTGCAGATATAGAGATGTGTGTATTTTTAAATACAGATGTAGCATTTTAGTATCAACTGAGTGCTTACAGTGTCAATTTAGTGCTGTTCATAGGTACAAAACCACTATGAGAAATACCTTCTGAAATCAGCTTCTCCTGAGAGCTCCATTAACTGAGTTTTGAGCAAGCTTCTAGCATGCCTCCTACAAAGACAAAATAAAATGCTTATTTTCCAGTCCTGTCTTGCCAAAGATTTCAAAAATGTATTGTGACTATTTTACTGCTTAAAGTCAAGAAATCTAACAAACATGTGTTCTCTACTTCCCAGCTTTGTCACGTATTAACAATTTGCTATATTGTTCCCTAATAATTTTTTTTAAGAAGCAAATTACAGGTGAGTTTGAAGATTCCTATGGGGAATCTTGAATTTGGATGTTTATCATCCCCAGTATTTTTAAACATTGACTACAAGAGTATAGATCCATAAGCAAGATATAAAATTGTTTTGAACTCTTGTAACAGTATAGAAATGATATCTTACTGTACTGCTCCTTCTGTAAAATACCCTCTTCACTCAATAATATTATTTTTGAGATTTTAAAATACCGATACACACAGGACTAGTTCTTTCACTCTAGTGAATTGTAGAAGTAGATGCTTTCTTTATTTTGTGGTTGGTGAATATTTAGTCTTCATTTTTTTTTCTGTAAAAACAATACTGCAATGAACTGTCTTACACACATCTACTTGTGCAATTTGACAAAATTACTCAAGAGTAGAATTGGTAGGTTATAGCATTAGATATCTTGAACTTTACTGGATATTGCCAAATTATTGTCTAAAGTGGTTGTATTAATTTATGTGGCCAATAAAAATGACAAAGTTTTCATTTTTTAATGTCCTTGCCCCTTCTTTTTATGGCAAAAATTTCAAATTTACAGAAAAGTTGCCAAAATAGTATAATGAACACATGTGTATACTTCACTTTGATTCAATAGTTATTAACATTAAGCTACATTTGCTTTTCCTTTCTCTCACTTCAAAATTTCTCAGCTTTTTGTTTTCCATATTTTAACATATATGCATATATTGAAATATATATTTATCTAATAATATATTCAAAATAAATAATATATTCACTATATTACTGAATACATACTCTAGAATAAGAACATTTTCCTATGTAACATAATGCAATCATTACACTCAGGAAGTCAAACATCAATGCAATTCTACTATCTATTATATAGTCTGTATTCAAATATCTCCATTGACCTAATAATGCTCTTTATAATTTTTCCTCCAGAACTGTGACAGAATAAATTTCTATTGTCTTAAGCCATCCAGTTTATGATAATTTGTTATAGTAGCCCTAGGAAATTAATACGTATGTCTTAGGTGGGCAATTTGCACATCTACAACTGCCAGAATGAGGAGACTCATGTCTCCATGAATTTTCACCTGAAGCAAGAGAAGTTGCCTTAGTATATTTCTTCACAGCCCCTTCCTCACTATGATTCTCCACCTATAGCTGTAACACTTTTCATATCCATATCCCAAAATTTAATCTAGGTCCTTTTTCTCTTTTTCTATCAAATTTAAGCCAAGGTAGGGTGCCCATACATGCCACTTTGCCTGGGACTCTAGTCTACACCTACCATACCAATGTTATTATTACTAGCACCCTTTCACTCTAAAAAATGTCCTGGTCTAGTCAGTTAATTTTATGGTTGCCCAAGCTTCAACACTTGCTAATGAAATCTGTCACTTCTGCCAGACTCATTGTTTTTAAGATACATCACCTTTCTGCTCATACTTTCTGAAGGGACATGCCATGCCTGGAGCTCTGGATCCCTAATGACCAGCATTACATGTTTCCCCACTCGTGATAGATTGGGGTGGCCACCTGGCTCAAGAGTACTTTATCCATAGGCTGGTCAGAAGCTGATGATTCTTGTCAAAAAGATGAACTGGATATATTAAATTCCTCCCTCAGGTATTTAAAATTGAGAAATCGAGAGATTTGGGTGATTAGGAACACAGCTATAATGAAATGGCATGAGGCAGCATTCAGGACTTGAGGAATGACAATCTGTCCCACAATTAAGGGGATGGAGAGAGTATCAGTCATCTATAGGGCTGCAGGATTGCACATCTGGAGTGGCACTCTAGGGGGCGCCACTCACACAGAACGCCTTGTGACCTGTGCTCCCGGAAACTGCAGTGTGGTAGCCCTGATTGTTTTTCTTTCTGGCACCTTTCGATTCCAGTTCCAGTTGTTATATATCTCTATCAGTGGTTCTTAAACTCTGCTAAATGTTAGAATTACCTGGAGTGTTTTAAAAATTCTAATCTCCAAGTCACACTCCAGACGATATCTGGAGTGAGACCAAACCTCAGTAGTTTTAAAACTCCTCAGATGAAGTGATTGTGCAGCCAAATGTGGTAGTAATATCCTGGGCTCCCAATTCTGAGGTCACTTGAATGAGGTCACTTGAATGTTGCAACCAAAAGACCTGCCTACATCACTCTCCCGGTCTTTTTGAGGGGCTTTGACACTTCTCTGGTGTTCTAGATGGTAGGATATTGTCTATGACAGTCTTCTTACTGACCAGCTGTCATAGCACTTATCTAGAAAAATCTTGTGCACTTTGTCTGACACTCTAAATAATAAGGTAGTTAAATTGCTGGCTAATTTCATGAGCTGGTTGAATAGTTCTTTGCATGAAAATGAGAATTATGTAAAACAGAATCTTGTTTTTGTTCATCTCTTCTGCTTCATTTCTCTTGGTGCTTCTGTAGACAAGATGAGTCATCTCTCAGCTACCACTGAACTAGAATTTCTTTTAAAACACACAGAAGTTGATTGTCCATTTTTCTCCCAGTATTTCTTCTTATTGGTTTCAGACTGTTCATTTTCTACCCTGTTTTTGTCCCTCTGTGTGGATACAAACATTCCTGTTTAAGCAGTAGCAGCTGGCAGATGCCTGTGGTTTATAAAAGAGTGAAGGGACATAAGAACTTTATCTGGGATGGTCACTTTTAGTGAGAAACTGATTCATGCTCTGACATTTTTTTATTACATGGACATGGAGGAACAGACTTTTTTGCCCACTAAGTGAATTTCTCCTATAATTTCTGGAAGAATCATTATTTCTTGTTATTAACAGTATTCACTCATCCAGCACCTAAGCACTGCTTTTAGAAATGAGGTTAAATGATGCAGTTCCAGAGAGAAAAATCTCTCATTATCAACAGTGACAGGCAGGACCTATTTGCAGCCAGACACCACCAATGTGATTTGTTTAGTTCTCTTGCATGAAAAGTTAACCGAGAGAAAAGTATGAACTAAGCATTTTCCAGTAGACTTGTAGGCCTGAGCTCATTTATGGAGTTCCAAGCTCCAGTCTAAGATGGGCATTAGTTACCTTGGCTTCTCTATTGATCACAGTACCCAGAGATTTGAACATAAATGTGAGCCAAAGGAGAGACTGTAATAATTCCGAGTCAGGCATTCTAGAGAAGTTTTAGATTACTCCATGCGCTTTCGATCATTGCTTTTACACCTGCTCTTCTTACCTGCCTGGTGAACTAGTTCTCATTCTTTAAGATGCAGCTCAAGCAACACTTCTGTGAAGGTCTCTCTTATTTCCTATGTCGGAAGATGTGGACCCAGAACACAATGTTATTATCACACTTATGGTTTTTGAGCTTATTTAGCCATGGCTTGTCTTCCTCACTGGCTCAAAAACCCTCTGAAGGTGGGACAGTCTCTCTGATATGTCCCTTTACCCCATAGCCACAGCATTTGTACAAAGTGCCTGCTGGCATGTAGCTGGTACTCCGATAAACAGATGGTGAATTCAGAAGGCTATGTAAATGACCAGAAGGATAGACAGGAATGAACATTATTTAAGGATGTGCTATGTGCTCAGTGCTTACACACATTGTCTTATTAAACCTTGACAACATTATGAGGTAAATATAAACATAAAAATATTGATATTCAGAAATATTAAGGATCTTTCACTGCTAATAAAGGGCAGAAATGGCAGTCAACCCCGTCATAATCTCTCTCCACTCCATGATAGCCAGCGTTACTCTAAAAGCCTCTTTTAAATGGAACCATACATGCCATTTCCTTCAATAGAATATGCTAATAAGTGCAATTCACTTTGTTTGAAAATAGACATTCTGAAGGTATTAACTGTAACCTCTTACGTGCAAAAACTTTGAAAGGTGTAGGTACCCTCGAGTATACAGGAAAGTGGTTCTTCCATGAAAAAAGTTGAACAGGACTCATGCATATTCTCAGTATATTAAATTAAAAGCATCAGGAGGTTTCATGACTTAGACGTTCATATCACGGCGGGTTTCTTTCAAAGGTCCAGTTTAGAAATGCAGCACAGAGTGTGTTAGCACCTTTCAATAGCAGACACATCTGGCGGTAATAATAAAATGCTCTCAATCCCTCAATGACTATAATGGAATAACCCCATCTATAGAAGAGTTTAGAGAGGTATAGTAGCAGTAGCAACAAGGGCCACCTTTCATCATCACTTACTATGTGCCAGAGACTGTGCTAAGTATTACAGGCCCCAGTTCATTGATACCGTGCAAGCAGGATCTTGAAGAGATATTTATCCACCCATGTTCATAGACTATTACTTTACTTACAATAACTGTAACTGCAAAGCAAGCGTTAGTCAATGTATGAATAGATAAACAAGATGTGGCCTATACATGCAGTGGGATATTATTTAGATTTAAAAAGGCAGAAAATGATGCTACAATATGAATGAACCTTCAGGACATTATTCTAAGTAAAATAAGCCAGTCACAAAAAGGCACATACAATATGATTCTACTTACACGAGGTACTTAGGAAAGTCAGATTCCTAGAGACTGGAAGTAGAATGGTGGTTTCCAGGGTTTGAGGGAAGTGGGGAATGGGGAGTTAGTGTTTAATGGGTATGGAGTTTCAGTTTATGAACATAAAAAGAGTTCTGGAGATGGATGGTGGTAATGGTTGCACAACATTATGGATATATTTAATGCCTCCTGTACACTTAAAAATGGTTAATAAGGTAAATTTTATGTTATGTGTATTTTATCACAAAAAATTGGAGAAACAAAACAAAAGTAGAATATATGTATGCAGGTATATATGGAAAATGGATGGAAAAGGGAATGGAATGATTTACACCAAACTGATAACAGTGGTTCCCTACAGTGTTGGGGTGGGAAAGGAACTGGAACTGAGGAGGTGAGCAGATGAAACTTGAGCTTTTCTGTAATGAAAATGCTTCCTTCTTTTCTCCTCCTCTTTCTCCTGGTTTAGTTCCCAGCTCCGTTCTACCATGAGCACATCTGATTGGCAGCCTCTAAACCACATCCTGAAGCCTAACTATAAGGAAGTGTGATAAATGTCAATTTTAGTTTCCCACCTCCCTATACCATGTTGAAAAGGGTTGTGTTCCATGTAGAGATTGTCAATATGTACAATAATATTCCAAGCAATGAATGCTTTGGCCAAATTACCAGATAAAATCAAGCTAATGTGAAAAGGATGAAAGTACAAATCATATGGATTTTTATATGATTTCTTACTCCACAATGTCAACAATAGTCTGAAACTGCATTAGTATACGCACACGAGAAAGAGGCTGCACAAAAAATATCAAACCCTGACATTTTGCCATTCTCCCAAGGTGCCCCTCCTCTATCCACCCTGCTGAAAGACAGCCCCTCTCGCCTCCTCTTGAAATGTTTTCATTCTGTCATGAAGAAAGACACCACTGTGAGATTATTTAGAGAAGTATCTGGGAACAAACATGTTCATCACCAAGTTATAGAATTGTAAACTTGAAAATATTTTAAATATTTAAAAATAAGAGAGGAGTTTTATTTATGTATTTATGAGGAAAAAAGTCAAAAGCAACATTTCAAAATGTTATATATAATTATATAATTATTGTGGGTTCCTTTTCATGCTTTCCTAATCCTCCACGGTGAGTTTGTATTACTTTTACAATCAGAAATCCAGTATTTTGCATTAAAAAAATATATATATATATATCTTCCTTTCTCATCACCCCTATCTTCTGTCACTCTTGCTACCTGTGATATGGAGTTCCACCTCTACGAAGTCCATTTTTCAGACAGGAAGTTATGCTCAACTCTGCCTGTTTCCATCTTCATGTCTGAAATCATTCTATTTCTGTTAAGGGTAGCTTCCCCTCCCTCTTCGCAGCCTAGCATCAGGGAAAGATTGGCTGTTAGATTTAAAAATAGAGAATTTTCAGATGCTCAAGGTTAACCTCACTGACAAAGACCATGGGTGACTGAAGTGAGGGAATATGTGAAGCAGAACTAGACAGGTGCACAATCTTCACCCATAAATATCTGTGTCACCAGCTCTGTCGGGACTTTCCAGTACCATCTAGTTGAGTTCCCAGTTCCTAGCTTCAGAAGCCACCTGAAAGTTAGCAAATGAATCAAACCAAAGTAAGAGAGCATGAACTGTGATGACCATGAAAGCAAAGTCCTCCCAACCAAGGACACCCACACATTCCCGTGATGCCCACAGATGTCCTCTTCTATTGTCAGTTAAGGTCACTAGACCAGACCTACTGTAGTCTGGTAATCAGGCCTGGTTGGCCATCATTAATTAGACCTTTCAGCTCAAAGGTCCAGTCCATGGTTAGAAAGTCTTGATTCCTGTTTTGGGTTTAGATAATATTCTGGTAGCAGGGGAGAAGTTCACAGGCTGAAGTCAGAAGGCTGTGCTGCCACCTGCAGACATCTCCAGTAGATTAGGGACTATCAGGGATAAGGAATTGTTAATTGGGCACTTACAGAATGTCGCGCCCTCTGGGCAGCCCAGCCCGGCACACTGAAGACCAAGAGATAGCAGGGTTATAAATGGGAACTTTGGGGGTTTGCTTAGTGAACTAGGCTTGTAGATTCAGAGGCATTCACAAGGGGGAAAAATTGCAAAATTTTTCAGGTGGGGCCTCTCCCAGTGCAGAATAATTAGCCTCTTTGCTGTCTGGTAGTGAAGTCGGCCCCTTGGCTAGCTGACTATTATCCCTGGAGGTTGCCAAGACTTCAGTAGCTCAGGCCAGAGAGGGAGGTGTGGTGAGGAAAGGGACAAGTGACACAGACTTTCTGAGGAGCTTTTACTTATTGACTGAAATGGTTAGGAAGTCTGAGGCTCAGGCAGCTGAATGTCCCCTGCTAGCTAATGAGGCAGGACAAGGGCAGGAACAACAGAGACCAACATGTTTGTACTCCACTAGGAGGAAACAACGTACCAACTAAAGAGGGAGCTGCTACCAAGGTGGAGAAGCCATGGCATGATGCCCATTCTGTGCATTGACAATGGAGAGGAAGATCTCCCTCATCAAGTTATTAGGGGTGTTAGTGAAAAGAAAGCCCCATGGTGTTAGCTAGACTAAGCTCTACTAAATTCTGAGAGCGGACTATGTGTGTTCTCTTTACCACTATATCTGCCGTTCTAAGACAGTGTCTGAAACACCACAGGTGCCCAGAAAATATTTGTGTCCAGAGACAGAAACAAATGAAGTGGGAAACTATAGGTTAGAAAAATCTGCAAGTGGGACAGGAATCATTTCTTACTTCTTTATATTTGGCATAACCTGGATTCCAGTACTTTCTGAGTACATGGTTTTGGACAGGTTACAACTTCTAGAACCTGGTGTCTTGTTTTGTTTTGTTTTGTTGTTTTTATCTGTAAAGTGAAGATAATAATACTTCATAAGGGTTTTATAAGGATTAAGTGAGATAATGTATATCAAAAGCTGTAAAGTGTTACATAAATGTTAACTTTTGATGTTTTATGGTGATGATGATATGATGATAATGATGATGATAATAATTGATAATGATAATGATGGTTTCTTTTGGAAGAAAATGATGTGAAATGGTGAAGTGAACTTTAGAAAATTTCTTGCGTAGAACAGGAGTGAATGTATCAATGGAAAGAAAAGTTCACAGAAGCCAGATTTTGCTCACATGGCTCAGTTATCCTTTATGTTTGTTAGTTTTAAACCCCAGATTAGGAAAACTCATTTAGGGCAAGGAATGTCTTTTGCTTCTGTTTGCTCCCCATGCACCTTACAAAGTACATTGCTCATAGCAAGCAGTAAACATTTGTTGGGAAATAAGTAAATAAATGATTTGATGAAGGGTGACATAACTGCAGTGGGCAAAGAGAAATGAGAATATTAGTTGAGCAGAGATGCTCCCTGAATGTAATTTGTTCAGATTGAATAAAAAAAATTATCTTTTCACTTCCTAATTTAAAAATATCATTGGTCCTTCCCTGCTCAAAAAATAAGTCCAAGTGTATTAACAGGGCATAGAAGGTCTTTCATAAACTGGCTACAACCTATCTCTGTAGTCTCAGCTTCATCACTCCATCTCACCAAACCGCACCCCCACCCTTGCCACTTCCACAACTGTCTTTACTCACCCTACATTCTAATGATGCTGAACTTCTTAGAGTCTCCTGGACATGTCAGGTCTTTCCATAGGCTATTTCTTCCCCTTGGGATATTCCTATGCATCTGTGGAGATACAGTTTCAATGCTCTCTGTTTTGTAAAGTGCTTCCTGATATCCCAGGCATTTCTTCAAGTGTTTCCTTTAGCACATGCTATGAACCAGACATTTTTCTAAGTGCTGGACACTGCAGTGAATATGTCAGGCTGGGTCTCTATCCTCATGGAACATTCATTCAAATGAGAAGGGAAGAATTAAAAACAAAGAAAGAAAATCAATATATCCTATGTTAGGAGATGGTAAAAGTAAGGGTGATAGGGAACTGGGGAAGGATTGAGAGTGCCGTTATACTTAGGGTGATGTATCAATCAGGATAAGTTGGGCTATGTTGCAGGAACAAATAGGCCCTAAAATCTTAGTGGTTTATAACAAAGATTTGCTTCTACCTAATGCTACACAATCACTGAAGGTCAGCTGGGGCTTAGCTCCACATTCCTCGCTCTGAAGATAGTCCTAAGTAAATGTTTTTAATTGTTCTGGCATAGGCAACAGAAAATGAAGGGAAGCACACACCAGTTATTAAGGGTTTCACCTGAAAACAGCATGAGTCCTATCTGCTCACATTTCATTGGGCAAAATGGTCCCATGGTGACTCCTGAGTTAAAGAGGATATGGAAGAACAATTCTACCACCTTCCTAAGAGGAGAGCCAAGCATATGTGAATAGCCTTAATGATTGCTACACTTAGTCAGGAAAGGCCTCTCTGATAAAGGGACATTTAAACAGAAACCTCAAGAAAGTAAGGAGCTGGCTGGTAGATATTGATGGTTTGGAATATCACTCTTCTAGCTTCTTCTTAGGCCAAACAGCTTAGAGTCATCCATGACTTTTTTTTCTCTTCCTTTCACAGCCCACATGAAATCTATCAGCAAATCCTATCAGCTGTACTTTCAACATCCAGATTTGACCACTGCTCACCACCTTCACCTCTGGTTCAAGCCTCATCATTTAGCCTCTGGATCATCGTAGTGGCCTAACTGTTCTTGCTGCTTCTACCTGCCTCCCCTGCAGTTTCTTCTCCCACAGCAACCAGAGGAATTCTTTTCAGATTTAAGTCAGATCATGACACTCTTCTGCCCACACTCCCTATGGCTTCCCATCTTTCTTGAAGTAAAAGCCAAAGTCCTTACATGGCCTCATATTGCTCATACTCTGCCCACCCAGCATCACCCTGAATGCTGTCCGTCCTCATCCACAGCTCTTTTCTCAATTATACTGACTCCAATTATACTGGCCTCTGTGATTTATTGCCCAAATTGGTCAATAAGTATTTGAGCACCTACTCTGTACTAGATGCCATTCTCAGCACTAGAAATATAGAAATACACTCCCATGTTGTGTTGTAATTAGTCTGTGAACTGTCTATTTCTTTTACTATACTATTACTTCTGTTTTCATGTATTTATCTTTGTATCTTTGTGCTCAATACTGTGTTTGGCATGGCTCAGTGAATGATCAATACACATTTGAGTGGAGGATGGAAAGATAGACCAATGGACAAATTAGATGATAGATGATGATAAGTTAGATAGATGATAGATCGATCGATCGATAGATAGATAGATAGATAGACAGACAGACAGACTTCAACTTTATTAGAACTGTGGCATGTGCTATGGGTTCTCTGAAGTCATCTGCAAGGAAAGCCTGACAGCAGATAGCCCTATCTGAATTTGACAAGCTTTTTCAGGAAGACTATAAAAATAAAGAGACTTTGTTGTATGAAAAAATAGATTCTAGATCTGAAACAATTTAGTCTTGTTAGATGAGTAAACCCTAAGAAAGAAACACAGGCTCAAGTGGTAAATCACAGCCCATTAACACGCTTCATGATTTGACTTGAACTTTGGGTAGAGAGAAGATGAGTTGATGAGGTTAGGAATAAAAGTAACATATTACCCATAATATTGGAGGAGAATATATTTGGATCATTAAGATTCCATTTAACTATTAAGTATTCTGTCTAAAGCTTGTCGTTTTAATCCTCAAATGAGATTCTATAATCCTTTTACTTCCACCCATGTTAATTGCAGAAAATTCAAATTGTTATAGTGTGTACCAGAAGCAAGTTTATCCAAATTGAGGCTGTAATACTTGCTGCTAAGAGAAATGCTAATATTTAATGTAAATCTAAAAAAATAAATTGATCCAGAAGATACCAAAAAAAAATTCTTAATAGATTCCTCAAAAATTCTTTTTTTTTTTTGAAAGAAGAAAGTTAGCACCCTCTAATTAGAAAAAAGACAGCTATGTGGTCTTGCTGCATTTGTAGAGATGATGTTCTGTGGCCTGTTCTCTTTATGTCATCTTCTGCCATGTGGTTGAAAAGGCTGCCTTCTAGTGTTAGTTGAGCAGTTAGCAGGAATGTAGAGATACCATCAGCTGAGTCAGGATGTCTTGTGTCCCTCAGAGAACTCATGGCCAACACATAATAATAAGTGTTGTCAGCAATCAGTGAGAAGTTTAAGCAATTGACCCTGTTCTATATCTTCAAAGATTCTGTCAACTGAGGAAATTATTCATCTTTGCCAAAAGTTAAAAGGATGTAACAGAATGCATAGACCATTCATATTTCTCAGAACACATATGAGCATATTCATATAATTAGATTATTCCATATAATCTCTAGTTATGTCTTACAACCCAACTAGGTGGTAGACTCCTGAATAAGAAAGAGTTATGCTGTCTACTTTTAAAACACAATTAATGGAATTAATACAGGGTTGAATCACTAACAGATGATTAATGTATACCAATTGAATGAATGAATGAATGAAATTGTCATAGAGAGGGAGCAGCAAGGGTGAAGAGCTGCTAGAATGCCTTGATTTGACCTCTTTAGAAGATGGGAATGCTTGTCTTCACCATCCAAAGAATCCCCTTCTTTTATTATGGTAGCCATAACTTTGTTGTAGTAGGAAGATTGGTTGGGTTTTCAGTTAAATGCAGTAAAAATGACTATATAAATGGATTTAAGTATAAAAAGAATATATTAAAATTATGTTGAATAACATTCAAAATCATGAATGGCTATAGAATCAAGTTTGGGTACGTAGCCAAGAGCAAGGACCAGATCATGCCCCAAGACTGCTTCAGCCACTGAATATTAGATACTGCACTTGCCATTGAGAAACACTAAGAAGTTTGAGATATTGTTAGTAGGAATAACAAATGCTCACCACTGTTCACTTCTTTGGTTGTCCAACATTAACAGACATTCTTCTTCATCCTAAATGCTCCTGCCTAACAAAATTCAGCCATCTCTCATACAATTATACAGTTTCTCACTCCTTCCTCAAAAATAACACCAAATCTCATCAGGTACTGCTTCCAACTCATGTCCTAGATATCTAAATGGGCCTTTTCTATGTCTAGAAGCAGAATATTTATATTGATATTCTGTAATATCTATAATACCTTATGGACTAATTATAACGGAAACTACTATCAACTCATTCTGTGCAAAATATGGAGGAAAGAGAGATGAGAAAAACTATTAAAATATAAACATGACACTATAAAGAAGGAACTACAGAAAGAAATATAACTCTAAAAAGCCAAGACCATATAGCTTACCTGTTGTACTACCATCGATCATTAACAGGAATACTACTAGCAAGCAAGAGATATTTTTCAGAGGTTAATAACTCCTTTACTTACTCTAAAACTTAGGGATCTTTGTAATAATCCATCGGGAGTTTCTATAGACTTTATTCGACTTCACAACCTACCACAAATACTTCGAGCATTGTTGCCTGCCACTCCAACCTTGACTGGCTAGAGAAAATTTTCTGCTCCAGGTTCCAGTCAAAGCTTCTCTTGGGGTAGAAGCAAAATATCCAAATGTTGTATACATTATCTATGAAAACTAAACATGTCCACTAAGCATTTTCTTATTCCGTAGTGGTAGGGGTCAAAGATGCAGTAAGTCTTCAGTTTTTAAGGTTATCCCAATGTACCCCAGACTACTGAGTCCTCAAAAAACTTCCCTGAGTTATCAAGCCTAGTGTTTCATGGGATTTTCTCTCAACATTTGTTATCCTCAACCATAGCAATGCATATTAAGTTCCAGCAACTTTTTGTTCCTGGGTATCTACCTCATCAACATAGTAGAACAGCATGCTCTTCTGTGAGGTGATGAAATAATCAAGGTCCCTGAAACCTGACTTGTGGCACAAGGACAGGGAGTTGAAGTAACCTTGAGGCAATACACTGAGTGTATACCGCTCTCCTCACTAGCAAACTACTTCAAATATTTCCTGTTTGCAGGAGATAGAGATCTGCCGCTGCATACTGATGCCCTGGGATGTATATATTTGCTTTAATAAAAACACAGATCTAGAATAAGGGATGAAATTGTAATTATCCCTGATTAAACTACAACAAATTGCTGTAATTATCAAAAATCTATTCATTTTTAATATTGACCAAAATGGCAATCAAATGAGAATGTGAAAGTCATCCCACGGCTGAATCTTTTCAGGTTTGTGATGATGATATTTACATCTTTGATTTTTTCAAAGATGAGGCATTGCTTCTGATTTACTGTTTTAGTAAGAAAGGGGAGAACCAGCAGTTTCTAATTGACCCTTCCAACTAAGGATAGTCCTATCCCATTGGGTCAAAGACCCAATGAGAGGATTCTGAATACTGTTGAATAAATGTATACCAATGATATACTAAGAAACTACAGAAATAACTATGGGGTATCCCTGAGGCTACTAGGAGGTGAAACTCAATTTAAATCTTCATTTATCACATGACCCTGATTAGCCTCCACTCTGAATGTGGATTAGAGTGACATTCTAGGTCTCTAGAAATTAGTGTTGCTCTGAAACAATGTTTAATGTCCTGTGTAGATCAGATAAATGATCACAAGCCCTTTGGGAGAAGCTGCAGGATGACACAGAATAAAATGCACACCTGATGACTGCCTTGTCCTTTCATAAGTGGCCTCTGCCTATCTCCATTCAAGGGTCTCTTGTCTGTAAATTAACTCAACCTGGGAATAGGGTGGGAGAGAGTGACTCTTCTGCAGTGACTCACGTAAAGCCTTTGTTCATAATTCTTAGAGTTTGGGTGATTTTACAAATTAAGTCCTATCCTTATTGTCTCCTCATCTATATTAGTTCTTCAGACTCAAGATCAATGAGATCGATGGTTCTTAAAATGTCCCTGGACCAGTAGTATCAATATAACCTGGGAAGTTGTTAGTTATAAATTCAAATTCTTGGATTCCATCTATATCTATAAAATCAGGAACTCTAAGGATGGGACCCAGCCATCGATCTGTGTTTTAACAAGCCTTCCAGATGATTCTGGTATATACAAACGTTTGAGGAACCGATGAATTAGTCACTTATAAGAACTGTTGCTTGTTTTTTATCCTGATTTACATAATGATTTTGGTACCTGTAATGGTAGCTATGACTTGTTTTGTCTAACAGTTAAGTAGTATTACTTGGCCTCTGCCATCTCAGTTTCCTGGTATCTCCATGTAAAATAGGGGTTACATTTCAACTGCAATATTTCTCATTAGAATCCCTGACCTAGAGTTTGTAGCCCCTATAGTATCTTTCAAACGTGCTGACAATCAACATATTTCTCAAAGCCTTGTTGAAGGGAGTTTTTCTGGGACCTCTTTGAGGATATATATTTGAACAGATCGCACACTGTAAATCCACTTCAATGCCTATTTCCCAAGCTTTTGGCTTCCTTCCTCTATATATACTAAAGTTTTTCTGGCCTGTTGAATTTCATAAATAAAGGCCATTTTTAAAGTGAGGTTTTAGTCAGCCAATGAAGAAAACATTTAAAATACTCCCAGCTGCTTAAACTAGATTGAATCCAGAGACTAGTATGCCAAGTGATACATGTGAATAAATTCGACTTGATCTCAAGTCATAGTCTTGGTCTAGTAACTTCAGCATCCATCTAAAAGTATGCACAATATTTGCTGAGATAAGCCAGCAAAATTCTGCAATTATTTAACTATAAAAGTCTTCCTTCTGGTGTTGACTTTGTAATTGGATCCCTGGTACATAATATAAGTCTGGAGATAAGGAGGAGTAGGGCCTTGAGGATAAATGATTGATACTTTTAAGGTAATTACCTTAGATAAGATCATTTTAAAGACTTTCAACAAGATAGAAACAGCCATATAAGAGTCACCCTATCTGACTGGAGCATTTAACCCACTTACATTCAAAGTAATTGTTGATATGTAGTTACTACTATTTTATTATTCATACTTTTGATCGTTTTTCTTCTTCAAAAAGTCCATGTAATATTTCATGTAATACTGGTTTGATGTTATTGAACTTCTTTAGATTTGTTCTGTTGTTTTATCTGGAATATGTTTTTTTGTCTTCCCATTTTGGCTGCCCTGCTGTGTTTGTTTCTATGTATTATGTAGGGCTGCTATGTCTCTCAGTCTCAGTAGAGTGGCCTTATGTAGTAGGTGTCCTATGGGGCTCAGTGGTTCAGTCTCCCTGGTCACCTGTGCTGGGTGCTCCAGGTGTGTCCATTACATGGGTTGTGAGTGCCCTCCTGTTGGCCACAGATTAAGTTCAGCACCTGCCTGTGCCCTACCTGGGGACACTTGGCATGAGCCACCAAACAATACACAGATGGCTGCCACCCACATTGGGCTTAAAGGGGCCTAGAGAGGCCAACCCATGAACTGAGGATGGCCGCTAGTGACAGGCTTGGGGCTGCTCAACAAGAGGTACAGGGCATGTTGAGATCAGATGACTCTTGTTTGTGTTGTGTGAACCTTTGAGGGATTTTAAGGAAAGTCTATAGCATGAACCAAGACAGGCCTTTTGTATGGAGGAGCCAATTGAGGCAGCTTGGGTGAGCTTGGAAGTTGGGTGGGGTAAGGCTCTGGGGAATCACAAGAATGGGGTGAACGACGTTAATCAGGTTGATGGAGACTCAGATGTGGCACATACCAGAAGGAGGGAGGGCTCAACAAAGAAACAATGGATTCTGCCGGCACTTCTGTCTGGGAGAAAGCTACCTCTCCAGCCCTCGCCCTAAAGCCGGACAACTCAGTTCCTCCCTGTATGTCTCTGGTGCCTTTTTAGCTGCTTCCCTGTGCTGGAGCTCAGAGTGAATCTGTCCATGAGTAATTCCACTCAGGCCCTTTAACAGTTGCTTCTGGGACTCCAGCAGCCATCTGTCTCAGGTACAATCTTGTCTGGTTTCCATAGCCAGATTTATGGGGACCTCTCTTCTTGACACTGGAACCCTGGGCTGAGGAAGCGGGTTGGGGCTTAGAATCCTCGCTCCTCTGGGAGGACCTCTGTAGCCAAGATAATCCTACCAATTTTTACCCACCACATGTGGGTGTGGGGCTAGCCTGTTTTTTATCCCTACCTCTCCTACCAGTCTCGAGGTGGCTTCTTCTGTGTGTCTCTAGTTGTAGGATTTCTGTTCAGCTAGAATTCAGGCAATTTTAAATGATTGTTCTGTAGTCTAGTTGTAATTTTGATGTGGTTGTGAGAGGAGGCAAGCACAAGATTTACCTACTCCACCATCTTGACTGGAAAATCAGCTCATATATATTTTTAACCTTCTCCTTCCAAACTGATGCTACTCAGATGTTCCCATATCTCACCAGCCTGTGGGTTCAAATGGAACCCATGAATATTAATTGTGTAACTGAAGACCCTCATCTCACTGTCTCTTCCCCCATCGCCTTCCCATTTATTTGGGATTCTTCAAGTGTATCTCATGTGTGCTCAGTGACATCCCCTGATGCTTTTCCACCCCAGCCTGCTCAGCAGTGTCTTCTGCCTGAAACAGGGCCTCCTTACCCTATCACAGCTGCTGGGACCTTGGAAAGAACAAAACACAGTGCTCCAGTGGCCCCCACTGCCTCTCCAGGGACTGCACCCCTTACGAAGGCTGTATTGAGCCTCAGAATAACAAAAACTTCATGGCACTGGTGCCTGTCTCTCTTACTCTGTGTTGCTCTTGCCACCTGGACTCCAAAGCAGAACTACTTGGATGCCAAGTGTCACAAAGTTCCTTTGCTCAAGCCACCTTGGTTTCTACCTGCAGATCTTCTTTCAAAGAGTCAATTGTGATTCCTGGTTAGAGTAGGCTGGGAACTGGACATTGACTTATTTTCTCTCCTCTCTCCCCATACCCCAAATCTCTTTTCTTCCTTTATTCAAAAATAAGGTCTTCATCCCTATCATCTTATGCCTGGTTGAGGGTCCAAGGGAGGCAGTCTCTGTTTTCACATAGGTTCATGTTGCACACAGGTTTGGCCAAAAACATCTTGTTACATCTGATTTAGGAAAGTTATAAGTAAAGAAACTGTGGAAAATTTTAAATTTTAGAACCATTCTAGCCAACAATGACTTTGAGTATGAGTTGGTATTTCACCATATTTTTTTTACAGTGATTTGTCATCATGACTCACACTTAGTAAGCCTCCATTTAGCACTGCATCAGCATAATATGTTAATCCAGCAAGCAAGTGGACTTTAGTCATTGTCCCAATGCTATATAAATAGATGCATTCTCATTAGCTCAGAAATCAGCTTTCCCACTGCCATTGGTCTTTAGGAGCTCATCCCAAGAATGACACACATCTCTTCCTCAACACATTCACATCTTCCCCCAACCTCGTCCCTCACCCTTCTCCAGAAAGTTCTGTTCAGGGGCCTGGCTCCAGAGGCTCACAACCAGCCTGATGCAAGGACATGTCTGCTAATTCTCTCTGACAGTGAGTCCCAAGCCTGAGTTCCTTGAACCACACTGTAACCCACTTCTCCTTAATGAACTTGAGCTTTCTTTTGGGAACCTAGATATCTCTTGAAGGATACGCAATGGCACTTCTGTTAACAAAAAATGTGTTCTGACAAGACACTTTGTGGTCAGAAACTTCATCACTAGAAATAAAGTTGGACACATGGGATGCATGCCCTTAAATCAGTAACCTCTTAATAACAAATTCAGTAGATACTTTTTAATCATCCCACTTGATTTCTCTTTTACTTCTGACAGAGTTGAATCAAGGAATAGCAGACTGTAGTGGAAATATGCAAACTGAGTTCAAATACTTGCTTCATTTTATTAGGCATGGGAATCTGGACAAGTTACTTAAATTTCCTGTTGCTAACTTTTCTTCATCTGTAAAATGAGTAAGATGATGCATAAAGAAGTTCCAAAAAATTATAACACAATATAGAGAGATTGGAATACATAAGGCATTTGATAACTAGTTTTATTATTCCTCTTTTATTATTACTCTTGTTGATTAACTTTTATTCTTAACTCTTTCCTTGGATATTGTGACACCTCTATACCACGTTTTTCTTTATACCTCATTTTCCATTCTTCATTTATTCACTCAGCAATATTCATTAAATGATACTATGTGTTAGGCATTTTACAAGGTTACAAAAATTAATATTACATAGTCCCTGTTCTAGAGAAGTTCATAGTCTAGTGGGGAGAGACATGCGAACAATGATGATTCAACATGATGACTGCTATAACTAGTGTTCCACACACGATGGTCTGGATACATTGGCCTAATGTGATGACAGGTACTTGGGAAGGCTTCGGGCTTGAGCTTAGCCTTGAATGATCACTTTAAACTAACCAGGCAAAGAAGGGAAGGATGTCCTAATCAGAAAGAATCACATGCATCAGTGAAAATCAACTACCTAGTAGCAAAATCAGAACCTTCAAAGAAAAAAAAATGTTGGACAATACCATTTAATTAGTCACAGACCAAACATAATGTGGTCATTTTGGTCCACAGACTTTTGGATGTGGATGCAGTCTCATACATGATCAAAGTTATCCTTGAACATCACTTAAGATGCTGGTACAATGACTCAAAATGACCAACAGTGTTGTCTTGGCTCTAGGAGGTTTATGTCATGAAAACCTGATATATGACAGGTATTCAATAAATAGTGAATGGGGAAAACCAGGCACAGCTGAAGTGAGATTAAGGAAGATATTTTCACATTGAAAGTTTAGAATCTTTAAGCTGCACTCCCCTAACCAGAGCTCAGAAATGGTAATAGCAGGGCTTTGACTTCCATGCAGAAATTGGAAGAGCATTCTTTGGGAAATCTGCCAACTCAAAGGGAAAAAACTAAAGACACTGACATGGGGCTCCCAAGGAAAATTTCCAGACAGTTCACCCTATAGAGGTAATTACAGCCAGGGTGACCTCAGCGGGACTGAGGGGTTTCTTGATACATAAGACTTTCAGTGTTAAAACTGGAAGTCTCAGGAAAACCATGATGTCACCTACTATCATCGGTAGGTCCCACCCATATGTTCAGAGTTTCCAATTCCTCAGCTGTGATAAAACTTATTAAACTGTTATCAAGATCACCAAACATCTGAGCAGTCATTCACTTGAAAGACTAAGACCAAAATAAATACTCAACAACAACAATAAAACAAACAAACAAACAAACAAATAAATAAATAGTAGAAAACAAAGACTATGCATGAAAAGGGGAGGAAAAAACATTGATATCCTCAGAGATAAAAGAATATTACAATCATGAAAAGGGACAGGAAATTAGAAATTAATGATAAGAAAGTTAGAGGATTAATCCAGATCTGATAGTAAGAGTTCCAGTAAGAAAGAACAGAGAACACAGAGGAGAGGAATCATTAACAAAATAATTCAAGAAATTTCTCAGAGCCAAAAGACTTATACTTTCAGATTAAAAGGGGCCTATTCTATTACCAGCATATGAGGTGAAATTAGGTCTACACATAGCAAGATATAGAAATATGAATTTAGATCATTAGGTACAAAAAGAAGCTCCTACAAGAAAGAAAAAAACAGGTCGCATACACAAAAGAGAAGTTAGATAGCCATAGACTTATGAACATCAGCATAGAAATTTATTAGAAAATGGAGCAATGTCTTCAAAATTCTGAAAGAAAATTATTTTGAACATACTATGCCAAAACCATTAATCAAGTGTGAGAGTGGAATAAAAACATTTTTATGCATGCAAAGCCTTAACATTTTTGTGCCCTATGTACCCTTTTCTCAGAAAGCTGCTAAAGGATGTTTTTCATTAAAACCAAGAAAATAAACTGGGAAAAAAAAAAAGGAAGATTACATGGAAAACAGGAAACAGAAAATCAACACAAAAAAAGTCGAGGTGAATTCCCAGAATAATTTTGAAGGGAAATCTCAGGATAAGAACTTTGAACCAGATACCAAGGGCAATCACCCCAGAATGGAGGAAATCACAAGAATCTAGAAGAGATTTCTTCAAGATTAAATTGATAGTTTAACAAATAAGGCAGATCACCTTGAAACAAGTAGTGTAATATCAGGGATTGAAATTTTTTAACAATTAAGCAAACAAACAAAGCAAAGATAACAGGGAAAGCATGGGAGGTAAGTAATCATAGTTTGTTACATGCCTTAGCTTTTATGAAAAAGTTGTATATGCAAAGAAGCCCCCAAAAGCTGAATGAATCAAGACTCCAGAGAGCCAGGCAGACAAGTCCAGTTTGTTGATTAATAGTTTAATAGGAAACTTACCTTGGGTGGCTGCAAGATGTTCATATTCCCTCACCTTCACCCCCTCCCTCCTTGACCATCTGCTTATATCCCCCAAGCAGAGCCTATGTGCTAGGAAAGGAATGTGGTGTTGACCAAAGGGGCCAGGATCTGGGAGGCTCTGGTGCTAGAGAGAGTTAAGAGATAGATAACATTTAGGGCAACTTGCCTTTGAGGAAGGATTACTAGGAATTCTGTGATTAGCCTGGAGCCTCAATACACATTCCAGAGTTCACCTGGAGGAAGGAAAAGAGGTCAAGGTTTGGGTTGACTCAAAATCAAGATGGGGGAAGTAGCTTAAAAATGGAGTCACTTAGGTTCCGCACGAACACTTATATGGAAAAATATCACATAAACATTAAATATTAATCAAGCAAAAATGACAAATAATTCATATTTGGAGGTTATAGAAATGAGAATAATATACATACATTAAGGAAGTGGATGAAGGAAAAAGAGCTATATCCTCATCTTTCATGTTGAAACATCAATAGATGATGCTTGAAACTGAAAAATAAGAAGTGCAATAAACTATGTTATTTAGCACTAAAGAACTCAAAAGCAAAAGAATCAACAAAAAAGTTAAAAGAAGTTATCTGTGGGGAAATAGACATTGTAGGGTGAGAGTGAGGGAACGGAAAGCAGAGAAATGCTGCTTTTAAATCTTGTAGAGCTATTTGACTCTTTAAAAGATGTACATGTAAAATTCATCAATTTCTGATTTTAAGCATTTTGCTGAGATTAACATAAGTTGAGAGAAGTATACAGATCATAAGTTTAATGCATTTTTCATACCATACAATAGCACCCAAGTCAAGACATAGAACTTTACCAGAAAGCCCTGTTTATGCCTCTTCCCGAAGTCACCAGCTTCACACGAAAGATAACCAGTATCCTGATCTGTGACATTATAAATCAGCATTACTGGTTTTGAAATTTGTATAAATGAAGTCATACACATGTAATCTTTTGTTTCTGGCTTTATTTGTTAATATGTTTGTAAGATTCATTCATGTTGTTATGTGTAGCAAGACTTACAATATTGCTATATAATGAAAACCCACAAGTTATCTATTCCCCTATTAATGGACCTTTGGATTATTTCCAGTTTGAATATTCTTATACATGTATACATGTATGATTTTGATAAAGGTAAAAATTATAATGGAATAAAATGGAGATAAGCATTTAGTATGAAAAAGCAAGATACAAAATTGTATGTATACCATAACTGCAACTATTCATAAATCCATTCAATCACAACAAAAAAATTTTAATATCTACTATGTGCCAGGCAATGATCTAGGCACTGAGGTATCAGTGGTGAAGATAATTATGGCTTCTGCCCTCCAGGGACTTAGAGGGTAAGGGGACTTGAGAGAGAGAAGGTGGGGAGGAAACCTGTAGTTACATGTCTGATGACAACTTCGAAGCAGACTTGCAGTGATCTAAACTAACATTGCGGCATTTATGTTGAGATTTGAAAGAAGAGAAGAGGTTAACTGGATGAAGAGGAAGAAGGAACTGGGAGAAAGAACCTTCCAAGGAGGAGGTACAGGACATACCTAGAAGGCCTGAGGAGGGAAAGAACACCGCGTGCAGAAATAAATGAGTCAAGCCAGAGTGCCTGGAACACAGAGAATGAGGACAGTGCTGTGAGCCTCGGCTATGTTGAATGCCATCGATGAGCCAAGCAAACCTAGAACTAAAAGGAGTCCACTGGGTTTAGGACACCGAGGTCACTGGTGACTTTAACAAGAGCAATTTCAGTGGCATGGTGGAGGCAGAAATCAGACTTAAATTAGGAATGAGTGAAAAATAAGGACATGAATATAAAAATAACTGGAAGGCAATACTTGAAAATAAAAAAAATTGTATATCAAGTTAGGATTAGCTTATGTATGTCTTTTTTTCAAACTTTCTTTTAGATTTATTTATTTTTTAAGGAAAAAATGAATGAACACACCCAAATTTAAAGATTTACATGAAAGTCAAAAGTTACCATTTTTTTTAAGGGAGTATGCATACCAATTTTATTCTTAGCCTTTATGGTTAAGACAGCCTACATTGAAAAATTAAGTACTTTAAACACATCAAAGGTACATTGTTTTCACAGTACAGTAAAAACATAGGTAAATGTAATAATAATAAAGAATGTAGGGCTTGGGGAGTCCTCGTTTTCATTTGCTAAACACACACACACACACACACACAAACACACGTTTTTAATAAAAAACACATGGTATAGTGAGGTCAGTCAATCTGATGATTCCACTTTGGCTCAGAATCAGAAATAGCATCGCAACTTCAAGTGCCTTCATGCCACAAAATGGAAACAAAATGAAGCTGACTGTCAGAAACGAAGTTTGTTTGGAAATGGCTTACTTTTTTAGGGCATGCATACCTTGGCAGAAACACTCTCTACATATTTATTTATGCTAAAGGCTCTGTGGAGATGAAAGATTTTATTTTATTTGAAAATCAAGGCATAAGTAATCCAAGTAATAAGTAATATTTAGAGAAAGATTATTCTCTTCCTCAGAAATACTTGAACTGTATTTCTCTTGCGGCCCCTAATATTTTCTTTGTTATATGTATATCTCCCTATTCCCTTGATTTAGTAACTCATCTCTAATTTCCTTCAACATCAAATCTTGCAAAAAGTGACTTGACAAGTTCTTCTAAGTGCATTCATCCAACATGGCAGTGAACAAGAGGTAGAACCTTTACCTTTACAACTGTTTGCTTTTCCTCTTCACACTTGCACTGGTTTTCAATGTCTTCTTTGGCTACTATGTCATTGCTGTGACTAAAGTTGCAGAAATCCAACATGGCCTATATTGCATCAAATTTTGATCTGAGTTCCTCTGAGTAATGAATAATAATTTTGTCCACAAGAATATTGGCCCAAGATTTGAACCAGCTGCTCATATTATGTTCCTTTTCTGGACTAGTTTCATCAATAGCAGCTATGTCATATAATTAACATTCTAATTATAATAACATAAGCCTTTATAATTAATTTGTTCACGCACCCTTTAGTCCTAAGAAACAGTGACTCATCATCCTTAATTTTCAATACGCACTCTGTTTTTTAATTTTACATTTAACATGATGAGACACAAAATTAATTTATTAAGGGTCTTACAAAAACAGAATTGCTGAGACAGGATTAGAACATAATTACCAAGTTGCAGGTATTGGTGTATGTCACAGTCATTCTTTTAATAATTAAAGTTATCCATCTATTTATTCATTCTGTGTAACTTTATCATGCTAGGCACTGTGCTTAACTCAACAGAGACAAAAATATTGTCACAGATTCAAACAAGACAACAGGAATCTTTAAAAAAGAGGAATTAATATGATGATTAGAAATGTGTGTTGTGTTTTGCAATACATCTGTAGCTTTCTGACATTTTAACTGAAAAAAGTTTTTCATACTTTATATGAGACCAAACTTGCTTCTCTAAGATAACTAGCATGCCACTCCCAACTCTCAGATAAGAATTTTGCAAGTAGGAATATTACAATTATTTGTAAACAGTTTGAGGATTATTATGTGACATTGGTTTTGAAGTTTTTTCTTTTTTCTTTTAAGCATGGAATCTGTCCTTCAAAGGAAACTTTACAGACATGTAAACACAGCAAGTATCAATGAGCCGCCATGGATGAAGGCAGAGCAAACGGGTTGGAGCCCCATCCAATTGGCTTGCTCGAGGTTTTCATGACCCCAAAGTCT
This sequence comes from Eonycteris spelaea, assembly GCA_003508835.1. Taxonomy (NCBI): domain Eukaryota; kingdom Metazoa; phylum Chordata; class Mammalia; order Chiroptera; family Pteropodidae; genus Eonycteris; species Eonycteris spelaea. The sequence continues at coordinate 9,023,271 of PUFA01000072.1, read as the reverse complement.
GCTTGCAGCACCACTGAAAATTATAAAGAAAAGTTCCCAGCCTTTTAAGTTTGAGTCTCAATGTGTCAAATTAGTCCAATTTTTGTCAACTGTGAAAATTAACTTAGAGCCTAATTAATACCCGAATCAAACTGGCTAACCTAAAAAGTGGATTAACCTGTGGGTAAAGAAATACTCCTATAAATGAGTATTAGAATACTCTATAAACTTCCATGGCTCTTAGTTTATCAGTGGCACATTTTTCACAGGTAAATATGTGAAATGTGAAATGCTTTCAGAGATTTTTGAATCATTTTGCCCTCCTTCTTCGAAAACAGAACAAATATTTTTGAAACCTAATCGGTATCAGGATTAGAGATTTAGTGTGTTGGTAAGACAGACAAATTCCTTCCCTAAAAAGGAGCCACATAGAAATAAAACTGCAAGGAAAGACCACATAATGTCTAGCAATATATAAAGAACATAGGTTTATTAAGCCAGCATTCATAGAACTGTCTTATAATTAGATTTTGCTTGTGTTACTAAGTGCCATGCACTACATTAGACTGAGGGAGGCAAAAAACGAATGCTACCTTCACCTGTAAGAAGCTCACAAAACAAACATAATAAGGGAAGGGAAAGCATACGAGTGGCAGGGATCGCCATCATGCTTCTCTAGAGGGCAAAATTAGAATGCTCATTATAGTCAGGTGTGGAGAAGCCCGCACAACAGGCTTTTCTGGCCTGTCTGCATGGCTCATTAAAAAGATAATTTCTTTTGGAAAACCAAAGGACTTCAGAATTTTTTTTTTTCTTTGAGAGGGATATGAGGAAGAAGACAGCAGAGAGAAGAGAGAGAAAGAGAGAGAGAAATTTATGATCTCTCACTTAGAATTTTCCCTTGGATTTGACTTACTGTCCTCCCGGTCTTCTTGCTCGATATAGGTTACCATCCATCCAGCTAATCATCCAGCCATGTCCTTGACTCCTAGCTCACCCTCACTCCACCTTTCCTATGTCTAATAAATCACTTGGCCTGATGATTCAACTTATAAATATATCTTAAATATACCATTTTTCCTGTCTTTCATGTTCAAGCACTCTTTTTCTATACGGCCTTATAAACATTATAATTAATTATCTCCATAATTGGTGGTTTGCTCTTTCAAATCACACCATCTACCATACTCCCCCCATCTTAAATATAAGATCCATGAGGCCGAAGACTGTGTGTGTTCACTACTATATCCCAATACCTAGAGCAGAATCTAACACAGAGTACGTGGTCAGCGAGGGGAGAAAGGGAAGAAATAAGTCACTCAAAACTCAGTAATAATCAACTCTTTTATTAAACTCCCTAATGATATTGGAAAACAAAACATAGATAGAAATGTAGTATCTTTTTTTCTAATTCACTATAAGACAATATCATTATTTTACTGAAATAGTCAACTCTTAGCAATGTCAGGTATTCAAGCTTACTCTATATGTGATTAAGAAACAATACACTGCATACATATCTTTGTATATATAATATAATATATAAAACTACTACATATACTCTATATATCTTCCAATTTTACCTGTGAATTATACCTCAATAAAGCTAAAATTTAATAAAAGAAATGAAACTACAATATCCCTTTAGGAGTTGATATAATAGCAATAGAACTCAGTTGTTCACATTTTGAGTCTTTTAATTTATCTGCTGGTCTATAAATTCTGTATGGCTTGTGGAATTGAATTTTTCTATGGTGTATGGCAGCCCTGCCAATCAACCAAGCACTTGACCGAAAGCACATCCGGGGACATGTATATGAGCGAATTGAAACTTAGCATCTGTGATATACACTAAGTCCTTTGTTTATCCTTATGTTTACTTAATTTACCAGGAAATAAAATAGGCTCTTGTGCACTGTTGATTTGGAACATGACCTCTGCTTGTCAAGGTTGTCTCATAACATAGTCACACGTTCTGTATGACTAAGAGCCAACGTTTCCTGGATCAACACATTTTAAAGCGGATCTGTTTCAAACAGTCTTTTCAGAAGAGAGGGGCCTCCATCTCACTCCAAGAGTAGAACATCTGCTTTGACTTGGTAAAACAGTAATGTTTCATTCCCTGCCTGCCTGCAGCAGAAGGCTGCATATCACAAACCTTAAATGCCAATCGAGAATTCAGCCTCCAGGCTGGATGCTCTTTATCCTGTCCAACCAGCAATTCCCACCAAGCCTCATTATGGCCTATTCCATTCTGCCCTCCAGTCTTAGAAAAGGTTAAAACTTGCAGAAGCTTAATGAACAGTGTCCTGCCTGAGATAATACAGATTTGTTATTGCTGCGCACAGAAATGAAACAATGGAATAAAAACAGAAGTGGATGCTCTGAGTCACAGGATGTGGGTAAAGAGCTCTTACTAAATTGAGAACTTTACTAATTCATTGAATTGACAGCAAAGATATTTGATGTCAGGGTTGTGCTCTGTACCAATGAACTATGTGACCTTGAGTAAACATCGAACTCCTCTGGGCCTCCATTTCCACACCTCTAAAATGGGAATAATAATTTCTATCCGAACTTCTGTTTAGGACTGATAAAATGATGAGGTGACAGGTTTGAAAGCACTTTATAACTTAAAGAAAACTATAAACTAAAAGTTATTCCAAAATGTAGGAAAAGCCCCAAAACTAATTGAGAACTTAAGTAGATAGATTCTTTTGCAACAAATCTGTTCATTGATAAATATTGAACAAATTGACATTTCTCAAGTATCCTTCTGTGTTTTAGGGCAAGTTTTTATTAAAATTGGGAAGGACGAGGAGGGAAGACAGCTCAGACTCGAAATTTTCCAAACAGAAGCTATAAAAAGTAGATAATTGAGTGTCCTTCATTTATATGCTCATGCACTCACCCTATAACAATCATTCAGTTTTACAAATGTTTCTTGAGCACCTATGTTCTAAGTACTGTGCTAGCCACTGTGAGTGCAACAAATTAAAGGCAATCCTGAGCCCTGCCCCTGTGAACCTGACATCAAAGCATGTTTTGAAATGCAAGAATGAGTTAGACATGATTCTACTCAGAAGCAGTTATAAACTAATAGAAAAGGAAGTGATCGTGAGGGAAACCTGAATCGTCTCAGAGGACTCTGCTTTTAGAAGCAAGGAGAACAGATGAATGGGTTTTATCCATTCTCTCTCCTTCCTCAATAACAAATGGCATCAATACCAGCTTTAGTAGCTTCTATCTTAAAACTTTCCCTTGACTTCATTCCTTTCATAGCAATACTTCTTACAAGACTTACCTATAGACAGTGTGTCCATTTCCTTTCTACACTTGCCTTGCTCAAACCAATCCAATTGAAACTACCTCCCCACCACTCTACTCAGACTCTCTTGGCTAGGCCATCTTGCCAAATTAAGCAGTCACTGAATTCAGTGGGCAACCTCTGGTATTGCTATCTTGTTCCATTTACTCCAAGATACTGAATTCTGTAATTATATCTTTAAAACATCTCTTTTTTGAGTTTCAATCTTACTTAGTTTATTGAGCATTAGCTCAGACACTGTGTAGAGAATGTCAGTGGTAAGATAAGGGCAAAAACATTATCTGGAAGCAGGTGGGGCAGTAGGGTAGAAAAAAATTCAGAGTTAAGAATAAACAGTGAAATGCCTATCCTCCATTTAAGTGATCGATGGGCATATGATGCTCTCAGTCCACTCTAACAAAATGGTTTTATGAATCATAGATGTGGGGATGGGAGGTAGTTGATTTTATCTTCCACTTTGTTTGCTTAGTAAGACCCATGGGAAATGGAGCCTGAACCCCTTTTCCAAATAGATGAAAGCAGCACAACTTGCTGACCTACCATTTCTACCTCCTAGACACCCCACACCGCCCCCCCTGCCCCGACCAGAATGTCATTTAAAGATAGACCTCACTTCCCAGGGAGCTGCTGGAAGAGCACTCTGACTAGATGCAACAAAGCAGTGTTACCTGCCTTCCACAATGGCAGGGGTTGCTCTTTTGGCAGATCTGAGGGAGATCTCAGTGAAAACCAAAATAATCAGCTTGTGCCATTTATAGCCACAAGGCCCCCATGAGTTTGACACAAGTATTTGTAAAAAAAACACACCTGCTCCTACCCAGAATGCTTCAGTCCTGCATGGGCTTTCTCCCTCATATCCTCAATAGTAAGGTGTTTAAAACAGAAATATTATGAATTGAGATGATGAGAGTTTATCCATTTTTTCAGGATAATAACAGGGGAACAATTCCTGCCTATATATGATGAATACAAAAAATCTCATAGGTTGTAATTTAGAAATAACATCCTCCCTATGAAAATGAAGCTCATAAGACTGTGTTGTAAATGGAGATTTCCCTACCTCTATAAAAGCCTGCTGTTGCTCTTTATAATAGGCTGCACCACAACATCAGTGACCACACCAAAGAATATATTCAGAATCAGAACAATTGGACTCTGATCACATCAACAAATAGCGAGGCCCTAACAAGTTAACAGGAGCATTGCAGGCCAGGCCCAAGTCAAAAGATGCAGCCGTGAAGTGAATATGCACCATACTTCTCCTTGTACTTCCCATGTCTCTGAGTAGGGAGTCTATCATTTTTCTGAGTGTTACATTCACCAGCTTGACCTAAGAATGTCAAAATAAAAAGCTAAACGGGAAAGCCCTGTACAGTCATTGATTTTTTTCACAAGCAGCCATGACCTTATGCTTAAGAAATATTTTTTCAAATCATAGAGCCATAGATCTGGTAGGAACATGGAATAAACAGTTATCCTACAGAGAATGCACACTAATCCTCCAATCTGGTTTATATCCTCTTCACTGTAAGAGATTTTATACTGGCCTTTGTAGCATATTCCTAGGGCTTAATGCCTCAATTGAAAAGCATTGCACCCTGTCTAACTTAAGTCTCCCTTACCGCACACAGTCAAAACCGACTGGTTCAAGATTATAGTGTAAATGCAAAAGGGATGCTTGCTCTCCTAACATATAAGTGCATTTCATCTATTTATAAGAATTTATTTTATTTTTTATTTATGATTTGTATCTCACACTTATTAATATAGTTGAGGTGTCTGCAGAGAATTACGAACTCCTCCAGCCCATAAAGACTTTTCCTTTTCAACAATTCCTCAGCAGTTTCACACAGACAAATCAGTTCTGAACTACCTTCCTTGAACCACGAGACTCACCACTACTTGGCTTCACTGTGTCTGTCCAAACCCATCTCCCGCCACCTGCTCTGATGAGGTCATTCATATCAGTCCATGAGCAAAACATCCTTAGTCCTCGCTTCACCCATGTTGATCCTCATCAGTTATGAGCTCATTTACCCAGTCAATATCTCATGGCACTTCCCACCTCAGAACTCACTAGTCTTGCTCCGCTTTGGGCTCCTGAAGAACTCAGTCTACATGCCACGACTTAACATTATATAACACCATCACCATTCACCATTGTTTCACACGTAATCTGCCCGCTCCTCCACACTTTCAAATAAACTTTTACTTTAGAAAATTTTAGATCTACAATAAAATTGCATAAATAGCACTGAGAGTCCCTGCACACTCCACCCAGTTTCAGTTTCCCTTAATTGTTACTATCATACACGATGATAGAATATTATAGCAAAATTAGGAAACCAATGTAGACACATCACTATTAACCGAACTCTAGGCCTTATTTGGATTTCACCAGGTTTTCCTTACAGTTCTTTTCTTATTCCAGGATCCAATCTGGAGTACCATTTGCTTTTATTTGTCATGTTTCATTAGAATTATCTTTTTTTTTTTCAGTGACTCTTTTTTTTCCTTGTTTTATCATTATCTTAACTTTGACAGTTTTGATGAGTACTAGTCAGATATTTTTGTAGTGTCCCCCAAATTGGGTTTGTCTATTGCTTCTCTTATGATAAAAACTGTGGTTATAGGTTTTCGGAAATAATACCACAGAGGTGAAGTACCCTTCCCATCAGTCACTCATACTGGGGTACCTGATAGCCACAGGGCATCACTGAAAGTGGTAACCTTGGTCATCTGGTTAAGGTGTTTGCCACGTTTCTCCAATGTAAAGTTTCTGTTTTTCCCCTTCCATTACTCTATTCTTTAAATATGTTTAGCCTGTACCCCACACACCTTATAACCACCTAGTTATTTTAGCTGAACTTGGGGATACTTTATAAATTTTCCATATCTCTTCCCAAAGTTCATCTTTAAAAGGAATATAATACTTTAATATAATTTAATCAACATATAAATATTTAAAAAAACATTTTGCACATTATACATTGGTCAATTGTTTTTATTCTTGATATATTACCCTACCCCATAATCTTTTGCAGCTATTAGAAATTCACATCATACATACTTTTTAAATTTGTTTCTTTGAAAGTGTATTTGAAAATATAGAGAAGAAACAAATTTAGATAGATCCTTTAAGAAATAGTTTTAGAAAAAATTGGAGAAACGGGCTGTGAAATATCAGGTTTATCAACAGAATATTTTTCAGCAACATTGAAGAGGTGGAAAAAATAAAAATAAAACTTAGATCAGAATGAGTGGGTTGAGGCAGGAGAACAATATACTGAAGTATCAGTGTAGATGGCAGAATGGCCACAGGGAAAGAAATGCACTGCATGGAACTGTGTTTCCAGAGGTGTTTCCCCCCAGAAGTTATGAAAATGAAGGGAAAAATCAGATATTTTATTGCATGAACCAATATTGGATATTAGGTTAGACCGAATGACCAAAGCCATTAATTATATCTTTAATAATTTATGGATCTACAAAATTCAATTAATTGGAAAATCATCAGATTTTTCTTTTGTTCATAGTGTTGATCTAGCTCCAGTCAGTGCCTCCTGGTGTTTGTGCAGCAGAATGCTAATGCCATAAGAGTGTCCTCTCCCAAAGGGTTCTGAGATCAATGTACTTTGAACACCTTGCAAAATGTAGACGAGGATTGGTAGCTTTTACTGTAAATGGCCAGATAATAAATATTTTAGGCTTTGTGGGCTTCATAGGTGTCTGTTATGTCTTCTCCTTCTCTTCCGCTAGCAACACCACCTTCTCCTCCTCTTCCCCTCCTCCTCCTTTTTAAACACCCATTTACAAATGTAGTAAACGTTTCTAGCTGAAGGTTATACAAAAACAGACTGGGCCACATTTGACCCATAGACTAGTAGTTCGCCCACCCCTGCTTTGGACCTTTCCTGAATAATCAAAATGTGTGTTAGCACATTAAAGACTCTAAAAGATATGTAGGATAGAAATCTATTTTTAACCAGATTTATCTCAAACTATTGTTTAACACAAATTTGTCTCAAAGTATTGTTTAACCAGATTTATCTCAACTTATTTAACCATGGAACTCTTTTTTTCTGGTACCCAATTAAGATCTTACATAATTAGTCTTCTACAGAAAATATTTTGAGAAATTCTGGCCTTTTTTACATGTGGAGAATAATAAAGTTTATCCCTACCTCATCTCATATGCAAAGAAACAGTCCAGATGGCTTAAAAATATAAATAGAAAATGCATCAGTGACTACCTCTGTGACCTGAGAGTATGAATAGATTCCTAGGTAAAAAAGTATTATGAATAAGACAAAAATTATGGTTTTAACATCAAATTTAACAATTTCTGTTCAACAAACAGCACAAATAAAAAACAATGAAGTAAAATATTGGGTGAAAATATTTACAATGTTAAAAAATCATAAAAGATTAGTACTTCAGGAACTCTTGCCAATTAACAAAAAGATTGGGGCCCTAATAGAAAATGGGCAAATGATAGGAATGAACAATAAAGAGGAAAAATCAGAATGGTTAATGAATAAGATGTTCAACCTCATCAATAATCAAAGGAATGCAAATTTAAAGAATAAAATATTCCTTTATACTATTCATAGGTTGGCAAAATTTTTAAATTGATAGTAGTCAATATTGGCAAGGATGTGGGAAAACAGTTTTTCTCATGCACTGCTAGTGGAGGCATAGACCACTGTTAACAACTCTGGAGGAGAAAAAATGAACTTAGTAAAATTCAGCATATGCATACTCACTCTTGAGTATAAACCAGAAAAAAAAATGTATCCACAGATCTGAGAGTAACCAACCATAACCAAAAAAAAAAAAAAAAAAAAAAAAGATTATCACAGCATTTATTTTTGATATGGATGTGGGAATCGACCTAGTTGCCCATCACGAAGAGAATGGATACATAAAATGTGGTAGAAGCTCATTCAGGAGTATTATACAGCAATCAGAATAAATAAAGTATAAGTACATAAAGCAACATAAATAGAGCTTTCAAAAATAGTGTTAAGTAAGAAAAGTAAACAGAGTAAGGTCTATAGTATAGTATCAATTGTAAAACTTAAAACATGTACACATATTAATATTTGACATTATATATATTTTTTTTTCAAATGAGGCTTTTCAGAGTACATACACCAAACACAAAGATGAGGTTTCAGGGATAAAGGGGGAAAATAATAAGATAAAATGAGAGAACTGGTACGGATGAAAGATGTTATTGTATCATAAACAGAAAAGTCCAATCAACTCAACTCTGGCAACTGATGTTAAACTAAAAGTTATATCAATGTAAATGCCTAGATTTTCTCCAAGATTCATTCTGTCAAAGAGAAAAATTAAGTTGATCTTATGTTCCTTTCCCACACTCACATATCGAAAGTACTCAATAGAAAACGTCTTGGTTTGAGCATATTAAGAATTTTATATGTGGTAAAATATTCATAACATAAAATTTACCATCTTAACCATTTTTAAGTGTACAAGTAGTTCACATTAGTATGTAACCATCATCACCACTATCCATGTTCAGAAACTGAAATTTTATACCCATTAAACAATAACTTCTCTTTTCTTCTCCCCATACCAAGCCCCTGGAAACCACTATTTTGCTTCCTCTCTATAAATTTTACTATGCCAGTACCTCAGGATAAGTAGAATCATACATTTGTCATTTTGTGTCTGGCTTACTTCACTTCACATAATATCTTCAAGGTTCATCCCATGTTGCAGCATGTGTTAGAATTTCCTTCCTTCTAAAGGTTGAATAATATTCCATTGTATATATAAACCACGTTCTGCATATCCATTCATCCACTGATGGACACTTGGGTTTTTTTCCACCCTTTAGCTATTGTGAATAACACTATAAACATAGGTGTACAAATATCAGTTCAAGTCTCTGCTTTCACTTTATTTGACTGTATACCCAGAGGTGAAATTGATAGATCACATGGTAATTCTATGTTTAATTTTTTGAAGAATCCATACACTGCTATTCAGTAGCTGTACCATTTTACATTCCCACCAGCAATGCACAAGATTTCCAATTTTTCCATACCCTCACTAACAATTATTTTCTGCTTTTTGAAAATAATAACCATCCTTATAGGTGTGAAGTGGTATCTCATCGTGGTTTTGATTTGTACTCCCCTAATGATAGTAACGTTGAGCACTTTTCAAGTGCCATTGGCCAGGAATAGAACATTTTTAATTATGCAATAAATTAAGAAATTAATTTTATCTATATTGCTGGATAGCTTCTTCTATTAAATCTTGAACATTGACACATTGATTTTTAGTCTCTGTCATAAGTAAAACCAAAGAAAGCAGGAAAACAAAAAATAAACAAACAAAAAACTGAACTCTCTAAGGTTGCCTAGAATTGGCAGCCAGTTAATTCTTGTTCATAATTGTTTTTGCTGAGCAGTTGTTAATGCTTACCCAATGACTTAATCAGGGCAAAGTAATAGCAGTAATGGCCCCCAAATCTTAGTGGCTTAACACATAGATGTTTTTATTGTTCACACAACTCTAATGAGTGTCAGCAGGGAGCTCTGTTCCACATGTCATTCAGAGGCCCCAGGTTCCTTTGAATTAGTGGTTCTGCCATCTCAGGAGAGCTTTGGAGTCCACCGCTGGATCCTCTACAATCACCCTGCTATTGAAGAAAAGAGAATGTATAGCAAAAGCATCTCAACTCTTAACTGTCTGATTTTGGGGTGATACTCATCATTTCTCAATTGCCACTGGTTTATTTTTTTTACAAATTCCTTTTGCTGTCTGCAAACTATTTTTAAGACCAAAAAATATTTACTGTTATAATTATTAAATTTTGTACCAAAAGTATATGGTTTTCCCCCAAAACAAATTCTACTAAGTACCTGGAGTGATAATTTTCTTAGTGCGGCTCTTGAACTATTTGTTTACATGTATGTAAACAAAATCTCTTTGTGAAAAAGCAGTTCATTTTGGTAGTATTATAACATGTGTGAGAATATCCTGAGTGTGTTAAAACAATGTGGATTGATTTTCCCAGATTGAGAAGCAGAAGAAATTAAATGCACCTAAGACCTCATCGTTCATTCTACATTTGCATATTTTGTATCAATTTCAAGGGAGAATGCAAACTATAACCTGCCTATTACAGGGATCTAAAAGTAAATTCCCTATCGCAAAATAATCAAGACAAAAAAAGATAAGACAAATGCACACATGAGGAATTAGCAATGGACTGACTTAGAACTTTTCAGCACACACTCTGAAAAACTTAAATACAAAGTGACCACAGGCATGCTATAAATTGCCCCAAATTACACAATATAGTGATAAAACAGATGACTTGGAAGATGTGAGCTGGAGGGTCTGTTTGAGATTGATTAGTTTGCTGCCCTAATGCTCAGGTAAACAGGATGCCTTTGAGCTCCGTTCTGCCTATTTTAGTCCAGATTTGTTTTCCTTGCCGCCGAACTAGAAGAGCTCTTGTTACTTCAGCCCTGCTATCATACAGTAGCTCTCTTTGCCTTACTCCATAATACACAAATGCAATCCTTTCTGCTCTGCAACACAAAATGCAGTTCATGTTCATTTAACATCAGCAACACACAATCTCACAAAGTACTTCTAAGAGAGTGATTCCAAAACAAAGCAAAACGTCAAGAATCAAAAAGGAAGATGAGGAAATAAGGCAATAATCTAATAGATGCAAAAAAGGGAGCCATGAGCAAGTTACAAAATGAAGAAATAGATGTGAAAGTGAGTCAATCTCTATACTATAGATTTCCTAGGAAAATGAAAAGCAAACAGTCAGTTCAAGCTCAAAAAATGGAGGCATGATGAGGTATGACAATGGGAAACTGGAGAATTTCAGAACCAAGTTTTGGGAGCCACCAGAAAACTAACTAAAGAATTGATTTAGAAGAGATAGATGTGGAGTGACTTGATGCAGAGTTGACAATGGTAAAGTAAGGATGAATGACAAGCTAAGGAGTAGATATATGATTTGCGGCATGTCAAAACCTCCGACAGGAAAAGTGATGCTTTAGGCAGGCTTCTTTAAATCTTTATCTATGTAATCTTAGTTAAATTGCTCTCCAGTGGGAGAACTCCAACCTAATCCATCCCAGAACTTTCACATTTAGGTTTGTGAGCTGTCAATGTGAGTATTTTGATATCTGAGGGGGCAGTTGTGTACAGAAAACCATTTAGAGTTACTGGGTTTTAAATTAAACTACATAGTTAATTAAATTATTTAAATAATCATTAAATTAATCAAATAATTTAAAAATATTGTTTACTTTAAATCTTGAAGTTTCACTTCCTTCAAGTACATCACAGTTAATGAACCTCCCTTTAAGGTTAATATTTTCTTTAAGGACTCAGAAACTTCACATCGAATGAATTAGAACTTTAAGTTCTTTTATCTTTTTCTTTTTTAAAAATTAAGTTTATTGGGGTAATATTGGTTCATACAATTGTATATTTTCAGGTGTAAACTATAATTTGACATCTGTATATAATTTGACATCTATTGTGTTTACCACCCAAAGTCTAGTATCCTTCAGCTACCATACATTTGATCCCTTTACCCACTTCGCCCTCCCCTTACCCTCTTATGTTTGACCCTCTTCACCCTCTACCTCCCTCCTCCACCCCAACCCTACCCTTTGGTAACCACTAGTTTATAGTCCATATCCATGAGTCTCTGTCCTGTTGGTTTGTTGCTTTTAGGTTTATATCCCACATAGAAGTGATATCATGTGTGATTTTCAACATTTCTGTCTGGCTTATTTTGCTTAGCATGATAATCTCGAGGTCCATCTATGCTGTCACAAATGGCAGTATTTCATCTCTTCTTATGGTGAGTAATATTCCATTATATATATATATATACCACAGCTTCTTTAGCCAGTCATTTATTGTAGGACACTTCGGTTGCTTCCATGTCCAGGCCACTGTGAATAATGCTGATATGAACATCAGTGTGCAAATATCTTTTCTAATATGGGTTTTCAAGTCTTTGGGATAAATACTCAGTAGAGTAGAGGGATTGCTGGATCATATGGTAGGTCAATTCTTGTTTTTTTTGAGTAACCTCCATACTGTTTTCCATAGTAACTGTACAATTTGCAGTCCCACCAGCAGTGTATGAGGGTTCCTATTTCTCCACATCCTCTCCAACATTTATTATTACTTGTCCTGTTGATTATAGCTATTCTAACTATGTGAATGGTATCTCATTGTGGTTTTGATTTGCATTTCCCTAATAGGTAGCTATGTTAAGTGTCTTTTCATATGTTTATAGGCCATTTGTATGTCCTCTGGGGAGAAGTGTCTGTTCAGGTCCTCTGCCCATTTTTTGATTAGATCTTTTTTTTTTTTTTCCTCATTATTGAGTTGTATGAGTTTTTTGCACATTTTGGATATTAGGCTCTTATTGAAGGTGTTGCTTGCAAATATATATTCCCATTCGGAATGTGTCTCTTTACCTCGCTGACTATTTCTTTGCTGAGCAGAAGCTTTTAAATTTCATATAGCCCATTCATTTATTTAGCTTCTACTTCCTCTTGCTGTTGAGGTCAAATTCATAAAATCCTCTTTAAGTCCAAGGTCCTTAGTATTCATTCCTATGTTTTTCTTCTATGCATTTTATTGTTTCAGGACTTATATTCAGGTCCTTTAATCCATTTGAATTTTGGTTATGGTGAGGTGTGGTGATAGACAAAAGTCTAGTGTCATTTTTTGCAGGTGGCTTTTCCAGTTTTGCCAGCACCATTTATTGAAGAGGCTTTCCTTTCTCCTCTGTATATTTCTGACTTTTTGTCAAAAATTACTTACCCATATAAGTATGGGTTTACTTCTAGACTCTCGATTCTGTTCCAGTGGTTCATGCGTCTGTTCTGCTGCCAATACCATGCCGTTTTGATTATTGTTGCTTTGTAGTATAATTTGAACTCACTCTTTTTTTCTCAGGATGACTTTGGCAATTTGGGGTCTTTTGTGCTTGCATACAAATCTGATATTTTGTGTTCTATTTCTTTAAAAATGCTATGGATTTTGATAGGGATTGCATTAAATCTGTATAATGCTTTAGGTAATATGGTCATTTTAACTATGTTGATTCTTCCAATCCAAGAACACAGAATTCTTTCCGTTTCTTTGTATCTTCTTCTATTTCTTTTAATAGGAATATAGTTTTTATTATGTGGGTCCTTCACATGTTCGTTAGATTTATTCCTAGATATTTTATTCTTTTTGTTGCAATTGCAAAAGGAATTGTTTTCCATTTCTTTTTTCTGACGCTTCATTATTGGAGTATAGGAAACTGTGGATTTTTGAACATTGATTTTGTATCCAGAAACTTTACTGTATTTGCTTATTGTTTCTAGTAGTGTTCTTGTGGAGTCTTTAGGGTTTTCTCTATAGAGAATCATGTCATCCACAAATAGTGACAGTTTGACTTGTTCATTTCCTATTCTGGATGCCTTTTATATCTTTCTCTCTCTGATTGCACTTGCTAGGACCTCCAATGTTATTTTGAATTACGCTGTCACCTTGCCTTGTTCCTGATCTTAGAGAGAAGGTTTTAGTTTTTCACCATTAAGTATAATGTTGGCTGAGGGTTTGTCATAGATGGCCTTATTACATTAAGGTACTTTCTTCTATGATAATTTTGTTGAATTTGATAATAAATGGATGCTGTATCTTGTCAAAGGCTTTTTCTGCATCTATTGATATGATCATATGATTCTTATTTTTTAATTTGTTTATATGGTATACCACATTAATCTATTTGTATACATTGAACCATCCCTGCCTCTGGAATGAAGCCCACTTGATGTGGTGTATAATCTTTTTAACATGTTGCTCTATTTCAGTTCACTAGTATCTTATTTAGGTTTTTGCATCTGTGTTTATGAGAGATACTGGTCTGTAGTTTTATTTTTTTTTTTTGTTTTTGTGCTATCTTTACCAGGTTTATATCAGAGTAATATTGGCCCCATAAAATGAGTTGGGAAGTAGTATTGCCTCTCTTCAAATTTTTGGAAGAGATTGAGAGAATAGGTTTTAAATCTTCTTTGAATGTTTGGTAGAATTCACTGGTGAAGCCATCTGGTCCTGGACTTTTACTTTTTGGTAGGTTTTTGATGATTGTTTCAATTTCCATACTTGCTGATGGTCTATTTAGATTTTCCAGTTCTTTTGATTCAGTCTAGGAAGATTGTATATTTCTAAGTACTGGTCCATTTCTTCTAGGTTATTAAATTTGGTTTATACTTTTTCATAGTATTTTGTATGATCCTTTGTATTTCTGCAATGTCAGTCATAATTTCCTCTTTCATCCCTGATTTGTTTATTTGTGTCCTTTCTCTTTTTTCTTTAGTGAGTCTAGCCAGGTTGTCAATTTTATTAACCTTCTCAAAGAACCAGCTCTTTGTTGCATTTATTTTCTATTGTTTTTTGTTTTCAATTTCATTTATTTCTGCTCTAATTTTGATTATTTCTTTCCTTCTGAGACTTTAGGCTTCATTTGTTCTCTCTTTTCTAGTTTTTTTAAGATGAAGCTTAGGTGTTTATTTGGGCTCATTCTTGTTTTTGGAGGTAGGCCTGTAATGATATGAACTTTCCTCTTATGACCACTTTTGCTGTGTCCCAAAAGTTTGATATGTTGTACTATCATAATCATTTATTTCTATGTATCTCTTGATCTCTTCTTATTTCTTCTGTGACCCAGTTATGTTCAGTAGCATTTCGTTTAATCTCCATGTATTTGTGGTTCTTCCTGCTTTCTTTTTTGCAGTTGTTCTAGTTTCAAAGCATTCTGATCAGAGAATATGGTTGGTATGAATTCAACTCTCTTATATTTATTAAGCTATCTCTGTATCCCAGTGTGTGGTCAATTCTTGAGAATGTCTCTGTGCACTAGAGAAGAATATATAAGCAGCTTTTGGGGATGGAAGGCTCCGTAAATGTCAATTATGTCCAATTGGTCTAATGTGTCATTTAAGGATGTTATTTCCTTATGATTTTCTGTTTGATGATCTGTCCATATCAGACAGGGGGCGGAGGGGGGAGCGTATTTGGTCCCCTACTATGACAGTATTTTGGTCTGTTTCTCTCTTTGGTCTGTTAATAATTGCTTTACGTATTTTGTGGCTCCCTGATTGGGAGCATAGATATTAATAAGTGTTGTGTCTTTTTGGTGCATGATTCCCTTTATCATTATGAAGTGCCCCTCAGTATCTTTCTTTATGTTTTTATTTTGAAGTCTATTTCATCTGATATTAATACTGCTACTCCTGCTTTTCTCTGTATGCCATTTGCTTGAAATATCATTTTCCACTCTTTCACTTTGAGTCTATATTTATCTTTGGAGCTGAGATGTGTCTCTTGAAGGCAGCATATGGTTAGGTTTTGTTTTTGATGCATTCCAAAACTCTGTAACTTTTTATGGTGAGTTCATCCCATTTATTTCAGGTGATTATGGAAATATGAGGTCTTCTGATTGCCATTTTATCTTTTGCTTTCTTGTAGCTCGGTGTTTCCATTGCTTCCTTGTCCTTGTGTTTCTGTTTCTTTATTCCTTTTGTGGGTTTTCCCTTTATCCTTCTTGTTTTATGTTATATATACTTCAGCTCTGACTCTTTGGTGTGTGGTTACCACTATGAATATGTAAAGGCTAGTTATATATGGTCGTCCATTTTCTTCTTCATTCCCCTTCACGAATTTGGATCTTTGAATTCTCCCCTTTTCAGTCATTGTTATCTCAATTTGTTCTTATGTATGCTGAATGTTCATTATTATCTTGCTATAGCAATTCTCTTATTATTTAAGCTTCTAATGCCCTGTTCTTTGTAAGAGTTGCTATTCCTCTGCCTGATAGTCACTTTACTCCTAATTATGTATTTTTTAAATCATTTTTGTTTTAGGTGAGCTGACCCCTTTCACTATTTCCTGCAGTGCAGGCCACGCAGAGGAGAATTCCCTGAATTTTTGTATGTCTGGAAAGGTCTTAATTTCTCCTTCATATCTAAAGGAGAGCTTAGCTGGATACATTATTCTAGGCTGGTAGTTCCTTTCACTTAATAGTTCAAATATTTGATTCCACTCCTTTTCGGGCTTGTAAGGTTTGTGCTGAGAAGTCTGACAAGAATCTAATGAGTTTTCCTTTGTAGGTCACCATCTTCTTTTCCCTAGCTGCCCTGAGAATTCTTTCTTTTTGTTGATTTTGATAATTTTCATACAATGTGTCTTGGTGAAGGCCTTTTTGGGTTGAGATAATTGGGTATTCTGTTGACTGCTTGAATTCCAAGCTCCAGCTCAATTTTAGTTTTGAAATTTCTCATAACCATTTGTCTGAAAATGCTTCTAGTCCCTGCTCCCTTTTTCTCCCTTTGAGAAATTCCCATTATTCTTGTTTCCTCTCCTGATGGCATCAGCTAGTTCTTGTATTTATCTTTCATTATTTTGCATTCTTTGGTTTTCTCTTTTTCCTTCTGATTTATTTCTAGATTTCTGTCCTCAATATCACTGATCCTTTCCTCCATTTGGTGGACTCTATTTCTCAAGCTTGCTATTTCATTTTCATCTCTTGCAGAGTGTTTTTTCTTTCTCCAGTATATCTATTCTGTTCTTTTTGAGGGTTTCAATATCCTTGCTCTGCTCATCCAGTTTTTTTTTTTAATTCCTGAAATTGTTGATATGACTCATTTCGGAACTCACTGAGTTTTTTCAGAAGTACCATCTTGAATTCTCTGTCATTTAAGTTGCATATTTCTATCTGTAAGGTTTTTTCTGGAGATTTTTCTCTTTCTTTCTGAGATGCTTTGTCACCTTGGTTGTTCATGGTGCTTAATGGACTATTTCTCAGTCTGTGCATTAATAGAAGTGTATTCCCTTTTTTTTTTTTCCAGAAAGAAGTTTTATTATATAAAGTTCTCTCTTTAGCCTGCTGCAAAGAAGGCACTTTTCTTTTGGGTTTCAGTAGGTGGCATCTAAGCCTCTTGGATCCCCGCTTTATATAAAGACTTAATAATGCCTTATCATTTTCTTGTAGACATTTAATCACGCTTGCTACCCTCGGTTTCAGTCCTTTCAGTATTAGCAACAGTTTTGGTAGCATTTGCTCAGATTCCCTTGGGGCTCCACTGTGATTGGACTTGGAGGGTATAAGGAGAGGGGCCTTCTGGGTTTGGGAGTTGAGGGCTGCAGCTCTGCCTAGTTTTGCAACCTCAGCAGGTAAAAATCAACTGTTGTTTCTCTGCCATCCTGTTTCTCTGCTTTCTGCCCTGATGACTGGATCCTGCCACCAGCTGCATGGAATTCACAACTCTCCCAGGCAGGGCTATTCAGGGAACTTGCTGCCAGTACCTCTCCCCTCCCCCTCCCCCTACAGGTATCACCGACAGCTGCAAGGGGCAGCTTCTTTATTTATCCCAGTCCACTACCTGACACCCGGGGTTCTATGGTAGCTCTTATGCACAGATCCCACACTCAGATGTGCTGTTGTGCAGTTTGGGTGTTTTGTTGTTGTTGAGTTTTAGATGATCAGCTTATTGTTGTTTCAAGGGGAGAGATCTGGGGACATCTCTCACTCTGCCTTTTTACCAAAATCAAAACCTAAGTTTATTTTAAACAGTATAATACTGTTTACAGGCTAGGTTCATTTTACTTATGCCTTTTTGCTTAAATGACAAGCCTAAAATCAATTACACATCTTAAATTGAATACATAAGACTAATTTGTCAGTTTCTCTAATATACTAATTCTCTAATACATGACATATACTTTTACTGTCAAGTATTTGTGAAATATTCCTATATTTAACACATGTATTAGTACTATGGGTTTGTTTTACTTTCATCTCTATACTCAATTCTTCTTACCTTCAAGTTTCATATCAGGTAAGCTGAGGTAATTGCCTTGACAGCCAACACAATAGGATCATTTTTTCAGACAGCCTGAGATTGCTTATTAATCAGACATCTGTGGCCAGGACACAGGCCAGAGGGATGAATAAATCCAAGGGGATTCTTTCTGAGTCATTGAAGGACATGCTGAGGCCTTTTGAAATAGCCTCTATGACAAGAACATCAAATCCTATATCCTTCAGATGAGGTGAGTTGCTCCTGGTTTAAAGTTACACTTCATGTAATAATTTCATCTGATAATCTCAAATTATCAACACCTTTTCCAGTTCAGCTATTTTTTTTGTACGTCATTGAATTTTAGATTCCTTTTTTAGAATTATTATTCATGTCTGAAGACGACAATACTTTCTGGCTTTTTAATGAAATCCAATTGGATTCTATATTCCTCACACCTTTTTTCATGCTGTGTGGCTGCAACTCTACAGTTGATCTAGAAACATGAGGAAATGCAGCAAAGGGGGTGGGCTTGTATATGAATTCTGTCACTGATGCTGAACTGGGTTACTCAGCCTAGAGAAACCAAAGGGAATATTTTCTCCATAATATGTCCCATGAGAGTCCCATTCGAACTACTGTCTATGTTTGATGCCAATCTCACAAGAGTATGGTGTGCATGCAAGTGCAATATCCCTGTTTTGCTGTGATGAGCAGGATTCCAGGCCACAAACTGTAAATTCATTGTCTATTCCCAGTTCCAAGCAACACCATGCAGTTTGACTCAGTTCCAAACATTCACCATGTGGTAGGCTGAAAAATGGCCACAAAGATGTTCATGTCCTAATCCTCAGAAACTGAATGTCACCTTATATCTCAAGGATTATACAGATGTGATTACATTAAGGATGTTTAGATGCAGAGATTATCGGGGATTATCCAGGTGTGCTCAATGTAATTACAAAGAGTCCTGGTAAGAGAGAGGTAGAAGGTAAGAGTCAGAGAAGGAGATATGATAATGAAAGCAAGAGATTGAAGTGATTTGAGGAAGAGGCCACAGGCTAAGGAATAAAGCTTTTCTAGAAGCTGAAAAAGCCAAGGAAATAGATTCTTCCCTGAAGGCTTCAGAATAAACTTGCCCTTATGACATCCTCACATTATTCCAGTAAAACTGATTTTAGACTCCCGACTCTAAAAAAACTACAGAGAATAATTTGTGTTGTTTTCAGCCAAAACATTTGTGGTAATTTATTACAGCAACTTCAGGAAACTGATAGTCTTTTCCAGACAGCTATGGTTTGGGTAGTGCTGTTTGACTCCTCCTTAGATCTTACTTTTGAATATTGCAGTGCCCTTTCTGGCTAGGCTGCCCCTGTCTCCACTCGGTGGACTCATTGCCTATTTGTTCTCAGATGCATTCCTCTGCAAGCTACATTTTCCAGACTCCCATCACCTAATTTCCAGCAGGGTCCCGCCAATGGGAGGCAGTGGAAGACTGGAGGGCAGGATGGAAGGAGAAGCCTGTGCATATTTTACCCTCTCTCTGTGCCATAGAGACATCTCCAATAGTCACTGCATCTCTTCCCAAGTTCCCACTCCCACCTGTAATGATGCCCATTTCTCATGGTTTTTTTTTTTTTCCCCCAGCAATTGCTCAAGATTGCAATTCTTGAGACAGTGAGTCCTATCGATTGGCTGAGCCTACATCATATGCTGACCCCCAGGGAACGGAGGACAGATTCCTTTCAGTTTCCTTAGAGGAAGGCATGCACTCTCTCTGTCATCAGAATGACTCATGTGGGAGAAGGACAATTCCCTCTAACGAAATCAGGATGCTGCGAAAGGGCATCGATGTTGAACAGCCAAAAGCAAAAAATGGCCATTTTCTACCCATTATCTTGTGTTTCAAAACCCATGACTGATCCTTTGATACTAACATGCTCACAACTCCATATTTCTATTTATCTCACAAACCCCCACTTACCTTGGTTCATCTTTTAATCTATATCTTGCAACAAGGCATTAATCATGGGCTGAATCATCAGTGTTTGGGGATTTTTAAAACTATTTTTATAATTAATTTTATAGATGGCAAAACATTTAATGAATGTGAAGTGCGAAGATGCTTTCTATTACCATACCTTGCAAAGCAAGGCCAAATAAGATAGTACCTTTCCAAACATTGAATAGTTTCCCCAGTTTAGTGCATTTAGTTTCCAGTAGACATCTGGGATAAGTAAGAGTGTTTTTTCTTTTTTTCTTAAGCTTTTGGTTTAACAGTCAACAAAACAGCACGTCCCCCCACCGCCCCCCCCACGCTCTTAAGATGCATGGTATTTCTCCAGTGACACAAACATACTATTCAACAGTCATCAGATATTTACAAAGTCAGTCCTTATTAACTATTTCTCCACTGCTCATCAGAAAAGACTTTAAGGTTCAGCCTTCTCCTGGCTCTTTGTATCAGCCACACCTGCTTCCCAGGAGCCCTCATTGCCAAGGTTTATTTGCACCAGGCCTCCTGCACAGACAAAACCATGTTGTTGCACATGGCACAGTGGCTTGGTGCTCATTTAGTAAACATTTAGTAACATTGTTAACGTTTAGTAAACAAGCCTACTGCCTTCAGTTCTCCTTGAATCACTTTTCGTGTTACGCAACCATTTGGTAAAAGAGATGCAGTCCATACAGATGAGTGGTGAAACAGTGGCATTTCTCTAAGCCTGTATTAGTCTACAGAGTAGGAATGGGATTTTCCTTCTTTTGTTTTGTGCCACAGGCCTACAGATGATGACCCTCTTTCGGACCCTGTGATGTGGCTTTTCTCCCTCTTTCCTGGAGACAGAAACTTATACCATTTCATGAAGGCTGCCTAGGATGTATTATGTAATGCTTACTCAGAACTACCTGTGGTGAGTCACCAGGTCACATTGCACTTATCTAGAACAGAGAAATTCTTAACAAAAAAGCACAAAGTCACTGATAGAAGAGGAAGTGGTTGAGAGTTTTCCTCCCATCATTCTGAGCTACATCACTAACTTGTTATTTTTGGAAGTGACTTCATTCCTTGCTTGTTGATCTCTGGTTACTTATCTTATTGTAATATATTTCATAAAGAAGATGAAAAATATCAGCCTTTTTTGTTAGACCTTATTTGTCTTCCTTAGAATCACAACATGGCATTCACATATCATATACCACACAGCTATTAAGAAATATAAAAATAAGCAACAATATATTCTGCTTCGTACAAGTTCAAAATATACTTGCTGGTGAACTGCCAAATTCCATCCAAAAAAAATGTTAAATATGCAATTCCTCTTATAACACATGAGGGCATTCATTAATTCACCATTAAATTTATTGAGTGCCTTACCTTGGGTAGGCACTGGAGCATGCACAAGAGAAACAACAGTAATCAAAACAAGATATTATCCTTGCTCTCATGGAGCAACAGATATTAGTCAAATAATTCCACAGATATGTAAACTGCAAGGGTTACCAGTGTTTGTAGGAGACAAAAAATGCTGTAAAAACCTACATAAATGGGATTTGATTAGCTAGACAGATCAAAAAGTCTTCCTTGAAGTAATGATACTAAGCTGAGATCAGATAGATAAGTGAACGTTATTTTAGCTGAGAAGAACAAAAAAGAGCATCCCAGGCTAAGAGAATGGCTTTGGGGATCCAGGGAACATTGGTGGCAAACACAAAGAACTAGAAAGTTGATGCGTCTGGAAAAAGGGGGTGAGGGGAAGCAAACAGGACAGGAGCCTGAAAACTGAGCCAAGGGCAACCTCCAGGAATTGTCTTATCACAAGAACAATGGAAAGTCATTGAAAGCTTTCCTAGGCCCTGGAATGAGAAGACCAGGGCTGAGCTTGAAGATGGGGACCATGAAACCTGTGGGCACCAATCAGTTCCCTTCAAAAGCTTTTTGAAGCATCAGAATGGATCTAAGAACAGCATGGACAATAGATACCTCCCAGGTGCCCGCTCTGCATCTCATGTGTCTCGTGGTGTCAGCTGTGGCCAGTAGCTTGTCTGAGTGACTAATCCTTTCAGCGTGAAAGGCCCTGAGGTTTCTAGAATATATTTGCCCACCCATGTAAGGCAGCATTTCTGCTCACTCAGCAGTCCACATTTCCCAGGCCTACAGTCCCAGTTCTGAGGGATGAAATTCTTGTTGGACTGTATGGTATAACAAGTATTTTTTGTGTCTTAGTTGCAGAACCTGGGAATTCTCTGTTTATGTCTATTTAGGGGCTTTCCATTTGCAAGGACTGGCTCTTTTGACCACACGGGTTTTGAAAGAGGGTTAATAACAAACTCATTAAGAGCTCATAATACGAGGACTTCCTGTTACCAGTTCTGCAGCAAAGGAGCTTGAAAGTCGCCACTCTGTCCTAACAAGTAAAAAGCTGAACGGACTCAAAAATCAACAACTCTTTTTGAATCTGTAAGAGAGAGGAGGACCCAGGGCAAACTGCTGTCCCCAGGATTGGAGACAGACAGCAAGTACAGGAAGTCATCACTTACTGGAACAGAGGCTCATGAACAAAGACCTCCAGTGGAGCCAACGCCAGGGTAGGGAAAGCTAAACTGTAATTGGTGAGTTGCTGGAGGCTCAGTGCACACAACCTAAAAGTTAAAAATACTAGAAGGACCCAGTCGAGGGGGAGAGGGCAAATATCATGAGATTTACTTCCAGGAGTTCGACCAGGTTCCTGCAGTAACTATCAGAGAAAAAAGAAGTCTTTATGCTTCTGGCATGGTGGAGAAAAGAAACCATTTTGAAATATGCCAGAGCACTCTGTTTTTCTCAACAAGCCCTGCCCTCGGGGAACTGGTTACCCAGAGTCTATCCTGCTGGGATGTTATCAGAGCCTAAATGACTAGGGAAAGGGACATACCCAATTCCAGCCTATTCTGGCCATCTTATGTGACCTAAGGGGGTGAGAAAAAACTGAGAAACACCTGTGAAACTCACAGTCTACAAACATAGGCTCACTACAAATGGAGATCTAATCATGAATCTATAGAACATTCTCCTCCCTGCACATCTTACAACCACTTTGCTAAAGGTACATTTACTGCAGTTATTTTTACCCTGTATCTTATGACTACCTATCAGGAAAAAATTACAAGGCATACTAAAAAGCAAAAAATCAGTTAGAACACACAGAGCAAGCATCGGAATCAGATGTAGCATGGGTATTGTAATTATCAGACTGGAAATTTGAAACAACTATAAAAAATATGATAAATATTATGTTTGCTTCAGGTGTACAACATAGTGGTTAGACATCTTATATAACTTACAAAGTTATCACCTTGATAAGTCTAGTACCCATTTGACATCATACATAGTTATTACAATATTATTAACTATATCCTCTATGCTGTACCTTACAGTCCCATGACTATTCTTATTACCGGCAGTTTGCACTTCTTAATCCCTTCAGCTTTTTTTAACTATAAAATAACTTATAATGGCTCTGGTTTATAAAGTAGACAGCATGTAAGGACAGATGAACAATGTAAGCAGAGGAATGGAAATCCTGAGATAAAAATAAAAAGAAATGTTAGAGGTAAAACAACCAAACAAACAACAACAACAAAACCTCTAACAGAAATGAAGAATGCCTTTGATGGGCTTAGTAGTAGACGACATGGCTGAAAAACAAAAAACTCTGAGCTAAAAACTGGTAACAGTGCCATTTCTAAAATAAGAAACATGAAAAGAGGACCAGATTATGTCTTGGATATGTATATTCATCAAAAGGAAAAACTTTTCAAGATGAAATGTTTTTCTCCATGCTTAGAAGGAGCTGTGGTAGTTTTGCCCTGTCTACAGAGAAGTGCATAGGAACTGTGGGAAGTCAAGATAGAAAAAAATATGGGCCAATGAGGAAAGACAAACCTTCAATGGAAACCACAGGTAGATATTTTTTTCACATAATTTTATTAAGACTACAGAATAAACTATGTCAGGAAATTATGCAAATAAATGTGGGAAAGGAGTTAAAATGAAAAAAACTTCCCAAGAATTCATCATTAATCAATTTAAAAATGTTTTTCTCTGAGGCCAGCTAAGGCAGAGGAACCCAGGAAACTCTAACTGATGATGGCTGGTGTTCAGAGCTCAGGCTCTATGGAACATTAGTGCTGCTCCAGGCATGGTTGATAAGGTTCTTACTTTGTTGGAATGTACTAACTGCCCCCAGCACCTCTGAAGTCCATTCCATTCCTAGAATTTGATGACACTGAATTCACTCAAACAGGACTCAAACCACAGGCTGTTGTCTCTCTGATGGCTTGGTATGCTTTTCATTTGGCAAGTGTGTGTTATGTCTTCCCTCCTAAGACCACTAGCTTAAGTTGGCATAGAATTGCCGAATTATAAACCTGGGAATTCATAAGGTAATGATGGAACCCAAAGGGCAGAGAAGCAGAGATAAGACGGAAGCACAGAACACAAAAGGGGCCGCTTAACGCGTCCCAGTTCAAAACTCTGCTCTTGTACCCTCATTGTCCAGGCACTGGAATTATGTTTGGCACCAGAAACATACAGAAATGTAAGGTAATCTGGAGTGCTAATTCCAACTAAATATAGCAAGTATTATCAGCCCTCTCATTTCTACTAATATTAATCAGAGTCCAACCATTTTTATTCAGTAATTTAACTCTGACCTTAAATAGTTGCTAGCAGCTAAAACTTGGCTCTTAGCTTGAGAGGTGCTGCCCTGCTAATTTTTATTAGTCTGGTACATTAGTGTGTCCATTTACAGTAACACATTTTTTTTATGTGTTTGTGTCTGTAGGTGTATGTCTACAAATGAGAAGGAACAAAGGGAATTCATTCATCGAGAAGCAGGAGAGCTGGGCCATTTTTCCATTTAGAGACAGTAGCACAATCTAAGGATGATTCTCAGAATACTGGTGCTAAACCTGCTATTTTTGCACTATACATTGCAATGCACCAATGTAAGGGGCAACCCCATAAATATTACCTCCACCACAAAGGACAATATCATACTGTTAAGCTGCATATTTAGGGCCCTAGGTTTATTTTAGCAGAAAAAAAATATATATAAGGTGTTTTATTCCTTACCATGAGTATCAAAAGATGAAATTTAGCTAAACTAAAGCTATAGTTGCCATGATGCTCAAACATATAGATCATTAGAAGTTAAGAGAAGCAACCAAGAGAGTAGATGACAAATCAGAAAATAAAAGGGTCTTGGCAAACTGAAGTGATAGATTATATCTATCAAGTTAATGTTAAAGGATAAGTATAAGGAATTTCACTGGCAAGTATAAATTGGAAGACGTGTTTTAGCAACAACACAGGAAAAATGTTTTAAGATTTTAGCTTATTTTACAATCAATGTGAAGTGACCACACAGAATAATTAGCCTTGGATTCCATTTATAAATTTTGATAGTATCTGGCAAATTATAAACAAATGTTTCGCTCTAGTGAAATCACACTACAACCTGATCTTTGTACCCATTTCTCAGGAACACCTTAAGAGGATCTGTTTTAGTTAAGGTAAGTCTAGGCTGCTGATACGGTGAGATCCACCGATATAGGGACTTAAAGAACAAAGGAGCTTGCTTCTCTCTTGTGTTATAGTCTCAGATGAGTGGTCTAGAATGGCAAGTAGCTCTGTTCCGTGTGGTCATTCAGGTAACCAGGTTCCTTTCACCCTCATTACTTCATCATCCACCAGGGCATTACCATCTCTACAGAGTTGAAACAGGGTTGACCAGGTTACAGTTAAAGGGATAGAGGAATTGGCAGTCATCACTTTTGCTCACATTCCACTGTCACCCAGTGTACCCACACCTGACTGCATGGAAGGCTAGAAAGGTAAGTTTACCTAGATATCCCATTTACCCAGCTGTAATTTTATGGTAACAGAGGAAAGGAAGAACAAATTTTGGTAGTTAGACCACAGTCTCTGCTACAAAATCTGGAGAAACAGTAATCAAAATAATAGGGAAAATTGTATATCATGTTAGGAACATATCACATCAGAAGAAAATATTGTTTTTCTTGAGGAAGTGATTAGACTAGTTTAGTTTTTTGTGGCTCTGGGGGTTTCAAACTAAGATAAATAGGTAAAAGACTTTCTAAAATAGTTGTTAAAAGAGGACTTCCTTCTAGAAATAGAGATTCCTCTTACTAGAGACATCTGAACAGAAGCTGGAAGAGCTTTGGACTTCTTTCAAGCATTCTGAGTAGCCAAGTTAGATTATTAATGCCCCTTTCCAGTGCTGAGATTCTATGAGCCTCTCTAAACTTGTTTATAGTTCCTAGGGGAAGAGAAGGGAATCCCAGCATTTCTTATGTGCTTGCTATATGTAAGTTCTCACAACAACCTTGTGAGATTGACATTGTCCTCATATTATTGATGCGCAGAAACATCAAGCCCAGAGTTCTTAGGTGGCATTATTGGGACTGCAGTCAACAAACCCATGATGGTACCATCATACAGCTGCCTCCAAGAAAGAAAGTTAAAACTAAATTGTGTTCCTTCTGTTTCCTGTTCTCCCCTCCCCCACTCTTCCTTCAAATCCTTTATCTTCTCAGGATCAGCTGCCTTGGGACTGGGTGTTCTGTAGGATTTAGCACAAGATAGAATCACTTAAACATTCATTCCTTTTCCAGCTCTTTCTACTGGGTCAAATGACTGATTTGCCACTCATGCTTTTCCTCAGCTCAGAGGCAGAGCCACCTATTCATCAGAAGCTTCTGTTTCTTTCCTAAGAAAGGTGCAGGGATTCTCCTGTAACCCCAGACTGCACAACAGTGAATCATTTTCTGCTTCACCAGTCAGTATTGTGGAAAAAAGTAAGGTTTAATTTGAATTAATTCTTTGGCCCTTATGCATGAAAATGAATGTCAAAAGTGAATTAATCACCACTGAACCTTCCACCATAGAAAATTTACCCATATTCCCTCCAAAGAGAGAATGACTCATGCAAGCACCTGTTTTGTCTCCTTAGTAACTGGTCTTAGATTTCCCTCTTGCATTTGCATGCAGGCGAGCAGCAGCAAATTGACTGGGGGAAGGGAAGAGTTTCACAGCATGCAGAGTGTACTCTGAGCAGAATGTCACCTGTAACACTGTTTGCCAGTAATCTCGAGCTTTATGTAGTCACTCTGAGTCTCTGATATAACTCCAGCATCAATTGAACTGCAGATTCAGTGTGGGCATGTCTGGAAAATTACTAATGACCTCAGGGAAAGTTTGGCGGCACACAGTGAAAATGACACTGTTATCTCTGTATAGGGAAGATGAATTCATCTCTGTATTAGAAACATGCCGTTCTTGCCTTTAACCTTTGCTGTAATTAAGGTTAGGCACATAACTCTAACAAGCAGAAGGTGGGTGGGTGGAAAGGAGAGGTTCAATCAAGCTACTTTTCTGCCTTGACCACGGGAAATAATATTCTAAGTATTGGCTTTATGTAGTTCTATGTGGTTTTATCTATTTCTTTTACAAAGCCCTCTCTCACTGGCACTGTGGTTAAATAAAAAAAATATTTGGATCAAGTCCATGTCCTAGTATGTTCTCATATTTTATGTGACTAGTATATTACCTATAAACAAATCATTCGACTTTTTTGGGTTTCTTCTTTGGAAACTGAGATCCAACTAGATGGCGCCATTATTGCTTCTAGTTCTGAAATTTAGACTCCATTTTCTGGGATTTTATAAAGTTAGAACTAGATAGCTTAACACCTAAAACACTCGCTGGGCCAGACGTCACCCAAATGGAAGGTTACCTATCCTATCCTTTTTTTTTTTTTTACAAGTCATGCCCAGAGAGATTAAGTTACTTGTTTAAGATCACATAAAATTTAAGTCTCTTCTCAACTTTTTCATAGCTTTATTTTTTAGTTTCCATTTGTATCATAATTCAACATGCATATTGTTGCAGTCAAATAGCTCTATCAAAAATAGTTCTCACCTACTCTCCTTTTTCTATCCCTCAAAGATAGATACTTAAAAAAAAAATGTTTTAAACTGATGTTTTTGGTTATTTATCTTTATGTCTCTAAATATTATATTGTTTCAGTTTTAGGTAGCACTGCAACCATGAAACACAAATTTCTCATTCCACTCTTCTTCCTGTGTAGTTGTAATTTTGTTTAGATTTGATTACTTAAAAATTATTCACAGTTGAGCTATGTAGTATATTACGATTAGTTTCCTTTTCATTTTATTTAAAGTTAATGATTATCATGTTTTTATCTTGCTTAATTTTCTATGAATAATCATACATTTCACCCAAACTCCCTACAATTGCATCTATCTTATATTTTAGAATGCATTTAGGTATGGTGCAAACTTTATCTTCTTGAAGATGTATCTCCCAGGACCTTCTGATCTGCTTCAGTCCGGACCAGTTGTTTTCAAGGCCTACTACTACACAGCTGTCTCAACCTGTGCTCTTCATTGACCATCTTCCTGGGAATACTCTTCACCTCTCTCTTGTGTTGGATTTTCAATTCCCCAGATCCCACAACTTCCTCTTTCTTCGTTTAATCTTTAACTTTGGCAGAATATTTTCTCTAGTAAATTTCTAAGAAAAGGTACATGGGAGGTAATTTTTTTTTGAGAACGTGCATGTCTGAATGTTTTTATTCTATCCTCATGGGTGATTGATAGCCTTTCTGGATGTAGAATCCTAGACAGAAAATTGTTTTTTTGAAAGTATATGCGCATGTTAATATGATCTGGTATTGCTGTTGAGATGAGTTGGGCTCTTAAACTATTTGTGAAAGAATGTTTTCTGACTTTTATAAGGAAGTTCTTAGGATGTCTAAGCGATCACTAGGCTTCTTTGTGCTTGTCACCTGGACTCATCTGCATCTTTTCCTGTACCTGCTGCTAACTACTCACTCATTTGCCACAGTGCTCAGTTTATAAATCCTTTATTTTTCTTCGGTTTCATTTATAATGAAAACAAGACTGACATATGACTATTACTCCATAGAATGTGAGTCTGAACAAAATAACAAGCATTGCCCTGTGGAAGTATTTAGTGATAAATAGTATCTGAATACTCAAACACTGCCAGGAATTTTCTTTCCCTGATGCCCAGTTATTCCTTCACAAGAGCTTTATAATAAAATAATAAGCAATGGTAATTATTTCCAAAAAGAGTTTTCAGTGCTAATGATAGTGATAGTACTAAAATACTATTAATTATAGCCTTATACATTGTTTTAAAATATGTAAATAGCAGATATACCAAAAAAAAAAAATGGTGTTATTTGGGATTGGATAAAAAAGGTAAGCATCTGTCTTTTTGTTTTCCCCAACTTCCTGGAAATGATTGATTTAAAAAAAAAAAGACTTTTAAAGGGATAAAAGTGGAACAAATTTATAATGTCACTGGAAGATGGGATGGGAGAGAGTAACCATCAATGCCCCAGGGTACTGAGGAACTCTTGGAAGAGAAAAATCAGGTGAAATTGCAGCTACAATAGCAACTTTAAAAATCTTAAGAGATTATTATCTCTAACTTTATGGCAGTAAAGTTGAAAACTTTTTAAAAACATATAAATTATCAAAATGTACATTAAAAAACAGTAAGCCTAAATAAATCACTATTTTAAAGAAATTCAATCAGTAATCAGTAATTCCCCTATCCACTAATGCTTTTATTTCTGTCTTCTTTTGCTTAACATTATGTTTATAGGATTTATCCATGTTGCAACAAATTGTTATTTTCATTGTTATATAGTATCCATTTTATAAATATGTCAAATTCTTGTCCATTATGCTGTTGTCTATTATGTCCATTGGGGTTGTTTTAGCTTAGGATTATTATAAATATCCCTGAATGAAAATTTTTGTGCCAATATCAAAGGTCTTAAAGGACATATGTATGCATCTGTTAGACAGAGACCCAGTAGTGGGATTACTAATTCCAGAAGTGGAATTAGGGTATGAATATGTTCAATTTTAGTAGATATTGCTTAAATTTTCTAAAGGAGTACACCAATTTGTATTTTTACTGGCAGCATATGTGATTTCAATTGCTCCATATCTTTATCAATACTTAGTATTGTCAGTCTTTAAAATTTTGGCCTTTCTGTGGAGTATATAATGCCATCTTATCATGACTTTAATTTGAATTTAGCTCATAATTAATGATGTTGAACACATTTTCATATGTCTATTGACCATTTGGATACCCTCCTGGTGAAATCCCTGCTCAAAATTTTTGCCCATTCTTGAGGAGAGAAGGCAGTAAGTATTATCTATCTTTTCTTAATGATTTATAGGATATATATATATATACACACACACACACACACACACACACACACACATACACACACACACATACCTGATCTATACAGATAGATCAGATATCTTTATTACAAATATCCTTATCTGAGACTTGCTTTTTCACTTTCTTATATCTTTTGATGAAAAGTTCTTAATTTAATAAAGTCCAATTTTTAAATTTCTTTATGCTTAATGCTTTTGCATATTTCAATGTTACATTACTATATTACCTTCACAATTAAGTCCACAATCAATTCAGAATTGGTTTTAATGGATGATGCAAAGTAGAAATCAATATTTTTCATATAGCTATCCAATCAACTCAGTTTCATATATTAAAAGACTATGCTTTCCCATTGCTTTACAGTAGCAATCTTTCTTTTAAATCAAATATCATAGTATATATTGGTCTTTATCTGAACTCTGTTTCTTTCCATTCATCTATTTATCTCTCTTTGTATCAGTATCACGCTGTCTTAGTTACTGCAGCATTGTGTAAGTTTTGAAGTCTGGAAGGATAGTCTCCAGCTTTGTTCATTAAGCTTGTTCTGATTATTCTTGGCCCTTAGTTGTTCCATGTAAAATTTAGAAGCCACTTGTCAATTCACACACACACACACACACACACACACACACACACACACACACACACACACACATCTTGAGGAGTTTTGGTTCGAATCGCATGAAATTATAACCCAATTAGGGGAGAATTGACAAGTCTTCAATATTGAGTCCTCTGATCCATGGGTACGGTTTGTTCCTCTGTTATTTGTTTTCTTCAATAATGTTCTCTACAGTGTTCTGTGCTGTGGCTTTCAGTGTAAAAGACTTAAACATATTTTTAAAATATTTAATGTTTTATTCTAATATAAATGACAGCATTATGAAATTTTATTTCTAGTTGTTTATTTCTAGTATATAGATATACAGTGGGATTTTGTATGTTGGCCTTGTGTCCAGAGACCTTTTAAATTATAACAGTTTATCTTCATGGGTTTTCAATGTACTCAATCATATTGTCTGCAATTATGATGGTTTTATATTTTCGTTTCCAATCTTTATGACATTTTATTTTTTGCCTATTTCATTGCCTGGAACTTCTAAAACAATGTAGATTAAAATGGATTCAAGCAACTCTGTCTTATTACTGATCTCAGGAGAAAAACTTTTAACATTCCCCCATTAAATACAACGTTTGTTTTAGGATTTTGCAGAAATATTTTAAATTTTAGATTAAAGAAGTCCCCTTCTATTTCTCACTTTCTATAAGCCCATGCGGTGCTGAATTGATCAAACAATTATACTGCATCTATGAGATGACCATATAATTTTTCTCTTTTATTCTGTTAAGGTAGAAAATTGTAGTGATTAATTTTTCTAATGTTAAAAACTGTGTATTTCTGGGAAGAACTCAACTGGGTCATGATATATTATTCATTTCACATATAACTCTGAATTCTGTTTGTAAATATTTTGTATGATTTTTTTCAACCATGCTCATGAATATGAAATTCTGTAATATTCCTTTCTTGTTCTGTTCTTACCAGTTTTTTATATCAAGGCATATCTCTGGAATCTTGGCCCTTAAAGTCATGGTTGCCTTGGTTGTTCTATGATATCTTCAAACAGTTGGATTTTTTAAATGCTATTCAGCTTTTATAATTGTTTTCACAGGAGGATTTGTATGGTACAAGCTACTCATTAATAGCCACAAACAAAACTTTTGCCTTTTAGAAACTTTGAATAAACTAACCTTCAAACAGATTTCTAACCTTGAAAAATTCTTCGGTTACTAAAAGTATAGTTTTGACTTTCAGAGTCATTTAGTGCCCTCATCTGTTAAAACAGAGTTGTAGAAAAGTAAATAAAATATAATTAGTCATAATATTTTGTCACCATAAAAAGAAAAAAAAACAATTTAGCTGGAAAATGTTAATGTGGCCACCTGTGATATTTTTCAGATATTAATCAATTATCATAGTAAGAGGCATGAGAGTACCCTCAATGATAGAACTCAAACATTTCATTGGACAGAAGAGGAGGAGGACTTGACTATTCATAGTCTATAACAACTAGCAAGAAGAGAACAACATTATCTGGGCAGCAAGATGAACAGATCTTACCCATTAATTTTAAGTGGATGTTAAATAAAGTTATTGAATCTGGCTAAGGGATTGGGCTGCATCCCGTAGTAATGAAATATACGATGACACCAATCTGAAATTGATATAAACATTTTAAAAGAGTAAGGGTGAGGCGAGAATAGAGAAGTTGAGATTACCATTTGTTGAAATCCATTTTGTGCTTCGTGCTTTGCTTGGGGCTTTGCTAGCATTATTTATTTCACTTAATCCCTGTAAACATAATGAGGCATTGTTATTCTCATTTTACAAAAAGAGGAAATTGAGGCTCAGTTAGAATAAATAACCTCTCTCAAGTCACATAGATAATAACCGGGATCCAATTCTAGCTCTGGTTGACTCCAGAACCCTTTCTACTAAAACGGTCTGAGACTAAAAGGAAAGGAAAACAGGCCTTATTAGTGAAGGCTAGATTCTCTATCAGTAAGCCCCGCAAAAGAGGATGCTGGGAAAGAAAAGTTTAGTTACATGTTTATGGTTTGTTGGGTGAGGATTTTATTTTGGGTGTGTATTTCCTTTGTGTCTGGTGTTCTTGTTATATTCTCAAATAAAAACATTTCCTGTTTCCTACTGACGGGCTAACATCCACTAATCAGGCAATATAAACAAGTATCAACATTTGTCTGTTTTATGTAGTGTTAGAGTCTGCATATCTATGGTTGAACCGCTCAGAGCTTTAAGAAATGGTGCCAATTAAGGCCAGGTCACGGGTTAAATCTGCATTTCCTAAATGTGTTTTGCAGAACACACTAGTTCTCCATGATATTGACAGATATGATTCAGGAAAAAGTAAGCTCCTGGAGGTGGTTGTTGGCCAAATATGTCTAATAAACACTGGATTAAATCAAGTTAAGCAAATTTATTTATTTCACACTTTTCTAAACCTTAAAATATTAAGATATACTGTGAATCTTCAGGGACATATTTATTTGGCTGTAGAATGCTTTGTTTGAGAAGCATCTTCTAGAATGGGTGTTATGGAAAGGATGAGTTAAATGCTTTTTAGGCCAATTAGTTTTATAGTAACATACTATACCATTAGTCATGGAGGGTAAGGTATAAAAGTGCCTGGCCCTCCTAGTAAAGTGGTAGAGATCCTATCACAAAAGGGTTGGCATAGAGCTTGGGTGACCCCCTGCAGGGATGTTGTACAGCGAACTCCTGCCTGGGAGGGAAGGCGAACAAGATGACCTTTAATGTTTTTTACATTCTGAGGTACTTTGTTTTGTGAATACCATAATCCCTTCACACACACACACACACACACACACACACACACACACACACACACACAGATAAACAAAAAGTGGCATCTTATCACCATGTGTATTATGTAAAGTAAAATGAAACTGTGTAAAATCTCAGTAGCCATACCGAAGAGGAATTTTCATTCAAAAGGCTAATCGGCTCTCTGTTCTGCTTCTGTAAATATGCCTGCTGCATAGGCTGTACTCAAAATTGACTAAAGACTCACCTTCCCTTTTGTTTGATCTGTCTAAGCAATAAATGTAACTGTATCCCCAGCAATTCCTGCACTATATAACACTTTGTAACTGCCAGTAACCCATAGCAACTCCTGCCCTTTATAATGCAATGTAACTACCTGCAACCATATCAACTACCATCTGAGGACAAATTAACCAATCAGCCCATGCCAAAAGGGGTCTATATAAAGAATGTTGCAACTGAGCTCCTGGCCCAGATCTTCAGAAGCTAGCTCCTCTGGGACCACCTGGCGTGATAAACCTGAGTTCTCCAACTCTCTGAGTGCTGGTCTAATTTTGGATCTTTTGCAACATTTCTGGAGGCCCAGTGAGATTCCAACCATGCTGGCCCTTTGAGCCACTGGACAGGTGGCTCATCCAGGCCAAGACAGAGGGGCTCTGAGATAAACAAGGA
Organism: Eonycteris spelaea; assembly: GCA_003508835.1. NCBI lineage: Eukaryota > Metazoa > Chordata > Mammalia > Chiroptera > Pteropodidae > Eonycteris > Eonycteris spelaea. The sequence goes on along the minus strand of PUFA01000072.1, from coordinate 8,988,724 downwards.
GGTGAGCCACTGATGAGTATTCCAGGTTCTCTTTCAGACCAGCCTGCTGACTCCCAGGATGGCTGAGCCCCCAATTGGACTCCTAGGAGGGATGGACCAACTCACCAGGAATGGCCATAGGATAAGGTAAAGTCCCAGGATCAGCACCTAGTCAGGTCCCGTCTCTGGATGGAAAGGAGCTTGATTACCTCCTAGTCTTCAGTTAGAAGACATTGGTCAGAGTCTTCCTAGTGGGGAAGACATCAGGGTCTCCAAAATGAGGGAGGAGACATCAAGGTCTCCCCAGTGGGAAAGACGTCAGGATAGGGCCTTCCAAAAAGGGGGAGGCAATGTTTTAACCTGATGTATGAATGAGTGAATGAATGAGCAGCTTGGCAAGTTTGATCGGTCAGGTATGAGTTTGTAGGTTCACGGCTAGGCACCCTTAAAGTCCCCTAAAGGCTACGGAGTCCCTATGAGCCCATTCTGCAGTTCTGTGGTGTATAGTATATGGTCCAGGGAGGCATTGAGCTAGTGTCCTATTGTAAGTCACAAAGCTGAGTCCGCTATGGCTAAGCTCCTTCAGGACACAACCAGATGAACATCTGATGGCCTCCTCTTTGGAGGGGGCACCCGCCCTTCTTTGTCTTTGCATCACCTGTCATAGGGTAGAATGTGTTTGGTTAACGCTGGGAAAAGGGAGGCCCAACCACCTTCCAGAGAGTAAGCAAGCATCCTCCACAGGTTAAGAGGAGCAGCTGCTTACTCTCCACAGGACAGGTTAAGGAACGGTGGGAGGTTGCATGAAATAGAGTGAGTGCCAAATGACTGAGGAGTGGCCTAACCATGAAACGAGAGTTGAGCCCCAGTCCGCGGTTCTGTGGTAAACCTCACACAGCTTAAGGTGGTGTTACTGGATCCCGTGAGGCGTCTACTCCAGTGATCCGGTCAGTGGTTTATACTGACCCACCAATGCTAAGAGGCGCCTGAAATATCCCTGCAAGGGGTGTGGCTGGACATGGGCAAAACGAGTGACGCCCCTCCGAAGTTTCCCCTACCCTACCCCCCAACCCGCCATGTAGCATGATTGCTGTCTGTCATGGGAGGCATGGGGGGAGGTTTCTGTAAGCTAACTTGTCTGAAATTGTATGTTGAAAAATTCTAATAAAGGTTTCTCAAAGCAGACCCCAGGAAAACGTCATACTCTGTGTGAGATTGAATGGCCAATCTTTGGGGTAGAATGGCCCTCAGAAGGAACCCTAGACATCCCCACTGTGAAAGCTGTGTACCAGGTAGTGACAGGGATCCCTGGACATCCAAACCAATGTCCATACACAGACTCATGGTTGCAAATCACTACTCTAGTGCCTGCTTGGGTCAGGTTCTGGGCAAATAGGCAAGGACAGAGTAAGGTACTTGCGGCCCAACCAACTCAAGGAAAGGACAAGGAAGTGCCAGCAAAACTTATCCACCAAGGGGACCCCCAGGAAGAACCTATCTTTCCACCACTGTACATCCCAGCAGCTCTACCATCAGTGCCTTCACTGTCCAACAGCCTGAGTGACCACCAAGCCTGAGTCCACAGCACCTTCGCTCAGGCACACAACCAGCTCAGCAATCTACGGCCCTCAGATGACCCTCCAAGAGGTGCGAGGTCATTTGAGAATGGAGAGGATGACACACTCCAGCCAGGCCACCCTGTTCCCTACTATCGGCCATTCAGCAAAACCTACCTCCTTAACTGGAAGCAGCAGAGAAACCCTAGGCGATGATTGATCTGCTCGAGTCCATCTTCCAAACTCATCAGTCTACTTGGGATAACTGCCATCAACTCCTCCTAACTCTCTTCAACACTGAAGAACGATGCCAAATTCTGTCAGAAGCACAAGAATGGCTTCAAGGACAAGCACTGGAAGGTGTACTAGACCCTGTAGCACAGGCCTCAGGTGCTGTGCCAGACACTCGGCCCAATTGGGACTTCAATGTCCACATGGAAGAGTGCCACTCGACAGGTACCAGCAGGCCATACTACAAGGGGTAAAAGCTGGGGCTAGGAAGCCATAAACATGTCAAAAATGGCAGAGGTACCCGGAAGCCAGATGAATCGCCCACAGAGTTCTATGACAGACTGTGCGAGTCGTTCCCAGTGTATACCCTTTTTGACCCCGAAGCATGACAGAACCAGTGCATGGTCAATGTGGCATTTGTGGCTCAATCCTTCACTGACATCCACCACGAGCTTCAAAAATTAGAGGGCTTTGCTGGAATGAACACCACCCAGCTACTGGAGGTCACAAACAAGGTGTTTGTAAACCATGACCAGGAGGCTCAAAAGGTAGCTGACAAATGGATGAAACAGAAGGTGTCCCTGCTGGCAGCTGCATTAGGGAACCCGGCTCCAGCACAACAGACTGCTGCTCCCCTATGGAAGAGAGAAACTAAAGGAGACCCCCACTTCGCTGCGACCCATGCACCTACTGCAAAGAGACTGGCCATTGGAGAAATGAGTGCCCTCTCATGGGAAAATGCCTAACTGGCCAAAGAAGTTCAATCAACCTTGTAAAGGAAAGTACCAGGCTGAGCCAGTCATCCAAGAACTTATCAACCAGGCCAAAGAACAATCAGACTAGGAACAACCGGGCTCCCTGATCCTAGGCCCCCAGGAGCCTACAGTCGCAAAGAAGTAGGGGATCAATTAATGACTTTTATGGTGGACAGACATTTGGGCTGAACACTCTGTGGTAACCACACCTGTGGCTCCCCTCATGGATCGAACAGCAACTATCAGTGGGGCCATGGGGGACTGAGTTGCCCGCTCATTCTGTAAAGCCCACTCATGTCAGTTAGGGGCCCACCTAGTGACTCATGAGTTCTTGTACCTACCAGGGTGCTCCATTCTCCTTTTGAGTAGAGACTTATTAACAAAGCTTGGAACACAAATCACCTTTACCCTAGGGAAGCCCACCAGTCTCACGCTGAGGAGCCAGCCTGCTCTAATAATGGTTGTGACTATGTCCAGGATGGACGGTGTCATTATTCTCTGGGAGGAAAACAAATAAACCCAACCAGTCTGCTAGAAGAGTTCCTTGCAGTCTGGGCAGAAAAGGGGGCCCCAGGTCTAGCCAAAATTCATGCACCCATTGTGGTAGACCTGAGACCAGGAGCCTCCCCTGTCACAAAGGCAATATCCAGTACACAGGAAGCACGCCTAGGAATTCGGGACCACATCCAGCATTTACACAATACCGTAATTCTAGCTGAGTGTCAGTCCCATTGGAACACTCACTCTTGCCGGTCAAGAAACCCAGAGAGAATGACTACCACCCTGTCCAGGACCTCCGTGCCATCAACAATGTAGTGGTCACCATCCGTGTGGTAGTCCCGAACCTGTACACCCTCCTGGGTCTCTTACCTGCTCAAGCAACTGGTACATATGCCTTGACCTTAAAGATGCCTCCTTCAGTCTCCAGTTATCACCAGCCAGCCAGCCTTTGTTTACCTTCGAGTGGGAAGACCCACACACCAGGAGAAAATGCAACTGACCTGGACTTGACTGACACAGGGCTTCAAGAACTCACCCACCCTGTTTGGCGAAGTGCTGGCCACAGATCTGGCTGCCTTCCCTAGAGAGACTTTGCTGCGCTCTACTCTAGTATGTAGATGACCTGCTGCTGGCTAGCCCCACCCATGGAGGCTGTTGGAAAGGTACTAGAGCCTTACGGGCGCTACTCTTTACCATGGGATACAGGTGTCATGGAAGAAGGCTCAAATCTGCAAACAAGAGGTCAGATACCTTGGGTGCATCATCTCAAAAGGACGTCGAGCACTTGAACATGAAAGGAAACTGGCCATTTGCTCAAAACCTTGGCCAAACACCAAGTAAGGGGTCCGTGAATTCTTAGGGGCTGCCAGATTCTGTTGGATCTGAATACCAGGTTTCTCTGAGATTGCCAAGCCACTGTATGAGGCCATAGCTGGGTCTGGTAAAGATGCCCTGGAATGGGGCTCCAAACAAGAAAAAGCTTTCGAGAAATAAAGAGACTCTTAACCAGCGCCCCAGCATTAGAACTACCGGATGTGACACAGGACTTTAACCTCTTTGTACATGAGAAGAATCACACTGCCCTAAATGTTACATTCTGCACTCATTGGGGGTACAAATACTGGATAGGGTATATAAAAATTAAATCCAAAAGTAGCCAATCCTGCCAAGAGCTTGAAAAATTTGGGGAAACTTGGGCATGTTGGCGATGGACCTCAGATGAGGAAAAGTTCCATAACCATGTAGAGGGCCCAGAAGTTGCATCATTCAACCACACCTAAACCTGCACTACCTCCTAGGCCCCAAAGCCCACCCATGTATGATCAGCTAAAGGTCACCTTGAGCCAAAGCCATGGAAGAACCTCTTTATTGACCTAGCTGAGAGGATAGCCCATGAACTTGGTATTACTAAATGCTGGGCATGTGGAGGAGCACTGATGAGTGAGGATTGGCCTTGGAAGCGAACTAGCCTAGATGCCTTTTACCTCCTTCAGTGGAATCACACAGTGCTTCAACATGAAGAGGGTCAACCCAGGAGTTTGGTCCATTCCTCAGATGTAATAAGAGAAGAATGTCTTGACTGGATAGGTCCAAGATATACTCAGAGGGATGGAGAGACTCCATGTAGAAGAATGCTATTTTTAAATCACACGGACCTAAATTGGTGGCCCAAAGTTCCCTCCTGGTATTGGGCCACCTACAGCACTATAACTAACTTCTCCTTGTGCCACTCTTTTGACCAAAGCTCAACTGTCACAAACTGTACTATAAAGAAAGGTACGGTCCCTAGCCCCATCCGTGCTATCGCAGCTATTGACACATTCTGGGAAATCTTCAACTCCTCTAGCTCTGGGAGTTGGAAAGCACCAGATGGGCTCTTTTGGATTTGTGGGAAGAGGGCTTATCCTCAACTCCCAGCAAACTAGAAGGGAAGTTGCACCATCAGGATCATTCAGCCTGGCTTCTTCCTCTATCGGACAAAGGAGGAAATGAGCTAGGTGTTCCCTTATATCAATACTTAAAATCCAGGACTAAGAAGTGGCTTGAAGTAGGAGGATAACAAATGTGGGGATAGGTTGAATGGCCAACCCACCATATCAATACTGTGGCCCCACAACTTGGGCCCAAGACGGGCGCTGGGGTTACTGAACCCCCGTATACATGCTTAATCAAATTATCAGGTTACAAGCCATGCTAGAGATCATTACTAACCAGACAGCCTCAGCCCTAGCACTTCTGACCACGCAACGGTCTCAGATGTGTGCAGCAATATATCAAAACCGTTCAGCTTTAGATTTCTTGCTAGCAGAAGAAGGGGGAGTATGTGGAAAGTTTAACCAATCCGATCACTGTCTCCAAATAGATGACAATGGTCAGGCTGTAACCGATGAAAAATAGTTCATGTACTCATCCAGAGTTGAACAGAGTGGGACCCTTTGGAGGATAATTCTCTACCTTCGGAGGCTTTAAGACCTTAGTTGGAATAGTACTCCTCCTCCTCCTCCTCCTCCTCCTCCTCCTCCTCCTCCTCCTCCTCCTCCTCCTCGGGGCCTGCCTCTTTCTCCCTTGCCTGTTGCCTCTTGTTGTCCAGGCGATTACCTCCCTCATAGAGGCTCTAGTAGAGAGAAAGACTGCAGCAAAGATCCTTATGCTGTGGAATTACCAGCTCCTGGCCCAGGGAGATCAAGAGGTTGATGCCCTATAAGAATTTAAACAGGCATCAAAAGGAGGGAACAAAGAGGAATTTTCTTTCAAAAGGATGATTAGCTCTTTGTTCTGCTTCTGTAAATATGCTTGCTACATGGGCTATGCTCAAAATTGACTAAAGACTCACCTTCCCTTTTGTTTGATCTGTTTAAGCAACAAATGTAATGTTTGTACCCTAGCAACTCCCAGGCTTTGTAATTCTTTATAACTGTGGCAACCCATTGCAACTCCTGCCCTTTGTAAAACAATGTAACTACCTGACACTGTAGCAACACCTGCTGCTTTGTAATGATCTGAGGACAAATTAACCAATCAGCCCATACCAAAAAGGGTCCATGAGGAATGGTGCAACTGAGCTCTGGGCCCAGATCTTTAGAGCACTAGTTCCTCTGGGACCACTGTCATAATAAACCTGAGTTCTCCAACTCTCTGAGTGCTGCTTGGTTTCTCGCCGGTCTAATTTTGTACTTTTTCTGCAACAATACAATGAGACCTACAATACAATGTTTAAATAAAATGGGAGTTTGTTTCTTGCATAAAAGTCCCAAGGTGAGTACCTCCAGTTGGCAGGTTGTCACTGTCCCAGGAGATGCCTCAGAGCCCCAGGTTCCTTCCATGTCCTTGCTCTGCTTCCCTGGGTCATCAGCCTCTTCTGGAGACCACAGCTGGCTCACTAGCATGTCTGCTTTCCACCTCATAATGAAAGAGAGTCCCATGAAAGCTATTTCTTTTCAGTTAGGAAAGCCTGAAGTTACCTGCATAAATTTGCTCACATTTCATTACAGATGATTTAATCACACAGCCACACCTAGCCACAAAGTTAATTGCATATAAAGGCCCAGTTAGAGACTGGAGGGAAGAAGAGGTTTTAGAAGGACATTAAGACTCTGCCACACTATAATTGGGACAGACACTAGTTAGTAATTACTACTTGGGCATTACTACCATATACTAATGAAACACCAGTTCAGACTGACCAAATCCCTCCAAGAAAAATATTGAATTCTTGTCAGTGTGATACTGAAGTCCTCCAATTTATGAAGCATGGAATTTCTCAGAAGAAATCTGATTTTCTGTCAGGGCAGGAGGATCAATGCAGCAATTCTGAGGGAGGTTTGAGGGTCAGTAAACAATTTATTGTCAATATCTTTGCAGGCTTATTCTTTGTTGCCCTTTAGATTCCCTAGCTGATTTTTTAAAATGGCTCAAAAGGGGAGGAAAACTGACAAATCTTCTAGATTTTCTAGATTTTATACAATCTAAGCACTGTATGACACTACAGAGACAAGCCTATGGGATATAGTAAAAAATAAAAATAATAAAACCCTTTAGATAGGAAATCAATTGTATTGTAAATATATATTTTTTAATATCTGTGTATTATGATGTTTTGACATCTTTAAAAAATATTTCTGGCTGAGAGAGAGATTGCCCCTCCCTAGACTAGTCAATTCTTAGATATCACAAAGGACCCAACCAGGAACATGCCCTTGATATGAAAACTAACCAATCCAGAGCCTTACCTCCTCTAACTAACCTGTACACCCCAGATGGCAACATTCCTCTGTTTTAATCACACTAGGGCCAGGTGAACAGCAACTAGGACACACCCCTATAGCCCCAAACCCACAGAAATTATTCAAAGTAGTCGGTCTTAAGCAGTTCACCCTGCCTGTCTTTCCTTTCCCTCAGAAACTTCAATAAAAACTCTGGTACAAATTCCTTGCTCTTCTGTTTTCTTCCTCTCGACCACCCTAGTGTGTTTCTTATGTGGTCCTGTGTGGCATGCCACACCTATGAATCTCCAGGATCTGTGAGTATAATAAATTTTACTTTTCCCTAAGTTTTTTTTCTGTCTCCTTGGTTAGGAACCTCCTGATCCCTGAAAGCTAAAGAATTTCCCCTATTACTTTCTTTTTATCAGACTAAATAACTCTGCTTTCCATACCTTTTCTTGGGATGGTCCTATTTCCTATTCCTTTATTTCCACAGATCTACTTTGGATTTAGGTTCTTATAACAAGAAATGAAAAAATGCCAAATATAACCAAAGAGTTCTTTCCTCTCTTTTCTAAGATGTTCTCCAATTAACATGGTCATTTTCATTTTTTAAATATAGCTTTGCTGACTATTACTAATTTATGTTTAATTTGTGGTTCCTGTGTCCCTGGGTTATTGAGGAAAGCTACTTGGTACAGAGAAAATAGATGCAACGCAGAAATCCAGAGGCTTGTCTCCAATACTTAATTTTGTCACAATTAAACTATATATTTCTTGTTGATTTTTAAAAATTATTTTTATTTTTATATTACAATTGACGTTCAATGTTATTTTTTTTTCTTGTTAACTTTTAAAAACATATTTGGGTCTGTTTTACCTGCAAAGTAAATCACATGAGCAAGTTGACCTTTAAATTCACTCTCACTCTAAAATTCTTATTTCTACTTTCTTTTATTTTGATTCATTTATGATTTCTAAATAACAAAGTAATCTGAACTCCCATGGTCCTGTATTTGTACATTTTTTTTAAAATCACTGTATCATTCCCTACCAATATAATTGTTTATTTTGTATAGTGGATGCCACACTTTTCTAGTAGACTAAAAACTCTTCCATGACAGACTTTAGCACAGTTCTTTATCAATAAATATTTGTTGAATGAGGCTATGTATTAATATTTAGTGTTCCTCTGCTAAGCCAAAAGTAATAATTTGGGGAGTAGGAAAATAGTGCTAGCAAATTTGTCCTCTGTGCTCCTGTGCCTATTTCTGCTTTCACTGTTTCTACTGGCCACTTCTGAATAGTCTATTGCATGTAAATATGTCAATGACAGACAAATAACTCTGGATAAAGAAGGTTATTTTCTCCAGGAGAAACTCAGAAACTTTAAAAAGGTTTGCACTATGAAAAACAAAGACTCTAGACTGCAAGTTAGAAAGAATAAAAAGCTAAAAAAGTAGAGGAGTTTGAATTGGAAAAGAAATCTCTGAAGTAGAATGAGAACAGATTTTCTGAGCAGCCCAAAACTAAGAGATAAAACTCTGCCCAGAAGGTTGGAGATTTGGACTCAGGGAAACTGGTGAGAAGAGTCTCAAAAGCTGGACCCTTATCAGTTCTGGGCACCTGTGACTTTCTAATTTGCAAATACTTTGAACTTCTATTGACTCACCTGGTGAAGAGAGCCCATATTACTGCAGAACAGAAGCCCAAAGGGCTTGGAGTGTTGCCATGGTGACAACTTAACATGAGAAGTGGCACAAATTAGAGTGAGGGATCACTGTAAGAAATAGCAGGGCTTCCAGGCTGAAAGATCAGAGAGGCCCCAAGCTCTGTGGAACAAACTAATAATGAGCTGACTGCTGGTTCCACCTCCAACCTAGGCCAGCTTTAGGCACAGCCAATCTGTTGTTGACCATTCTTATGTTCTTATCTTAAAAGAAATCCAGCAGACTTAATAAAAGACAGTTTGCAGTTTATTTTCATTTTTCTTAGGTCTTTGACTCAGTGAAATAAATTCAATGTAGGCCAAGTCACCAAAATGCAATAGAGACACCTTAGACATTCATGTGCATGAAGAAATTGGTCCCCGGTACCTTCCATGACCCAGAGATTCAGGAGTGACCAGGCCAATCCAATAAAATTTTGTGTATAGAATGAGACTATGTTCTGAGTATCAGAATCACACTCCGCTCCCCATACCCCTTGTTTTTAACTCCTACTGAAACAATTTGATGCCGCTTCTGCATGAGTTGGAGGCCAAGGACTCCATAGAAACAGAACAATTAGTACCCTCTTATCTGAAAATGATATGATTTTATTACTATTATAGGCCAGAAGTGGCCTTCTAAGAAAATTGTCCTCGTGATCTGGTTACTGCCAGAAAGAATGGTCACAAATTAACTATTCCAAGACAAAGAGCCCCATTTCTGGCAGCTATCTTCCAACTTTTTTTCAGGCTTCTAGCTAGGTAAGGAGTCAGTAAAACACTTTATTGTAAGTATGGTCTCTGGGGTCGCTCTGCCACAGTTTGAAGCTTGGTCTCACCTCTTAGTAATTGAGTAACATTTATTTAACAATTCTTGGCCTCAGTTTGTTCATCTGTAAAATGAGTATATAATAATAATTCTTATCTCATAAGATTGTATTTACATGTAAAATGCTTAAAACGGTGCTTAATAAATATTAACTATTTATAATGGCTACTAACCACATCCACCAGATGATGTCATACATTACCAATGTGTAGTTGTTAATCTTTCAAAAAATCCAAGAAAAGTCAATTACTCAAAGCTAAGGATTGTGTAGGTATTATTACCATACAGTTTTGTTTGAAGTTTTTCACTGTTGTTATTGTTTTATGATCCACATAAACACTTGGTTCATTTCTTTAAAATGTTCCCAGCTTAGAATTATTGTGGCAGTATTCAGTGGTGCAAAACTTGGGAACCTCTCATCCATTTGTTTGTGAGTCAGTGAAAATCCAAAATAACTTCCTGAGGACACTCTTGGCTCTGCATCCTTGGCTCAACTGATAGAAACAGTGGGCACAGCTTCTATTTAGGCACCGTCCTTCCCTGGTTTCTAAATTTTTATAACAGTATATCAATTCTACTCCCAGACTGACTGATTTTTAAAACATATGGTTTTGTATTAAAATTGCAGCATTGGAGAACTGATGTTTGTCAGAGGCATAATTTTTAGCATATTCCTTCAGGTTATAAGGATATCAAAAGCCCTGCTGAGAAAAAAATACTCATGGAGGACTGTGTCTCTTTCCATTCTTCTAGGTCAGTGGTTACCCAGATTTTTATACTTCACAGACAAGTTCTTTAACAATTTTATGATGGTTACCAAAAGGTTACTAAAGCATTTTACAAAGTAAGCATGCAGGAAACAATAGTCTTGAGAAGCAGATTTATAGAAATTCTGTGTTAAGAAAAATTTACTAGTCACAGTACTGTTTTTTCATTTTCATCATGAATCCATGGAAATTTCATCACTGACCGCCAGGCTGCCACTTGAGAACAACTAGATAATTTATAACTTATCTCTAAATGAAACCAGCTCACCAACAACTTCACAACTAGGATGCATTATTGTGGGTCCCTGCAGAAGTGCTTCTACTGAACTGCGATTTGATGCAATGCTCTTGGCTAAATAAAGAGTAATTAAAAAGGGTCTTTTGAAGCTTGTCAATTCTTTCAGCTCAAAAGATGTTGCAAAGACAGTGTTGCTTATGTTTTCTCCTAGAAGACCTACTAAAGAGATCTTACTCTGGTCTCAATGATAGAAGCACTTGGACTTATCTAAGCAACGATTGGTTTCTTAATCTTCTATATTATGTGACTTATTTTACACTTCTTCACATATTCTTCCAGAAACTTTTAACTCAATTGCATGGCTCACCCCTACAAGCACATAGATTTTCAAGACGTGTAATTTGCATATTTGCTTTGCTCTTGGTTCCATTTTATTGTCTGTCATTTTCCCTTTTCTCATTTTTTTTTACCCATTTGACCTTCCTACTACATATTTATTTATAAGCCATCTTAAGTCCTTTCTAGAGATAATAGTGATAAACTTAAGTACATAAAATAGTCAATGGAGCCCACCTGTGACCTAGATAGAGCCTCATGAGGGCCCTTTGCTGCCCATGGGCCCAATAACATATCTAGAACTTGTCTGCAGAGATTTCTTAATGATGAATGGACAGAAAACCTGCACGTGTAAGCCATTAAGATGCTAACAGCTAATACTGGCCTAATTGTTATCCTGCTCTCTATTTTAACAGGAGCCATCAAGGCCTTTTTTATGGAGTGAAGTAGGAATTTCAAGTACTGTAGAAAAGCCAGTAGGAAGATACTTAGGATAGAAGGGCTATTAAGTGAGTGTTTGTCTAACTGCAGATCACATCTATTAGGATGTCAAAAAATTAGGGTTATGACTAATTTTTTTAAAAAATAAAAACTTCTAAAGTTTTATGGAAAACTAATTTTATAGAACATAAACAGAACTAACAGAGTATATGTGTGTATGTGTGCATGTGCATGTGTATGTATGTATGTGTTTGTGTGAGATTCACTGATGGATTGATTGATTGATTGATTTTAAGGAACTGACTCACATGGTTGTGGAGACTCAGTAAAACCAAAATTTGCACTACAGGTGGGCATGCTGGAGACCAAGGGAAGAGCTGATATTGCAGTTTGAGTCCAAAAGCAGATTGCAGGCAGAATTTCCTTTTCCTTGTGGAACATTATTATTCATTCTATTGAGGCCTTCAACTGATTAGATGAGGCCCACCCACGTTGGAGAGGGCAATCTGCTTTTCTCAAAGTCTACCAATTTAAATGTTAATCTCATCCAAAAAACACCTTCGCTGAAACATCTTGACTAATGTTTGACCAAATATCTGGGCACTATGACCCAGAAAAGCTGACACATAAAATTAACTATCACATGCACCTTAGTTCGGATTCACAAAGCCAAAGGAAAATAATGGGTTTTGCCTAAACTATACAAGTTATTATGTCCAGGAAGACCATATTCTAAATGGGCTATGCCAGTGGTTCCTCTTGGCTCTTAATTGTCAGTTATACCTGTGTCTTTCCAAGTCCTCATTCAATGATATCACATTGGTAGCTTGAAATCAGCAATCAGAGTGTTTCTATCACAAAGATGGTATAAACTAGGAGTGAAGGGGCAACCAAAGATCTGGTTTACCATTATGACATCAGATATGTCAGCTTTTAAACAATGTGCTGATAGGCCTATAATTTGGTTCAGTAGGTATGATATCAAGTCCAAAACAGCAATACTTCTAATAACAAAAACAAAATTTAAATAGTTCCAAAACATATATTGGTTTCTTTTAGTCATACTTTTAAACTAACATAATAAACAGTAACCAATGTTGTCAATTGATAGTAGCTCATCATACTGACTTTTTAATATCTATATAAATTGATCCACATGGAGTGAACATATGTATTACTCATTTTGTTAAATTACTACAGGAATGCAATCAGCAAGATCCAACCTATGGGGAATTGTATAGGAAATAGATCATTTTCTTCAACAGATATATGAGGCAGAAGGAGGGAGAATAAAGAGAGAAAACCTAAATATTTGAGGAGCACTCCTCAAACTTTAGTGTTTATCAGAAACACCTGGAGAGAACCTTGTGGCATTCCAACCCCAGAGGTTCTGATTCAGTAGATCTTGGCTATTGCCAGAGATATTGCATTTCTACAAAGATCCTAGGTGATACTGAAGCTGCTGGACAGGGGACAATACTTTGAGAACCACTGGATTAGAGACTATGAGACAAATATACAAATTGCAATATATGCACCCTACTTGGATCCTAAACCGACTGGGGAAAAAAAGAGATAATTGGAAAAATTTGACTACCGACTATTTGCTGATATTAGGAATTATTGTTATTTTTTAGGTATGATAATTATATTTTGGTTGTGTTTTTCTTAAAAAGCCTTAAAGATATGTAATAAAGCATTACAGATGAAATTATAAGATGTTTGGAATTTATTGTAAAATAATCTATGGAGTGGTGATGAATAGTGGGGATACTACAGATGAAACAAGATTGGTCAGGTGATAATTGTTAAATATGGTTGAGAGGTACATAAAACCTTATTATGTTATTCTCTATGCTTTTGTGTATTCCATAAGAAAAACTTTTAAAAAGAAAGAATTTGACTCTAACCCTTTTAAATGTCCCTTTCACTTAAAAATAAGTCATCTTTCTTTTAAATCACTTCTCATTATAGAAATACAGATGTGTCATTTATAAAAAGGGCAAAGATTTCATTAGTTATTTTTTTTTAACAAGAAAAGGCTCTAAATTTAATTGAATACCATTATAAATCAGAGTCAAGGATAAAGAATGATTACAGCACTTCCATCTGTCAGGATGCATGTGGGAGAATCATCTGCCCAATGTAGACTGCCCTGTCCATTCCTAATCTCCTCTCTCTTTTTCACAGCAAAGTTGTCCTACTCCATGAAAATACCCAGGAGCTATATTGAGCCAGTGGGTTGCTTCCCATCGATTTTCAAAGTCTCAGAGAGGGGAGAACCCAAATGTGAATGCTTCTTCCTGCTATGAGGTCACAGCTGGGATTTGGTCAGTTACTGTGCCTACCAATTTTATTACAAAGGAAGAAAGGATATAAAGGAATGATGAAAAGAAATTTTATTTAAATAGACAATGGCTTTTCTTTGTATGAGTGTGTTTCTTCTTTCCACTGAGGTAACCACTGATAAGTGCATTTTAGAACCAGAAGAAACCCTGAGACTCCCTGCCATCTATACTCTCCATTTAATAAGTGAGGAAATTGATACCCAGATAAGTTAAATGACTTGGCCAAAATGAAAAACCTAGCTATTGGCGTACCCCTTTTTGGTTATATGAGGGTAAAAAAGTAAGGAAAGAAGAAAAGGACAGAAGGAAAGAAAAAGGAAGGAAGGAAGGAAGGAAGGAAGGAAGAAGGAAGGAAGGAAGGAACTAATGTCCCAGCAAAGTTGTTCATAGAGTGAATTTTTAAAATGAAATTCTGTGTACCTGTTGATTTTTGTTCTAAAGTTGAAAATAAAGTTGGGGCATAGTGTATCAGCGAATTTAGTTGAAAACATTTGATAATTTAAGAGTTAAAGAGGGAGCAAGACACCCTTGAAAACAATAATACTTGTGACACTTTTCAGTCAATAAAAACAATTACTAACATTTTGGAGCACCATGTAAATTTTGGAGTCTTTAAATACATTATTTCTCATGTCACACATTGTCCCCATGACCACTCTGTAAGGTAAGTTCTACTATCCTCACTGTATAGATGTAGAAACAGAGGCTCAGAGAAGTTAATACATTGCCCCAGTTCATATAGAGGGTGGATCTAAGCTGTCTCCATTCTTGTTACTAGTACCTTTCGCAAGATCACTAGGTGTAGTTCTACAGATTATGTCTGGGAAAAGAGCCCCAGCCTGTGGAGGGAGGTGGTGGGAAAAGCCAAGTTGGAAATGCGGCCCAAGCTTTGCTTACCAAGTCATGGGGCTGCCTCTGTCTGAAGGAGGTACACTTTTAAATCCACTCAACCAGTTCCTGTGTTTGGGAATCCTCACAGGAGCCAAAGTTCCTGAAATTTTGCCCTTGTGTCTGAATTGCTAGTTGCCCAATAGAACCAGAACAACCACAGGAACTTTGTCCAAAAGGGTTGCTGGGTAAATATGCCATGATCAGCATGCTGCCTGGGCTGGGGTAGGAATGGGAATGAACTGCAAGTTGGCACAAATAACTTTGGGGGATTATGGAAGCTCTAAAACTGGATTATGGTGATGAGTGCACAGCTGTATACATTTACTAAAAATAATCAATACTGTTCATTCATAGTGAGTGAATTTTATGTTTAAGGCTCATTTTTTACATGTCATGATTAGATCAGTAATTCTTTTAGTTGGAGTCACTCTAAAAAGTCATCTATAAAGATCAAACATGTTTAAGAATGAATAAGTTCATGATACAGCTAGATAATTATATTGGATCTAGAGATTTAAAGATCAAGGTAAGCTTCATAGGCCTGGGACACTTGTGTAGTCACACAACCCTGCACTCAGAAGGACCCCACCCTGGGTTTTATGACATGTGGGTGCCATTCATCTTGAAATTCTTAATGATTTTATCTTTGAACCTGTGTTCTATAAGTGAAGGTCAATGGGATATTGGGACATATGTGAGAGCAGAAGAGATACATACAACATATCCAGAGTTCTTTGTTGTCCCATTCACATATAGCATTCCTGATGCCCTATGAACACAGAATTCTAGTGACCCACATGTGTGAGAGTTCAGCAAGGCTCAAAGGGATTAGGAGGTAAATGTGTTACTTCTACAACTAAATAGGCAGTGGGAGGGGAATGACAGTCTCCAAGAGGCTGAACTTTCTGTTTGAAACAGAACTTGCTTCCAACACAAAAAAAAAGGCAATGGACTTCTAAGAAATAGAACCAACCAAGAAATCCTATCATCTCCTTTTTGATTTATAGTACTTCCTGTATAGCCAACCATTTCCACTAAAAATGATGACCTAGAAGGAAAAAAAAAAAGAGAGAACAATCTCTAGGTCCTTGCCTTTCAGTCCTTCCCCAGTCATCAGTAAGATGAAGGTAGAGAGTGTTGGTAGAATGTACACATATCAGAAGTGAAACCAAATAGTTGAATTAGTTGTGTGTAGTGTTTCACTATTCTAAGAATGAAATACATAAGCATGTAAGAGCTACAAAATACTAGCTATATGTCAGCAGTTCCCCATGAGTTTAATGCTCATACACTACATTGAAAGTTGACATTGTAAATATAAAAATCAATGGTAAAATTCATATTAATAATTTGAATTTTGATTTTTTTTTTACTTGGAATGACATTAAAGAGCAAATAAAAACTGCTATTTTTTTTATACTGGTGTTGAGAGACCATGAAAGAAAGGAAAACGTGTTATATTATAGTACTTTTAATTTTTCCTGCTTTTTGAAAAAGGGACCCAGGTTTTCATTTTACACTGGGCCTCACAAATTCTGAAGCCAGCCCTGTTAAAGATAACTGTTTAACTTCCCATTTTACATATGACAAAATTGAAGCTGGGAGAGATTGTGCCCAAGATCACAGTTAGCACACCTGATTCTACTGCTCAAGTCCAAATCCCAAGTCAATGCTCTTTCTACCATTCTTGCAGCTGCGAAGAAAAAATAAAGGAAAAGAAACACAACAAAACAACAACAAATTGGCTTAAAATTAGGAATTTCTATGCAGTATTTCTATTTGGGAAGTTCAAAGAATGACCAAATTAGACACATTTGCTTCAAATGACTCTCAGAGTCTTTGAAGTTGTCATTGTGGCATTTTGTTTAAAGCAAGTAATCATATTTTATGACCCTCGAATTTCCCGCTGTTACTAGAGAGCTTAAATAGACTGTAAATACAGCATAGAGAGTATTCATGGGAAACCCTTAAGGTTAACTGCCTATTTGTAAAGCCAACTGGTTTCCAGTTAAGTTTCTAAAAGAGAAAAATATGTATGCCCTGCCCCATAGTGGATACAAGGGTCAGATGACCACACTGGACAGCAAGGAACAAATGACTTGCTCCTCCTTTGATGTGAGTGGCATTCTTGGTCGTCAGAGACAGAGAAGTAAATACAACCTGCCCTTTCCTTTTGAGTTCCCAAGTAGTAATTATCAGAAGCAAGCTCATAACTACCTTCAGACAATCTATTTTTAGAATCACAAGATATTAAATGCAAAAATAAATAAAATAAAAACCTAAATCAATCCAGTTTGGGTTAAAAAGAATCATCTTGGTTAAATCTCGTTGTAATGCTTAACGCTTCGAGTCTCATCCCAATGTAGTTTATTCATTACCCTCACTCTAGCTTCCCATCTTCCTCTTCTCCCTTTCCCCTATGAAGTGTCACAGACTCTTTATCAGCTCCTACAGAGTGGCAAGTGAAGTAAACACTAAAGGTCACAGGCAGGGGTTGGGAGAGGAGAGTGTCAATCATAATAATTAGAGCTAACATTTATTGAGCATTTACCATTTCCTGACACTGCACTAAAAGCTTGGCATTCATTATCTCAATGGATCTTTACAACAGTTCTACAAGATAGGATTATCTTATTTTAAGATGAGGATACAAAATCACAGGGAGGTAAGTAACTTGCTCTCTAGGTTACACCAAATCTACGATTGAAAGTCAGCCTGATATCAGTTATCTAATAGCATGAGACACTGGGCTGTCTATGCATTTATTTTTCCTTTTACGTCTACCTTATATCTTCTTAATCTTTTCCTGATGTTGCTCATCATTATAGCATCCTGCTGCTGAGACACTGTTTATCCAAGTGGTTAAGCATTAAGTATAGTGATATACTGACACCAGTTTACCCAGGGCCACCATAGGTCAGGGTCTTTGTGGGAATCAGAAGGCACCTTCCACTGAGCTGACACAGAAAGGCTGGATTCATTCTCACTCCCTGCTGACCATCCTTAGGGCACAACCTCTGCAGTATACACAGAGGCCATGAACTTCTCTCATTCACTTTGAATAAAGGTCATCTGAATATCCCATCATTTTGAATAACAGCAATATGGTTATACTTTGTGTGATTACGCATGAACTATCATATGTTCCAGGGAGGACAAACATGTCCTTAAAAGGAAATATAAAGTTATCCAACAAATTACTAGGCTTCTTCCTGCAGTCCTTTCCCTGAATTATAACTCCCAGGAGATCGTCTGAATAAAGACTGGAGACTTGGGTGCTGTTGAAGAGACTCATTAAACTCAATGACACTTAATAGGCAGACATGAAGGGGAAAGCTCCATGTGTCTTATATATTAGAGTTCCTGAGAGAGAGCAGAATGCGACCATTAGGAAATAAATCAAATCAATATCCGTTTATCTGAACACAATCCGAGCCAGTGGGTAAAGATAAGAACTAGATCTGCTTTCACAACAAGGCCTGATTCTGACCTTAATGGTAACTTTCTTCATATCCAACCAAGAAGTACTAGGCATTCAACTTGTCTGAATGCTCACGAAGCCATTAAATGTAGGAAACTGAGTCATTTCCTTTGTTTTGGGAGAAGCCCTCAATACTATGGAAGTCTCTAGAATTTATAGCGGAGAATTAATTCTTTCTTTTCATTGATAGGACAAAGAAAAAGAATCCAGCATTTCATATGTCTCAAAATCCTAACATTTCCAGGTGGGTACAATACACATTCTCATTTCAAAGGCCAGATTGCCAAGATTTATATATTAAATTATATTAAAGTATTAATTTTTCAAGAAATATTAGGTTAAACTATCTTTTTACACTGTCAAAATTTGACTGTAAAAATCGGTGCTTCATATTGACCATAGACTTTAGAGAGTTTTCTGCCAGAATTCTCCCTGTGAAACTAGTTCTTATGAGGCTGAGCCTTAGAGGCTCGCCTAATAACAAGAGCTGCCATTTTGGGTGACAAGAACTTGGATTGTGTAAGTCTTAAATCAGAAAAGATCCCGGTGAACCATCACAGTCTTTCTAGTCTTTAATAACTGGATAATAGAGCTATAATTTAGTTTGAAGTGTGTTTGGGGAGAATCTATGGAGGGAATCTGAGCCTCAGAGAATGCAA
Source organism: Eonycteris spelaea (assembly GCA_003508835.1). Taxonomy (NCBI): domain Eukaryota; kingdom Metazoa; phylum Chordata; class Mammalia; order Chiroptera; family Pteropodidae; genus Eonycteris; species Eonycteris spelaea. The sequence goes on along the minus strand of PUFA01000072.1, from coordinate 8,969,802 downwards.
AGTTAACCCCGCTACTAATAGGAAGTCATATCAAGGGACAGCAAATCCTCTGAAGTAGCAGGTTTCTTTCAGGAGCTTCTGTGTAAGATTAAAGAAAAAAAAGTTTGTAAGAAAAGGAAGCAAATGTCAAACAGATAGCAGTTTTATTTTCAGGATTATGTAAAGTGCAAAACTGAAAGGACTTCCACTGTGCCGTGTTGTCATGGTTACCTGATCTCTTATCAAAAAGAGAATCAAGCAGAGAAGGGAAACCTAGAAGAGGCAGTAACCAGAGAGGCCTGCACTTCCACAAGCGTTTTTCATCCAAGGTTGTTTATGAGAGTATAAAATAGGAGATAACTTTGCTGCTCTAGATAATTTTTAAAGGACCTTATTTTGCTATGCAGAATAAGGACTTCATTCTGCTATGCTTTCTAAAATGTAAAAACATGATGGTTAAAACATCATTGTTTGCAAAGATTTCTAAATAAACAGGAAAAATATATATACCTTTAAAATTTCCTCTCAACGCACGGAAAGAAATCTTTTTCCAAACAGCAAGCTTGGAGTATAGGCTGAGTTGTTTTCTTAAGAGAGCTGTATTTTTCTCCTCCAAAATATTCCAGAGGATTTTATTTGGAGGCTGCCAGTTTAAGAAAGAAATAGCAATTTTTTTTTTTAGAGATTAAAAAGAAAATACCCTTGGTTTCTGCTTCATAGTTAGCATAGAATGCTAATAGCATAAATGGCACAGAACGGAGGAACAATCTACCACTTCTGTCCTCTACCAGTTCCACCTGCCTCTACAAATGCCTAACCCTCATAAACATTTGTCCTAGAGAAACAGAGGCTAGGGCTTGCTTTCCAAGTCACAACCCAGTCCTCAACACACCTAACGACTGATTGCAAAGTGCCCTCACGACATGTAGTTGGAATCTGCATAAAGCTGATAGCATGAAAAGACTCAACTGAGGAAAAGAATGGGAAATTTGACCCACATTTATTTCACTGACTTGGAAAGGGAGACTGGGAAAGCAGTAAATGTCAGTGTTTCTTTAACAAATCAGTCTTTGAATTATTCCCACTTCCCATTCCCCCAGTAGAAAGACACTAAACCTAACTGGGTAAACTTTGCATGAGACACATAAGCCTGGGACTAGCAGTAACTTTGACGTCTCTGAGGAAAAAAAATGACGAGACTCAACATGCACTGAAATCCAACTATGGGCTAGATATTGTACTAGGTGTTTCATATGTAACATGTTATGTAATAACAAATAGTATTTCTGTGAAATAGTATCCTCATTTAAATAAAAAGATGCCAAGACTCAAAGAAGATGGGTAGCTTGCCCCAAGTTACAAGGAGCTTTCTAAATTCACTGCTCCACCCAACGCCAGAGAGGACAGAACGCTAAGTGGTTGTCACCCAGTCGAGTTCCACTCCCTAGGAAATGTTTTGGAAATTTGTACAATTTACCTTCCACTTTAGCCTTTTACATTTGTATTTATTTTTATATTATAATTATGTGCATAATTAGATTACATTACCTGCTAATTTCATTTCGGAATAGTAAGGCGGCATCGCAAAATGTGTTATATAAAGGGAGGCTTTGAGACTGAGAAGCCTGAGAACCACTGCACTAACTCCTTACTCTCAGGTTAATGGAGACTTGACTCTCATTTTTCTTTAAGATTTGGAACACAGAAGCATTTCTCAAGTTTAAAGTGAGAACTTATTGTTACTGGCATAGAACTGTAATGTTTCTTAAAATAAACTAAATATATTTCTAAACAGTTAGTGACAGGGGAGAGGAAAATCCAAACTCATTTATAAAGATACGTTCCTTTTCACTGGAAAATCCATTTCTTTGATACATTAACTACTTACATCTCAAACACTTATTTAAGGTAAGGTACCAAGCCTAGGGGTGAGAGGGCAGACTGTTAAGGGAAGCAACAATTCATTACAATGCTGGTGCTATGCACGGAGCTAGAAGTAAGAAATAATTAAAGCTTGATTCATCCACTGGGAAAGCGAGACAAGAGGTAGTGTCTCATTTTTTGTTTGTTTCTGAGTGTCGTGTGGCCAAAGCCATGAAAAGAAGACCCCCAGAGTATTTTACTTGAAAAGTCTCGAGAACCCTGGCGTATTTTCTGGGATCCACATTCGCATATTCTCTGGGATCCACATTCGCTTAGGCTTTCCTCTGGGAAAACCTGGACTTTGGGACACTTTATAGTAGTAAGTATGTCCAACTAACTCACCTATTTGGTTTTATGTATGATGCAGAGATACTGCCCTGTCCTCTAACTCTTGGAAGAAAAAGTAAAGAGAATACTAGAAATAATAAATTCTCTTCTGTTTTTCTTTTATTATTTTGGATCTAATACCTTTCAACAATTGCCCTTATTCAACATGTATACAATTTAAGAAACCACAGGATTTCTCTAGAACCAAATTAACTTCTCAAAGTTTATTTCTTTTGATAAGAAACCACATTTTAATGGAGGGAGGAAACTTTATAGTAGGAAGATGAGGTTTCAAATTTTATTCAGGCTATATTTTTATTAGAAACAATGCTGTTTCTCTTTGTAGAATACTAAAAGATTAAATTTCACATTTCAAATCCTGTGAAGCCTTCGAGATCCAAATCCAACATTGAATGTGTGTCTTTGAGCCGATATCCTCCTTACATTAATAATACAGCTTATACGTAACTATGAAGTGACTGAAAATAGCAACACACAGCCACTTACCACCAGTAGAAACAACATGTGGGACTTACAGCTACATGCTATAGAATAAGCTCTAATATTTGGAGCACATCTAAATAGGAAAGAATATTAGAAATAAAACTTGGGCCACAATAAGTAATGCAAATGAGATCAGTCCTTAATGTGTCTCTTTTATACAATTATGGATTTAGGCCATTGTTCTGGGTTCTAGCCTTACAGAGCAAAATCTAAATCTTTAAAAAATATATAAAAGCTGTATAATCCTTTATATTCAGAAGTTTTTAAAATGAACTTCTTGTTTTCCCTAGTAGAGGCAGCATGGGATGATAAATTGTGAGATATGCAAAAACCCTGGCCTGCATATTTTAAGGGATTTGATTAGGGTGGTCACATTTTACTGTCAATAGAAAAAAATCCATTTCTAAAATCTACCAGGTAGATTTTAAATAAGCAAGTAGCAATCACAGGATGTCCCTGTGACATTACTGGAATCCAAAGAAAGGTCTGTGTAGACTAAATGGTCTGAATGACCCTCACGAGGGCAGCTCTTCTTCTAAGAATTCCTTTCTCTGAAACTGAGAAGCCAAGGGGTCATAATCTATCAGGCATCAAAAGCTACTAGAATGGATTCCAAACCAGGTACCTTAAAAAGTCTTTTAATATAGATCTGTATGTTGCATCAACAAAACACAAAGAAAATTTTAGAACTTTTATGTTGATTATTTCAATTCTCTCCAACATCTCTGTGGGTATCTATTAGTATCTCTTGTTTCATTTTTCCACCATTACTCTTTCCATTCATACCATCCTATTTGTTAATACTATTTTCAAACAATCTGAAGAATGAAGTAGTCAAAATGATCTACCTTAAATAACAAAACAAGTCATTCACTGCAGAAACCTGCTAAATATTCGGTAGTCTACTTATTAATTAAGGAAGGGTTTAAAAATCCCTAAAACTTCAGAATTTACCACATCCAAGAAAGACCAGGCCTGTCTTTGGTTTTCCGCAAATGTTTACTCTTTATTTTCCATTTGCAAAAACTATGCATACTCAAGAATATGAGGGGTGAATACGAAATAATGAAACCAATTGTCGCATGTGGCTCATATACACTTAACTCCTGTAGAGGGTTCATGGTTATACTTGGGTAAAACTTAGAACAAAATTAATCTGACAAAAAGTATTATGACCAGTACCCCTGCCCTAAGCACAGACAGTCAAGTTCCCCACATTCCTTGCTCACTCCACTAGGCATTCAGTCTCTTTGTTGGTCCTCTCTCCTGCCATTTTTCCTAACTTCAACCCCTGTACTTGTCCTTGAGCAGTTTTGTAATTGCCTACTTCCACGTGAGGTAAGTGTTAAAGACCTGAGACCAAGGAAAATCTGTGATTTGGGGCTTATGATTTTGTGCTGGAATTATCAGCAGGATTTTCATGTTGAAGGGGGAAGAAAGGAAGTTCAGCAATATGAGTTCTGGATTCTTAGGATATGTGATTCTTGGGTACATAGGATGCAATGGGATCATTTTAAGAAACGATTAGAGTCTAGACTCACAATCAGGCAAACCAATACTGCTACTGCTGCTGCTGCTGTTGCTAATAATAATAATAATAATAATAATATCTGTTTGATGCCTCAGAAATAATATCTCTTCGAGAGTAAAGCAAGTGTATCTCAGGTGTAAGATGATTTCAAAGTCAAGAAGAAGGCTTCTGTGCTTTCTGAGTAAATCACCACTCTTCCTGATAGAGCAATTCCTTTAACAGAGGGACAAAGTTTTTTTCCCACCACGATTAAAGATATAAGCCTTAAAAATATAAATATGTGAAAGGAGACACACTTGTATTGATTTGCTTCAGTCAATATGCAAAAGATAGTATCAGGAACTTTCTTAGTTCCTACTCTGCCTTGCCTCCTAAAATAAGTTAGTATTTTTTGCACCTGTCTTTCCACATATTCCCTTCTGAACCTCCATCCATCAATAATTTCTCTGTTCTCCAGTATTATCAATCTTATTTATTCAACATCCTAAGTGCTAAGCCTTGTCCTAGACTCTGGGGATATCACAGTGGTTAAAATAGACAAAAGTCCTTGCCCCAAGGAAAAAGATAAATCAGGAAGAGAAAGCGATGCATCAATGAGAGAATGCCACAATTTTAAATGGAGTGATTGGTGTCACCTGAGAAGGTGACATTTAAACAAAAACTTAAAGGAGGCAAGGAAGTGAGCATTCCAAGTAGGAGAAACAAGTGCAAAGGCCCTGGGGTATTGCCTGCCTGGCACAGCACAGGTGTGCTTAAGGTACACAAAGGAGCTGATAAAAGGAGGTCAGTGATGTTGTATAGTCATGGCAACTGGCTTTTATTCTGAACGAGATGGGAAGCCCCTGGAGGATTTTCACTAGAGGAGCGATACAATCTGAATTGCATTTTAATAGGAGCATCCTGGCTCCTGTGCTGAGAATAGATTGAAGGGCATAAAAGCAGAAGAGAGGAGTCCAGTTAGGAGGCTGATGCAGCAAATCCAGGTAAAAGATGATAGTGGCCTGGAAAGGCCCTTGTCACTAGGGAGTTAGCAATAGATGTGGTAGGAAGTGATCAGATCCTGGATATATTTTGAAGGGAGCCAACAGTACTTGCTAAGAAATCAGATGTAGGGTCCAAGAACAAGAGAAGAGTAAAGGATAACTGTGAAGCATTGGACCTTGCAATTGTAAGAATGGAGTTCTTATTTGCTGAGATGAAGATTTTGGAAGGATCAATAACCTTGACAGGGATCTTTCAACAGAATGGTGGGTATACCACTCCACCCCACCACCACTCACCAGAGTTAACTGAGGAGACAATTAGAGGTAAGAAATTAGAGACAACTATAATAGAAACCTCATTCAAGGTGTTTTGTTGAAAATGGAAGGGGGAAAATGGGCAATATCTTGAAAGGAGATGAATAAGACTGAATAGAAAGGAAAAAAAACTCATGAGGTAAGAGATAAAGAGAAAATTACTGGAGCAATGTCTTTGAGCAGACAGAAGTGATGGGATTGAATGGAAATCAAGGGATTGGCCTTAGCTAGAAGTATGCTTCCCACTGGCTCCTTCCCCTCAGTGTGTTTTAGAATCTTTTGGCTTTCTTACTGTAAAACTGAATAAGCTTCAGTTGCATCTAACTATGCCCTGTATGTCTTCTTTCATCCCTCGATAATCTAGTGTCTTTAAAACATTGTCTACACTTGCTCTGCTCCCTTAGCTCCCTCTCACTTGTCAGCTCAGGACCATCTCGTTCTGTCCACAATGGTTCCAGAATTGCCTATTTCGATGGACTATTTTTTACTTTTTTTTTCCTTTTCTCTTTTTTAACTGAACCCCTCTGACTATTGACTGCTTCCCTTTTAGAAGCCCTGCACCCTTTACTACATGACATAGATCTATTCTTGGCCTAGCCTCTTGGCCCTCTCCCTAGATTCCTGTTCTTCTGCCAGACACATCAAATGTTAAGTGTTCTACTGGGTTTTCTCAGCCTTCTTCGCATTTGACAAAGGAATATCACTTATCCAAACCAAGTGAAGATGCCAGAATTTCTGTGTAGGGAGAGTTAGTAGATTTGTCTTGAAGTCAAGTTTGCAGAGTGAGCCAGCTACTTTCATTTTCATCTTGTCTTTATTTGGGATGGGACAGCTTTTTGGGTGCCGATGTAGGTTCCAGGAAGACGTAACCCTCCCCCTACTTCCAGTCACTACTTATTCTGAGGTCAAGACTTCAACTGCCATTTAATACATGGGCTATTTTACCAAATAAGTACTAAAGTCGTACTAACAGTATCATATTTTCAAAAGTTAAACATTTAAGAAAGAAAAAAAGGAGGAAGGAAAAGAAAGAAGAAAACTGAAAAATAAAAAAATTACATGTTTCATCAACTACAAATCATGTCAAATAGTCATCTACAATTTAATTCATATGATCATCTATTCAATATATCATACATGACATTTTGATATAGTTTATACGATGTGAAGAAGAGCCTCTAAAAGTAAAAGTGCTTAAGGCCTACCAAACAGTTATTTGCTGAAACCCCATCCAAAACTTCTTCCTGAGCTCCATACTCACCTTTCCAACTGCCTAGTACACACAGCCACAATGACCACAGGAATCTCAAACACAACACATCTCAAAATAAAATCATTTTTCTTCCCAAATGTGCTTCTATAGTTTATGAAGCAGAAATAGCATGTGTCTGAGTATCAGCCAATTTTCTAGGTTCAAATTAAAACTCTTTTTTAAGTTAGTCATGTTATGAAAAATATGAATTTAAAACAAAACTTTGTCATTTACTAAGAATTGCATTTTAGGAAGGAAAGGAAAAGCGTGCTCACCAGCCAAGAGCTATACATGAGTGCAATAAACTCAAGTATGGGCTGTAATAGAAGACTATCAGGTATAGTGAAGAACAGGGCAGGAGAGGTCAAAAGTATCTTCAGTGAGGGAAAAGGAGAGACTTCTCATAAAGGGTAATAGTGGAGTGGCATCTAGAAGAAAGATTTGTGCAGCCCAAGGCATGGCTAGGAGAGGGCAAGGGGCAGAGGATTAGCAAGAACTAACATGGTCTCCTTAGTGTCACTAGCAGATTTCTAGGTACGACAGGGGAGGCTAGGAGAAGGGCTTGCATAGCATCAGGGATCCTTGTTTACCAGGGGCCAGAGATGCGGTTTCATGCTGAGGATAATAGGGAGTCACAGAGAAAATTTAAGCAAGGGACAAATGCGATCCAACTTGCATTTGAGTAAAATAACTTTGGTAGCCATGAGAGGGATAAGTTAGGACCAGAGTGGAGGTGGAGAGAATCCTAACAGACGATTGCGAACATCCAGACCAGTGATGATGAGACTGAATTAAGACAGAGCAGTGAGAAGGAAAGGAAGAGAGAATTAGGAAAAGTGTTAAAGAGTAAACCTGGCCCCGTGGCTGGATGGTGGAGAACAGGGGGTCTCTGTCTTAGAGGCTCATCAGATTATTGAGAGGACTAAATAAAATCATATGTGCCTGGCACATGGTCAAAGCAAAATATTATTTTCTCTTGTTCCTCCCCCCCCTTATTACTGGCACCATCACCTATCCAGTGACTGAAGCCAGAAATGTGAGAGTAATTTTAGTTGTCTTCTGTCCTTTACTCTCCATATCCACAGTCACCCAAAGCTGATGCCACCAGCTGTGGAGCTCAGGAAGGAGTTTTGGATCGGGTTTTCAGCAAGTGAGGAGAGGGGAAGGTAGACGCCAAAAGAGGGAGACGATCTTTATAGAGTTTATGATTTAAACAGGGTTTATTTTGGGGGGAACGGGCAAACAGGAGCCCTGGTGAACGGTGTTTCTGACTGGCCACCTTAGAGGGTTGCAGCAGGTTGAATACTTGGTAAAGCAAAGCCCCCTCCCCTTCCCCACCGAACTTCCGCTCCCTTGCCATGGTTAGCAGCTGAGCCTAGAAATTAATCTGAAAAGTTATCCACATCCTCCCCAAGGGAAACATAAACTAAATTGTAAGCAACTGAATAGAGTTTGGTGTTGTTTTTTTGAGAAGGGGTGTTTCATTTTTATAAATAGTTAAGGGCTGGAAAAGGTAAAACTATGCAGACAAAAACAGGTTCATTTTTGCCAGGAACTGGGAGTGAAGGGTAGGGTACTCAAGTGAACTTTTGGGGGTGATAAAAATATTCTAGAGCTTGATAATACAAATGCCATGTTTTGTCAAAAAACATGGAATTAACTAATTGCACACTAAAAATGATAAATTCTACTGTACGTAAATTATACTTCAATAAACCCACCTTTAAGTAAACAAATGAATAAAAAACAAGCAAATGAATGAATAAGTAGGTAGTAAAGGTTTCATAAATGTTTTCTAAATTAATAATGATGGATGATGATAAGGTATTAGCTATCAAAGCTGCAGATTTTACTCTTCCTTACGTATTTGTGTTTTAATAGAGGATTCTTAAAGCTGGAAAAAAGCCTTTAAAGCCCAAAGAAGTTCACCTCTAAAAGATCATTTTTTTTTTCAAATGCGAAGTGTTTTATTACAATTCAGAGAAGAGATCTAGATGAGAGGATAAGGCTAGGAAGGAGAAGCCAGAGATAGGACAGAGGTAGAACTGTCAGTCTCAAAATTTACAAACTGCAGAAAGGAGATACTTTTTCTAAGGTATTCTCCTCTACATTTATCCAACATTTCCATCAGATCCCTGACTTTTCCTGAATTATTGTTCTGGCCCATGGTGTGGAATTTTTATTGGGGGGGAGGGGAATCTGTATTTATGAGAGGTAGAAATATATACCACATCTAAGTTAAGGTTAGAGAATGAAAATTGTGCCTGGCAGCTGGAACAGGGGCTATTTAAAGTCCATCCAGACTGAAATCTGTCCTTGCTCACCCCATATGAACCAAGCCAAATGGTGGCTTTCAGCTGACTGACTTTCTCCTTTCAGGTTCATCTTCCAGTGAGGTGGCACCTGCCAGTCAGCTGCCAGAAGATAAGAACGGATTTTAGCCTGGTTTTGTCACTCAGGTCTGCTGATAACCAGGAGAATCACCTTGGTATCTTTGACAGGGAAATTCTGTGTTTCTCTAAGAATTACTTTGCATCTCACTGTTTAATTCAAATTTCCTCATCTGACACAACAAGGATCCTCTTTTAGATGCCATTCAGAGAACTAATTTTTTTCTAAACAATTCAAAGCCCAAATGTCAAATTCTTGATTTTTCTGCCAGTCTGGACACTTCTCCCTGCCTCATTTCCCCTGAGCACATGCAAGCACCTGTTTGAACTGATGAGATAGCATCTGTCATCCTTGGCAGCCGAAAGTGAAAGAGTTAGAAGGGTAAATAGTGTCACTTTCCGTTGCCTGCCCCTGACACTCCACCCTGGTGGCCCTGGAGGTGGGGCATGCACTGCTCGTTCCTGGGTTATGTTCACCAGAGTTGTCAGAACTGTCTATCCCTCACTCTCCCTGGGTTGCAGGTTCAGGAGAAGGAGGATTTGACCACTGTGCTGGAGTGGTCTCGGAGGCACAGCAGCAGCAGCAGCTCTTACACCCCATAATTTGCTGCCCCTGAAATGACTGCTACCTAGTTCCTTCTGCTCTGTTCTCAAACTTCCCCTCCAAAATTGAACCCCCTCTTGCAACACTTGACCTGTTGCTTCCAACCCTGTGTTTCCCTAGCACAGATCTTCTGAGGCATTCTGAGTCCCTCCGCCCTCCCCAACCTCAACAATAACAGAACACAAGACCCGGCCTTTAATTGCTTCCTTCCTACCAAGAAGGCAGCTAGTGCACTGCACCTGCTGAGGTTGTTCCACGCCTGCAGAGTAGATGAAAGGGTTCTGCTTCTTTTGAAGATCAACAGGAGCTAACTTTTACCAAGTGCTCACCATGGGGCCTGGCCAGGTAGTAGGCTAGTCATGTCCGTTAATCTACTTTTAGAAACTAAGTGGTAGAGAGGTGGCAGCTGGTAATAGACCCAACTGGAATTGAAACCCATGACTCAAACATAACCATAACCACACTAAATTCAGTGCACTCAGCTGGACTCCTGGTCCTCCCCACCCTCCTCACCCATAATCCCAGTCTGTTCTATTTGGATTTAAGCAGGATCTAAGGATAAGGAACACTTAAGGTGCTTTACCAGTCTGAAGGATTTAGGGAACTCTTCCAGGAAGTTTTGTTGTCTCTCCTGTCAAGTGGATCTAAAAATCTAGATGAACATGTATAGGAAGGGTCCAGGAAAAGTTAAAGACTGTCAAGCGCTGCTGCCCAAGTCCTTTAATTTTATTCCTTGAGGTCAATAGAAATATAATGCTCTCAATGTTTCATCATGATTTTAAACTTTGGCAGTGTAATAACTATAAATGTTGCATGAAACATGTTTAAAGTTGTACTTCTGATTGTAAAATTTTAACATTTTAATTGCAGAAAAATTGGAAAATACAAAAGAATTAAAACAAAAATAAATCTTATGTGTATTTCCATCACTCATAGTTAATATGTTGATGGGTTTTCTTACAGCTTCCTGAGTTTTCACTGAATGTTATGTTAGCCAGGATTTTTCCATGTAATTAATTTTTTTTGAAAATGCCCTTTTAACAACTGCATATTCAGTAAACAATAATTTATTAACCATCTCCTTAAAGCTGGACCTTTGAATTTTCTTTAATCTATCATTGTTAAAAAAATTCCATCTCTCTCATTATTTATTCAAGATTGTTTACTAGAAATGAAATTATTGGGTCAATAGAACTTTTTAAAGTTTTTAAAACATTTTTCTTGTATGCAATTTAATGATTCTATCTAAGTATTACTATTGTTCCTTATATCGTTCCATTTTCTAAAAGAAAATATTGACTTTACACTAAATATGTCTTTGTTAGCTTTCTATGGCTAAAGCCCTTTTGGTAAAATTATCACCTTGACTTGAATGAATAAATCTTTTTTAAGAAATAGGAAGAAGAAAAGTTAACAGCTAGAAATCATATCTACTTTTGCAGGATAGTAGGTGTTTAAAGGCTTCAGAAAATCTTAAGTGAATTCGTAATGACTGAAGATAAAGTTTACAGGACGTAAATTTCACAGGAAGTAATCTTTCTTACAAAAAAAAAAAAAGATTTTTCCTAAAGTGAGGAACTTGATAATAAGAAAAGATAAAAGCAAGAGAATGTTGAATTTGAAGTGAATGTTAAATTTGAAGAGATTCTTTAATCTGATTCATTACTGTCTAAAAGCTTTTTAAGATGTCGGCTTCCTAAGGTTTTTAGTTTCTCTGCTGCATTTAGCAAACCGGGTTAAATGTGGATGATAAAGACTGTCAGGAAGAACAGTGTGCTTTAATGAGTCACTCTACTTAACCTTCAATAGCTGTGGGGCCAATTATCCAAATCTGAACTGTGTAGACCCTTACTTTCTTTCCTCTTCCTAATAGTTACCCAGATTTATGCTCATTTAACATTTACTTAGGACTTAGATCAAACATGGCAAAAGACATGAAAAAATATAAACCTCAAATCCATCCATTTGTTACAGTCAACTCTAAATGAAACAGATTATCCATACGACACAGGTGATACTAATTGGTAGCACCTATTCTTCTGAAGGAGCACTGTTGGGTGCTGGGGAGACAAATGAACTTAGGCACTGTCAACCAGCCCTGGATGCTTTGAAGCTGGGCCAGAGAAGGCACAGTATCCACAGGTGGCATTGGGAACAGTAGCAATACTCAAATATACCTCATATTTAGGTAGTGGGTTTTACAACTTTCCAAGGGTCTTCACATACATGTGGTCATTTAGATCTCCTAACATTATAAAGAAATAATTTCAGAGACAGGTCACAGACCCTCAGACAGTTTAAACACTTTGTGCAGTATCACAAAGCCTATAAACAGCAAGATTAAATGTAAAAACCAGATGTTCTGATGGCAACATTTATGAACTCACACGCTGCCTTCTTACAAAATTTTATTTAGTACTACTAGGTGCCAGATCCTTTGCTAGATAATAGAGGATGGAAAAGAAAGAAAAAGTTCTTCCCCTCAAGAAGCTCAAGACATCAAAAGGAACAGATAGAAACTGAAGCTGGAACACTAAATAATGGAAACCATAACTGAGATTTATAGTTCTAGATTTCAAGTGTGCCCAAACAGCCATAACTGAGATTTATAGTTCTAGATTTCAAGTGTGCCCAAACAGTCTTATGAGGAAGCAGCCACTGATGCAGTGGTGAGAAAAGACTTCAAACTTATCATGTGCCTTCTCCCTTCTAGGTCTTGCCTTAAATTCCATAACTCTAGATGAATTCTTTTGACAATACAGTACAGCATGGTAGTTTAAAACTTGGGTTTTGGATCAGACAGGCCTGGGTTTAAAACCTGGTTCTGCCACTCACCAGTTCTTGAGCAAGCTGTCTGTGAGCAATTGACCTTGAGCAAGTTGCTGACCATCCTAAACTTCAGTGCCCTCCTCAGTCTGGTGGGAATAATAACAATAGTATCCACCATTTAAAGTGGTTGAGCTAAATGAGATAATGCATTAGAAGTACACTTGCCAAGTGTACCTCAAAGGCTTAGTAAATATTAGGATGATGATTGATGATGATGCTAATGGTAATATACCTTGATTATTGGAAAGGAGAACGGAAATTGGAGAGGAAGATGGGTGACGGGGCTTGAGAGAATATTTACTTGATTTGTGCCTTGAAGATATCAGCTAGATATCAAGGAATCTGCAACAAGCTGGGCAGCCAGAGATGAAGGGAACGAGGGTGGAGGAGCCTCTGTAGTCTTTAGAAGGCAGCAAAGCTGGATCCCTGAAGAGGAGTAGTTTCCAAGGCAAAGTGAAGTCTCTTTGTTGAGCAGTAATAACATTACCAAACAGCCCAGTCACCCCAACTTCGTTCCTGAGAAAAACCAGCACATTCTGAAGATCCTCTCAACCCCACCAGCCCTTCCCTTACCCACCCTTAGCCCCTCAGAGATCCCTGCTCAAATCAAAGTTCTCACTTGAGTCTTAGCCATATCTCCCTCCCCAGAATACCCAGTCTACGATCTGACTTCCCAATTCTAGATTTCTAATTTTCTTTCTATTTTTTTTTCTGCTGTGGTATAATAGAATATTAGAGGGAATTGCTCCAAACTTTCTGAGTTCATATTCTGGCTCTGTCACTTGCTAAATGTTTAACCATGGTCAAGTTATCTTCTGAACCTCAGTTGCCTATCAGTAAAATAGGGACAAAAATATTACCTACGACATAGGGTTTTGTGACGATTAACTAAGGGCTTACTATTGTGGTTAGCACGGAATTTAAGTGCTCAATAAATGTTAACTGTTATGATTTTCCCCCTTGGAAAAAGTCAATTCTAGTAAATGCTAAGTGGGGAAACATAACAATTATTCACATAAAATATGAGATTATTTGTATATTTCAGCTATCAGTTTTAATTCTGTATTTTCTCAAGCATGGGTAAATGAGAATTCCATTTTGGGATTTTTTGTTTGTTTGAATTGGTTTCCAAAGATAATATAAATGATTCCAGAATATGCATTAATAAAGAAGGAATGTAATACCTATTAATGACACTTTAAATATGGTCATCAACTTTCCTAAACATCTCCAAAAGCCTAAAAGTTAAAAATTTCAAGAAGAGGGGTGTGTTTGTCTGCCATTTATATCCGTCAGAGTTCCATATGAGAACATGGAGATGAGATAAAGACAGAGGGACTGATTGAAGAGAAGCAGAATTGAAATTGCTGAGATTCAAACCCAGTCTCGCTGCATGTGCTCTTGCCTAAACAGGCCCCCTTACTACTTGCTAATGTATGGTAGAAACTTGAAGCTACTGTCTGCTATTGTGTTGTGTAAAGTAAGTTTCATATTTTTTATCATTACAAAAGTTATACTTGCTCATTGTAAAAAAAAAACGAGAAAATATAATTAAGGAAAAAGAAGAAAATAATCGTCTATAATTACAATTCTCAGACTAATCCAGGTTTAACATATTTGTTTATATCATCCAGGTTTTTTTTCCGTACATTAGGTGTATGAGAAATTTTCAGAAAAAATAGACATTATTTCAAAAAGCAATTCTAGAGTTATATAAAGATATTTCATAGTGATCAAAGAGTCAGACCACCAGAAAGACATCACAATTCTAAATCTGTGTGCACTCAATAACATAGCTTCAAAACATAAAGCAGAACTCAGTGGAAATGAAAGAAATTTTAAAATACTTTTCTCAATGACTGAACAGTTTTTTAAAAAAGACAAAAATTAGTAAGGATATCGAATATCTAAACAACACAATTAAAAATCTTGACCTAATTGACATACATAGAATACTGCATCCAGTAATGACAGAATACACAGTCTTTACCATTGTACATAGAGTATGTCAAAAATTGATCATAAATAAATCTCAACAAACCCAAATGATTGGAATTTTGAAGAGTTTATTCTCTACTATGAAATTAAGATAAAAATTAATAACAAAAAGAACTATACGATCTCAACTGCTTGAGAAATAAGCCATGGCTAAATAAAGACAAAAAAGAAATTGCAACAAAAATTAGGAAATATTTTTAACTGAACAACAAGTTGTGTAATATTCTAAACATACCAAAATTTGTAGAATATAACTAAAGCAGTGATAAAGAAAAATATATAGCCATATTTAACATATATTTAATACATGTATTAGAAAAGAAGACTAAAAGTCAGTATTCTAAACTTTAATCTCAAAAAGCTGCGAAACATGCTAACCCAATGCAAACAAATGAGAAGATAGAAAATAAAATAAGAACAGAAAAACAAGAAATGTACATAGAGAAAATCAATAGAAGCGAAATCAGTTCTCTGAAAAGATTAATAAAATAAATAAACATAAAAAACTGAGTGAAAATATGAATTACTAAAATCAAGAATAAAAAGGGAATATCAAGCATGGATAATTGAGAGTTCTGTTTTGAGATTTGTTGTTTGATAGTCATTAAAATATTAAGGTACTAAATATATATAATAAAACACTTTATATCAATAAACTTGACAATTTGACATATAGGATGGATAATCCTTTAAAAACATGTTATCAAAACTTACAAAGGAAGAACTAGAAATCTGAATTTTTAAAAAACTGCCAATAAAAAGAAATCCTAGTCGTTGGAACAGTGTGGTATTGGTGCAAGGATAGGCAAATAGTCCAATGGAATAGAATATAATCCAGGAACATAGAAGCTTATCTAATTAAAATTCAAATGACTCCACTGCAGTGCAGAAAGGATAATCCATTTAATTTTTTTAATGGCGCTTGGTCAATTGGATATTCAAATAGAAAACAATGAATCTTGACTACTATCTACTATGTTGTATTACACCATACAAATATCAATTCCAGGTGCATTATAGATCTAAATGTCAAGTAATTTAGGTCTTAAAAAATATGAAAAAAATATCATTATGATAAGCAAAGATTTCTTAAGTAGGGCATAAAAAGCACTAGCCATAAAGGAAAAAAGAATGATAAATTAGACTAGTTGCAAGAAATGGGCCATTAAGATCTAGAGTGTTGGAGCAGAGTGGAAATGCTGGTGGCTCAATCAGTGGCCGATTTACCAGGAAACTAAGCTTTAGGACCCTCCTTTGCACAGGCTCCTTCTAATGTACAGGCAATCTGTTCACGTGCTCATACACTTTTATTAAATTATACAAAAGCTAGGCTTCATGAATCCTGGTCCTGTCCCAGAGAATGCTGGGTACAGTCTCTCTTCCTATCCTACGGCTTCTGGTAGCCACTGCCAATCAAGCAGAGCTGAAACCAATTTGACCTTCTTTGTGAATTCTTTTGCCCAGAGTTGGGGTTGGTTCAGAGATTCAAGACTGTCAGCAAGTATGGGTTAAGGGACTTGGAGAAGAGAACTGTGGCAGTGAAAAGATGATGGGATGCAGGGGCTGACCAAATAGATAGGTGGTCTCTTTTGGGCCAAACTTTGGTCAGGCTCCTGGAGTCCTCTTCTGGACTTAGTCCCAATCATTGGACTTCTGTGTTTACCTTTGTATCACCCAGTTTTAGCAAAAGTTTAAACTGGTTTAGCAAGAATTCCCACCCTCTGTATCTGATCAAATTCCTCATCTCCCACCTTTGGTGTCTGATCTCCCTGACCTGCCTAATCGAGTTAGCTGGAATCCCTCCTTACCCCTAATCTTTCCTCTTAGCGATCTTCCATCCCGACCCCAACCCTGCTTCTTGGCTATGAATCCCCACTTGTCCACAGTGTATTCAGAATTGAGCCCAGTTCTATACTGAAGTCTCTTTTCCCCTATTGCAAAATTTGTGTTTTTTGAATAAAATTTATCTTCACTGTTTGAACAAATGTCCAGCTCTAGTTCTCTTTGACAAGTTAAAGGACTTGACACTCTCCAGAATTCTAGAAATGCGTGGTTTCGCTTTAACAAAACAGACTCATATATGGATGTCATTTCCACCTAATTATCATTCAGCACAATAACAATTACATATATTTTTATTAAATATGTGTCATTAACTTTGATGACAACTCTCAGCAACATTGAGGAATAAGACTTCTTCTTAGTGTTGCTTTCTGTTTGCTAATCCAATGGTACTTGAAAAACTCAGAGGATATTGCTTTCAAGCTACACTAAGTAAGTTGTGTTACTACAGTGTCACAGTTCCCACACAGAACTGGAAGTGACTCATTTTCTCAGTAATGTGTGCTATATATACTTCAGAAAAAATGAGTTGGCATTTCTAAGAATATCTTATAGAAAACAACAGAATTTTTTCCTTCTCTCCCTGTCATCTGAAACTCTTAAATCATAGACAGTGCAACGTGTAGGGAGCTGAAAAATGCACTCCTCCTCAGAAGCAGCTAGTATAGCAGCTCCCACCCCATCCTACCCTCACCCCCCACACACACACACCTGGTATCAAACAGGTTCTCTAACTCTGAAGAAATTTTCTTTATAAAAGTATAACAGTAGTTAGATATTTTTTTCATCATGGAAACCAACAAAGAACTATTAAATACCTAAAACAAACACAGCTCATTTCTTCTTTTCCCTGAGGCTTGTGTTTTGATCCTTTGATGGAAAATTTGGGCTAGATAAATAGGAAGCATAGAACTACAAGTTATTACCCACAAAATATTTTATTCTCTCATCTCACAGCTCTAGATGATCCTGGAAAAGATGAAGAGGAATAGGTGAAAGAGTCACTGTGTATTTTAAAAGTCCATTTATTTAAGTAATCTGAGATGAGTAAAGGTTTATCACATGAAAATATAAGTTACGTCTGAAAGTTTTCCCTTTGTGGAAATTGGAATTATGGGAAGGATTAACAGTAAGACCTCATGGGGGTGAGATTAGTTGACTTACGTCTTTAGTGCAGCTGTGTTACTGGGGTGAAACCAAGTTGATTGGCCAAGTAAGAACTGTATCATTTGTTTCCACTTCTCTCTAGACAGAGGCAAGAAACAGGAAGTAAAGAGGAAACATCAGAACTACAAAAAATAGGTTTTATAAAATATATTCACTTAAGCCCATATAACTTAAAAGAAATTCATGCACACTCCCTGCAAGTCTCTCTTAGAAGTTTATTTCTAATATATTCAAGCAAGCTTGATTGTTTTTTCAGCCAAAAAATATTAGAAGCCAAGTGGAGGACTAGGGACATTACTAAGAAGAGACACATTAGCTATCTTAAAAAGGGAGAGCTAATAATTTAACACAGAGAGAAGAGGTAGAAAAGCGAGTACACAAAATAAATAAACAAAGAAATAAATAAGTAAATGAAAAGAAGAGCTCAAACCAGTAATAGCCCAGGTCATTTGGTATGGGGAAAAGGCCCCACCTACTTCAAGAGCATCACAACTATGTCAAAGCAGAACACAATTACTAAGAATACAGCGATGACCTCAGAACTACAGGATATCAGTACGCGTTGCTGAAACAGAGTGTTCTATGTTATGTAAGTATAAAATATCCTGGATTAAATTAAAATAAACTGTTTTTTTTTCTTTTGCAACTTCTCATATGCCTTAAGATGCTGAAGTATGACTTTCTTAGAGGGAAATATGACATGCTGTTTTTCTTAAACTTTATCTGACAATAAAACTTTTGCCCTGTTTTTCTTTTTTCTTTTTTCTTTTTTCTTTTTTTCTTTTTGGTTGTTGTTGTTGTTTGTTTTGAGAACACCTTACAGGATTAGGTTAACTAGGAACAAATCCTGGGAAACATTGCACTAAGTTTTCAAGAAAAGACGATATCCTATCAGCCAGAAATAGGATTCATAAATTTTAGGGAGATTTCCATCTGTATCAGCATAGCTGGCTGTAATTTGTGCTTGATTCAGAGTTGTCACTGAGAAGTGGCTGTCCAGCCAGGGACTGTATTTCTGGCCCACCTTTGAGGTTAGATGAAGCCAGGTAATTAAATCCTAGCCAAAGTAAGGTGGGCAGAAGTGATATTCACCAAGTTAGGTTCCTAGTCACATGTTTTCACCCTAGGCTATCAGAATACTGACAGTCAAAGTGACTTGGGAACCTAGCAATAAAGATGACAGAAGCTCCATCAGACTGAGTGCCTGCTGCCCTCCAACCCCCAACATGCACACTTTCATCCCACACGTCCACTTAAACTACAACTGCACTGGGTTCTTATGAGCATGAAATAAACTTCTATCATTGTTAAATCTTAAAATGGGTAAAGTAAAATGAGGTTGGTGTTCTAAATGGTAGATTCCAGCTGAATCTGTCCCCTCCTGCAGTGCGATGGACACAGCTGTCCTAGGCCCCAAGTTAGTGTTGCACTTATTCTTCTATTTTGGAACATTACTAAAATTCCAATTTTAAATTTTCTGTCTTTAATAAAGATAACCCAAGGGGGCCATGAAAGACGCTGACAGAGTGACTCCTTTCAAGTACAATTGAATATCTTAGAAATCTGTGCTGACAGGGCCCAAGGCCCTTCACCCTTTAGAAAGGCCCTAACTTTAGTGATTTGGAAAACCCATCTCATTCTCTAGAGGTGCCAGATAAATGAACTTTTCAGTAGATATGCCCACTAATTTTGTATTTGTGCAAATTCCTTGATCTCTGGGAATACTGTTAGAGCAACACTTGACTTAGCAATGTTGATTGAGAACCCACTATGCATCAAGTGCTTGGCAGCTAAGAGAGGTTTTGCTCCAGAGCAGCAATAATCAAACATCAAAATAAGACAAGGGACTTGAAAGCCACATTCCCAGGCTAAGCTGGGAAGCAGTCCACATTCATCATTAATGCTAGCCCTGATGCATAGCACTTTAATGCTACCCCATGGCTGTCTCTTTACTCACAAAAGTACAGTCTTTCAAAACAGTGCCCAATGCTCTAAGTCAGTGGTTCTCAAAGCATGGCCCCCAAATCAGCAACATCAAGACTACCTGAGAACTCTCTAGCAATGAAAGTTCTTAGGCCCCATCCTGAAATGGTAATCAGAAGCTCTGGGAGTGGGGCTCAATAACGGTTTGCCAAGTCCTCCAGGTGACGCTACCACATGCTAAAGTTTAAGGATCATTGCTCCATTCTACCTATTTTCCTTTCCTTGGAATGTAATCTCCTTAGACCAATTCCACCTGGACTCTTCTCCTGCTAAGACAATGAACTAAATGCTTACATTAATTGATGACAATAGTTAAAATATTGGCTCTCTCTCGGTTAATAGGTATTTCAAAGGCCAGACTTTTAATACATAGGCCTCATGCTGGAGATTAACCCTGTGTCTTTGAAGTGAGAATGTCAAGGCCATAATTCCTGTCTGCTGGCTCTCTTCCAGCCCTAGACAAGGCCTCACTTTTATCACACTCGAGGCAACTCTGCATGGTAGAGTAGAGTTGCAGCCTGATGTTTCCGCACAGTTGCAGAAGTCACATTTGGACTTCAAGTGGTGGTAGCTAGAGGGAGGGGTATGGTGGGCCTGTCTCACCTAAGACTGCTTCTCACTTATCAGACAAATATATTTTTTTATATAATAGCCACTGTTACCTACTAACCAGCAATGTTCAACTTTGGACCAAGATGATAATATTAATAGTAATAACAGTAAAAATGTATAGCATTTTTTGAGATCTTTTTCGTGTGCCAAGCATTTTGCTAAATGCACTGTTACTCAATTTATTCCTCACAACAACCTCATGAAAGAGGTGCTTTCATACTGTCACATTTTACAAAAGAGAAAATTGAGCAGTAGAAAAAACCACTTGGAATCCTCCCTCCCACTTTGACGTATAAAGCCTCCTTTCTGAATAGTATTTAATACCTGGCTGCCACAGGTAAATAGAGTAGTAGATAAGAAATATTGGCAGAGTGAAGCTTAGAACAAATTTTTTGAACCCGTGTCCTGGGGTATGCAAGCCCAGGCTCTCGCCTAACTTTTGCAAGGCTTGACGCTACATACAGCACAAGAGATTTAAGTTATAAATCAAACTAGCAAACTTAAATAGAGTATCTTACTACCTTTGGAAATATACCTTCATAACAACTTGGAAGGCCAAGTTCAAACTCAGAGTTCTTGGACTCCACAGCATTCTGCGATGAAATGATTGCAGAGAGTGAAACCATTCGCAGCTATCTCCCTTCTCTTTCCATCCTTGACTCCTGACCATACCAAGACAGACTTCATGTGTGAATATAATAGTACACACATCCACGCTCTGTCCTCAAACCCCAGTAAACAGCTGCCCTTGGCCATCCCTTGTCTTGGGCACAAGAGAGTCCGCTCTCGGGAGGACGAGTTAGAATAGAAACACAGGCAGGCCCAGAGCAAAATGTGTGAGGGTGAACCATGATTCTGAATGAGAATATCTCCAAGGCCTTGCAGGAGGGACACAGGCAGAGGAAGGCCATATCAGATTCCAGGCAAGAGGACTTTCTTACCTTAGCTCAGGGCAGTTCTGCCCATACCATCCCCCAGATGCTCTGAGAAAAAAGATTTCTATCCAAGTTTGAGAAATACTGCCTTAGAAATTTATAGTGAACATTGGCATCTAAGTAAATGTTAGAGTCTTAGCTCAGATCGCCATAACAAAATACCATAGACTGAGTAGGTTAAACAACAGGAATTTATTTCTCACAGTTCTGAAGGCTAGGAATTCAGGTGCCAGTCAATTCAGTTCCTTCATGGAGAGCTTCTTGGCTCAGAGACTTCTCACTGTATTGTTCATGGCATATAGAAATGTCTCTGGTCTCTCTTCCTCTTCTTATAAGGACATTAATCACATCATGGGATCCCTACCTATATGATCTCATCTAAACCTAATTACAAAGGTCCCAGCTCCAAATACCATCATATTGAGTGTTAGGGCTTCAACATTTGAATTTGATAAGATACAAATATTCAGTATGTAACACATAGTAAAGTCCCTGAGAAGGTCTGATGCAAATAAACCTATATGACTTTAACTCAGTATTACCTGCATATATTTATTTTTTTAAAAAAATTCAACTTGGTGGATCAATTATACCAAAGAAAGTCATAGTATTTGCTCTAAATCACAAGTACTTTAAATCAGTTATCACCTTTGGCTCTATCCTTCTTGGCCACAGTTTATTTCACCAATATGGCACCTTGCTTCAGTCTGTGACCTCGCATCTGCTTTGTGATAATACCATTAATAAACCCTCAACGAGATTTCTTTGTCTTTATTCTCAGACCTGTCCTCCTTTAAGTTGTCTGAATAATTTGAACAATTCTTAGAGCAGCAGTCAAGCTTATTTTATTCACATTTTCTAGAGTAATACCTACAATACAACCCTACCTCAATAAGCAAGCAGGTGATGTTATGACTAACTTCTAAATGCAATCATTAAGCAAGTGGTTAATGAAGTGCTAAATGAAGATTCTGACTTCATTTCCGGAGGTCTATTGTACAATATAATGATTATAGGTAGTAATACACTATTGTGTACTGGAAATTCGCCAATAGAGTAGATCTTAAGTATTCCTACTACATACATACACAAAAATAGTGACTATGTGAAGTGAAGAATACATTAATTAATTAAAATGATTGTGTTAATCATTTCATAATGCATACTTATATCAAAACATCGCATTATACACCTGAAATATATACAGATTTTTATGCCAACTTACTACATTGTATACCTAAAACATATAGAGTTTTTATTTGCCAGTTTTACCTCAGTAAACCTTTGGGGAAGGGGGGGACAAAGTTATTTTCTATTGAGCCTAATCATAATTTTGTTTAGAACTGCATAAAATATAGACTGACCAACATAATATATTTTTCAACAACTTTACTTCTCATGTATTTCCAAACATTAATCTATTTGAAAACCATTGCTGTTGTTGTATAATTCTCATCACTCTCAGATCATTTCTCAATCATATCTTATTTATCCCCCTTTTTTTTCTAATAATAGGCCATTATGGAAAATTATGAATATATGGCTGAACTGTCTGATAAAACATTCCTGATTTTTTTCTCAGTCTTTTGTTCCTGATGTGAATTTAAGCTTTATTATTTTGATTTTAGTATTGGTATATCTATAGTGTGAGAAATTTTGTAAAAAAGACTAACTTCATAAAATAGATTAAAAACTACTCTTTGAGTTCACTATTCTTCTCCCCTATCATCTTACTTTGTCTTTCTTTCAGTTTGGAGATATATGCAGCCTAGTAGGTAGAAAATAAAGGGGAAATTCAGGAATGCAGAATTTAAAATGAGATAAAACCTATGTTTTTCTATAGCCTAAAACAAATACTTCACTCCTCCTGCCTTTCTTCCACCCTTTAAATTGGTGGATACTATGAACATATCCTTAGCATTTATAAAATCTAGACAGGAAAAATAGTAGAAGTGTTATATAAAAATCCAGAAAAGTGTTTTATGTTGAAGGACAATCACAGTGTATACTTATGTTTACTAGAAAAAACCATAAAGGATTCCCAGCAGGCTAATTCTAAAAGTTAGTCGCTATTAATTTCATTTGAAGCCGTCATCATAGCTTCCCTTATTCCTGCTGAAAGCTCCCAAGGGTTCCAGCCACACCGTTGCTGTGGTGACTGCTGCAACCACTTGCTCATTTCAGTTGAAAAACATATTCAGGTTGTCAGCCTGTGCCACCAGATGATTTTGGCTCTGAACACCGAGGTTATTGACATTGCCTTGTCAAAGCATGTCATAAATCCTACATGCTGCAGTAAGGGAAAAGCTGTTGTCTAGGCTGGTAACCAGTCAGAGTCTCAGGGGGTAACAGTGTCCTTGGTTATCTCGTTTAGAGTCCAGTCCTCAAGTTTGTGTCTAGCGGGTCAGTTCTGTTGGTATGCCTTAGAGAGAGTTAGGTTCTAGGGTGTCAATAACTTTAATCAAATTCACAAAAGAAAAATATATAAACTAGAATGTCTATTATTTTTTTATTAAGAAATACAATCACCAAGAATACTGTAGTTCCCATGCCCATTACTCAGTAAATTCTCTGTGTAGTACCTAGAAAACCAAATTCAAGTGGGAAGATTGTTCTGTTACCTGGGAATCAAAGCCAGGGAAATAAACGAGATGATTTAGGTGGCTGTTATTACCAAACTCAACAACTCTGCTCCAACCTTTTTCTAAGTTTGTTGTAGTGCATTTCTGTGTAAACCATTTTCTTTTACACAGTGCAAAACCCAATTAATTTGCTACCTCTTTAGACAGGCAAATACAGGTATGTTTTTCTCAGTTTATAGTTTGAATGCCTTAATTTGGTGTTGGGTATTTCCCAAATTTTTCAGGTTCCCTTTAGAAGTCATTGCTTAGGATGTGGTAGTTCTACAGATGGTTGATGTCAGGTTAACTTTTCCTAATATAATCTTATGTTCAGTTTTGAAGAAACCTATACCAAACACCAAAAACACTTCAATTTTTCAAACTTTAGAAGGAAAAACAGTATAGACACTATAGAATAAAGACTTGGTACCAATTAATTTTTTAATTTATATTAATTTTTAATCTGCTCTGAAAGATGAAAGATAGTCACCATTTGTGGAAGTCATAATTCTAAGATACCGCTCAAATTCCTACCCCCTGGTATACAGGTCTAATATAATCACAACCCCACTTGAGTAGAGGCAAAATCAGTGAATATATTGGGTATCACTACTGTGATTAGAATCCTAATCAGTTGACACTGAATTAATTAAAAAAGAAAATATCTTTGGTGAACCTGACCTAATCTGGCAAGCCCTTTAACAGAAAGTAAAGCAGCAGAGAAATGCTTTCCCCTACTGGCATGGAAGAAAGCAGCCATGTGGTGAACTGTCTGAGAAGGGGATCATGAAAGATACTGTTACTCTAACAACCAAACTTCATCAGATTTCATCTATATACATTCTTCCAAAGAACTTATACTCTATATGACATAAGAAAAATAATAAGACTCCCATAAGTCACCAAGAAGGAAACAGAATATACAGCCACTTTATCATATCTCCTTCCAAAAACTACTGGATGTAGAGAAAGTTCAGGCCTTGTTATAGGGTTGTGTCTTTGTAAATAAGCTGAGTTGAGACAACATTCTATAAAACATGCTGCTACCTGGTATTGCCCTTCTTGACAGGTAAGACCCATACAGACACAAGAGTTTTTCTGAAGACAAGCAGAGTATTTGTTGATAATGACTGAAGCCACAATAAGAATGAAATACAATTCACTCTAAATACTTACATGTGTATGTTTATGAATAACTAAGACTTAGGAGGAGTTATATTGACCTCATGTTGTCTGAAGGAATAATTTAGCCCAGATTAAATCCTTCTTGTTCTGGTCCCAGAGATCACTGTGTGTGTCTCACTCACACCATCTTGTCCTGTGCCATGCAGACTGGCTAGGATGCCCACTTCTTATTTCAGGAATCATGATGGAAAATTTGTAGTCTTTTTTTTATAAAATTGGCAAAAATGTCATCTTTAAATGCTGAATCTTTGTCAGTGAATTTCTGGGGACCTCTTAAGATCCTCTTAAGAAATATTAGGTTTCCTATAAATATGTTTTATGAAATACTGACTGCCTTCATCCTTGTATAATAAAAATGACAAATCACTTCTACTCCCTGGGGGCACCGAGGTGCCATAATCATCCCAAAGGGAAAATAAATTCCTACCTTCCTATTCCCTTCCATAAACAGAAATGTGTGAGGAAAATAATTACACCTATGTCTTGATCCTATTAAAGAGAAGACCACAGTGGTGCTTTGAGTACCAGGACAGATGGCTTTGGGTGAGCAGCTTAATGAATTATTTCTCCTGGCTATCTGATATGAGGCCCAGAGCTAAGTTTTGGAATAGGAGCAAGAAAAAAACAAATTGCCTAGAATGATGCAGCGAGAGAGGAGTTGAGCTTTAGGAACAAGAAGTGAGTCCAACAAGTAGGGGAAAACCCAAGGGCAATAGAGGACAGAAACTTACTTGGGCAGGAATGACCCAAGGACTTCTGAGTTCAGGATTAAGAGATATTTCAAGGCTGCAGGGACACCACCCCCTAAGTATGATAGGAGCTCAAACCATTTTAATTTAAAAATTATAATGGAACAGATGAGCCAAAAACACTGAAGGACTTAGGAAACCTCAGAGGGTTGACACTTGCTCAAAAGACTCACTGTGTGATGCTACAGGTATCTCTTTACCTCCTTAATTTCAGCATCTATGGGTGCATTCCCCTGCATGAGCAACCCTCACTACGGGAGTAAGAAGGGCATTGCAAACTTCTTATGGTAAGAACTACTGCTTTGTAAGAATGCAAACTAAAAAAAAAAACAAAAAACAAACAAACAAACAAAAACCTTTGTGTAATACTAGGGACCATTTCACTGCCTGAACCAACCACTGGATGTGCCCCTGATCGCAGAAACTTAGGGACAGCTTCTTTGTTCAGATACATTGTTCAGTTGCTGCAGACCCATCAATTGTCATCCACTTTGGACATCATCAGAGGAGTAAGAAGCCCCTCTGGGGACAGAGGAGAGGAGAGCCCATTAACTCTGACCTGGAAATTCATGCAAGACACTTGAAAACGCCCCATGCTGTCATCTCAGGTAATGGATGATGCCAACATGAATATATTGCTCCCATCTGACCTGGTAGATCAAGCCCTATTATAAGAAAGCCTGTTTTAACAATACCCATACAATATCAGACTCTTCTCCCATAAGACTTCCGTGATCATGTTTTTTGAGAATTGATCTTGCGTGATCCCATATTAAAAAAAAACACACACACACACACACAAACTCAGATGCAAATAATAAAATCACAGAATCTCTCTGAATAATCTGAAACAGTAAACTTCATAAAGGCAGAAATTTGAGGCAGCTCTGGTTCACCATTATATCCCAGAATCTAGCACAATGCTGGGAAAGTAACAGGCCTTCCACGACTTGGTCTTTTGACTATTCCTAAATGTCAGGCTCCATTTGTGCGATCCGGTCTCATCTTCAGGCACCAGATTTTGCTCCATCCAGGCTGGTGGCTGCCTCTTTCCCTGAAGGCTTCCAGGACAAGAGGCTACATAGCCTCCTTGACTACTGAGTCATCTTCCTATCAGGAAATTGTTTCTACCTTAGCTAAATAAGTAAGCAACTTTCTGCCCCTTTCAGTCATAAAACCTAAGTTTAGAAAAAATTCAGTGAATATCTCAAGGTTATCTGCAAACTCTGGCCTGATTAGGAATAGAAAGCAAACGATTCCTAACATTCTATCCTACAGTTTCAATCCTATTCCTTTTGCAGAGGAGCCTATCTTCATAATTTATAGATATTGTTCCCTAATCACTCACTAGAAATTCTGCCTAAATTGAAGATAAAACAACTTAATCTATCCAATAGAAAGAGAATATGTATAAAAAGAAATTTTTCCCACATGAGGAATGAATCACTGTAAGGAACATTTGCTCAGTTGTTTCATTATAAAATAAGAGCATTCTTCCTGGCTGCCACAAAATCCAAATGCTCTATTTTGTTACTAAACAATCCTTTTAACAGCAAGCCAAAAATAAGTCACAATGTTAACGCAAACATCTTGCAAGCCAAATAAAAGGACTCATGCCTAATTTATCAGATTTAGAGGGAAATTGTGTTGAATCTGTCTCTGAGAAACTTTCTATTAGATCACTAGTCAATGGGGTACCAGCATCTGCAGATGCTGACTGCAAGATGTGAGTAATAACAGACAGCTTTAGAAAATATATCTTTCTTCCGTAGTTAGTAATGTATGACTCACTAGAACTCTCCAGACACTATACTTCATGAATGACTCAAAAGTCTGCCAAGGACAGAGCACAATCAGTTCTCTCTTCCTGCACCAGGATTTCTCCTTTCAATTATCACTGATTTGTTATCTTACTTCAAAGGCAGAAATTTTTGATCCACTCTACTTCCTCTTTTAAAAACAGGGGTACATTTTTAACACAAAAATAAATATTGAAGTGCTACAGGAAAACAGAAATTGAACGTTATATGTGAATGCTGAAAGCGAGCTTCAACTGGCCCAGTTCCTATTGTTTAGGAGACCATGTTGGACAATGACCATGGTTAATTTCCTTCTGGAATATTGACAAAGAGTGGAGACTATTGAGAAATATCTTATTGTGACAGACCAATGACCTGCTCATCCAAATCTACAGTAACCAATAGAAGTATCAAAGATATTCTAAGAAATATTTTAGTAGTTACTCTCCATGACAGAGGTCTAGGTTTTCTTCAAATAACTCTTTTTTGTATAATTGCAGTAGCCTCCCAATTATGGTACACACTTCTAGGCTCTTTCCTTTCCATTCTATCTGGCATTCCAACTCTAGATTAATTGTTCTGATTATGAAATCAGTTTAGCATTATGACAAAGAGCTCAAGTCTTAAAATTGGACCACCTGAATTCAAATTTTGGATTCCCAATTAATTTTTAACTCCTCTATACTTCAGTATTCCCTCTGTGACATGAAGTTTGTAAGATGCTTGCATGACTTTTATTTTAACTTTGTGTAAAAAAAATGAGCATGTAAGAAAATAGAGCATTCATGGTTAAGAGCATAGGCTCTGAAGTCAGACCTGGTGTTAAAATCCTGGTTCTTCTATTGAACTGTCTATAAAACTATACCAGTTATCTAACACTGTGTTACAAATCACCCAAAACTTTCTGGCTTCCAACAGTAAAACTCATTTTTTATCTTCTACAGATATTTGGAAGTGGCTTGAATAGGTAATTCTGGCACAGGGACTCTTCATGAGGTTGCAGTGAACTGTTGGCTGGGGCTGCAGTCAGCTGAATACCAGTCTGGGGCTGGCTGCTCACTCATATGGTAAGTAGGTATAGGCTACTGGCAGGAAGAGTCAGCTCCTTTACACATGGGCTCCACAGGCTGCTTGTGTGTCCTGATGACATGGCAACTGGCTTACTCCAGAGTGAGTGATCCAAGAGAGCAAGGCAGAGGCTACAGTGATTTCATGGTAGTAACATATCATCACCTCTGCCATTTTCTACTGGTCACACTGGCCAGCCCTGATTCAGTGTGAGAGTCGACTACACAAGGGCACTAACACCAGAGGGTGAGAATCATTGGCAGCAGACTTGGAAAATGATTACCACAAAGAGCTTGGACAAAATTTTTTAAGCTCTTTAAACTTTAGTGTTTTTATTTGCCTAATACAGAAAATAATTATACACTTATTGCCTAGGGTTGTTATGAAAATTGGATGAGATGATACACATAAAAAGTACTTGGCTACATAGTAAGTATTCAAAAAATACTATTTAGCATTATTATAATCCAGTAATAGTCAAACTATTCCAGGGGCTATCATGAGGAGGAAGATATTATATTCAGGAAAGAAGGCAGAGCTATAAGTTCTCTCCTTCCCTGATTCTTACTTCTTCTGGTGGACTTTATTTTATCTCATATGCATTAGGTTTCCTCATAAGATTTTCACTTGCAGAAAGGATTCATCGTCTTTAAAAAAAAAAGTGAACCACTGCTGTAAGTCATTATTTATTTAATATATTAGAAATTGTAGCATAAATATGTGTATGTATATTTTTTCCATATAGAAAGCAGTGCCTAGCTAACAGACATATAATGTGACTGGAAAGCAGAGAACATCAGATTGAAAAGTCCACAAGTGACTACCTAGTTCAGTATTAAAAACCTTAAGATTATCAAACCACTCATTTTCCACAGCAATCACATGAAAGTACTGACATTTGAGGCTGCTGAATGAATGGATTAAATAACCCCCTATATATACCAAAGGTTCAGCCATTTAACATGGTATTTATTTAAGCATCGATCTTGTGCATGGACTTTTGGATAAAAATCACAGCTTCCATGGAACTTACATTTTAGTCAAGGAGAAACATGAAATAAACAAATGAATAAACATCATAATTTCAGGCAGTGATAAATGCTATGGTAATGAAACATAGCAATGTGGTAAAGTGACTGAGGAATAATAGGGCTGATTTAGCCAGGGTGGTCAACGGAGTCTTCTACAAGGAGATGGTATTTGAACTGAGACATGAACAATGAGAAGAAAACCAACCATATCAGGAACTGAGAGAGGAATTCATAGACATGTGCTAACATGGCACTTTGGGAAGAACCTCATTCCAATGGAAGTCTCACTACTCATTAAATCTTTAAAATTTGATTTGGAAGATACCCAGGATAAACCTGTGTGCCTTTGATTATCTGCTTAGGGAAATTTGGCTAAAATTGCCGATCAGAGTCAAGCTTTCTATTAAAAAAAAAAAAAATGATGTAATTAACAATAGTGTGGCTAAAACTAATGCTTCAAGTTAAAAACCAGGCCTGAATCTGGGACACTCTAAAAATATCCTAGACTATCTGGAAGAGCAAATAAAGCCTATGAAAACAGAAATCAGTAGAACGAAGACCTAAGTGTAGAAGAGGTAACTTATACACTCTAATATACTTTCTCCCCAAACTTTCGACCCTTACTTTCCTGACTAAATAAATACAGTTAGAAAGGTGTGGGAGTGAGGCAAAGGAGCAAAAAATAAATGGAACCAAAAATCTTAAGGAGGAGTGAGTTACAAGGTAAAATCAAACTATGTTAGAAGTGGAAGAGACCCTAGCTATGGCCTTGTCCAAATCCTTAATATTATACATGAGCAAATCAAAGCAAATCAATGGCTGTAGGCAGTGCTTTCACACACAAACAGAAGTGGGAAGGAGTTCCTTGATTCCCATGCAGCTTCATCTTCATATAGGTAAGCAAGGACCCCTCCATCCTGCATTCAGGTAATGCTCCACCCCCACATACCCTTCTCAGTAGATGCCTTAATCTACAAGAATCTCCTTCTGAAACTTCTTGTCCTTGGTATAGCAATGATAGAGTCCTTTTACCAAACACCTTTTTAATATTATTTTTAATTGATCTTTCTTTCCTTGCTTATTTTTCCCTTTCTCTCTCTCTCTTTCTCTCTCTCTCTCTTTCTCTCTCTCTCTCTCTCTCTCTCTCTCATTCTCTCTCTCTCTCTCTCTCCTTTCCTTCCCTTTTCCTCCCTTCTTTCCTCCCTCCCTCCCTCTCTCCCTTCCTTTTTCTTCCTTCCTTCCTTCCTCCTTCTTTGTTTCTGTCTTTCCACAAATATCTTTTTAGTGCTTGAGCATACTAGTAAGCAAGATGAATACAGTCCCTGTATTAAGGACCTAAAAACATAGGAGGAAAATAAGCAATTAAACAAATCTTTACAATATACTTTGATAAGTGTTATACTAGAGGAGGTTCAGGACATTATGGAAATGCTGAGTACGGGCACCTAACCTGGTCCAGAGGAGGGTAGAAATGAGGGAAGTTTCCCTAAGGAAATAGCATTTAATCAGAAGACAGAAAAGGATGGAATGTGGCTTGAGCATTCCAGGCAAAGAGAAGCACCCTTTCAAAGGCCAAGTGGAAAGCAAAACCATGACACATCTCATGGATTAAAAGACGTTCAGTGAGATTGCAGTATAAGAAATAAGAAGGCAAGTGGCAGGAGATGAGAGGTCTGGACAGAAAGATATCAATTACTTGGACTACGCTAGTGACAATGAAGAGGGAGAGAAGTGGAGAGATATTTAGGGTATAACATGGATAGGACATAGTGATAAACTGAAAATGGAGTAAGGCAGAAGGTGAAATTAGGGATGCTGCTCAAGCTCAAGCTTAAGGGATTGGCTGGAATGGGGATCCATTCACAAATCTAGGAAAACTTTAAGAAGAGCAATGTTTTGTTTTATTGGGGATAGAGGTGAGGATGAGTTTGGTTTTGGACAAAATGAATTTGAGCTGTCCAAGAAACACCTATGTAGTGTCTCGTAGAAAGCTGCACATAGGGTTAAGAGCTTAGGAGAGAGATTTGGGCTGAAACATAGATTTGTGAGTCTTCAACATATTACTTCCTGCTTTTAGATGATAAATCTGAGACACAAAACTATGAATGAAATTGGCCAGGGTCATACTAGTAGATGCAGAGCAGGGATTTAACCCTAGTCTTCCCAACTCCCATGTCTGTGCCCTTTCAATAGAGACTAGCAGATGTAATTATGTGCTTTAATGAGGAATAGTAGGAAGGTGTTGGAGCAGAACCATACTCTGACTATCACTGCATATTTCTATGTCTAGAATACATAGAGAAATACATGTCTTATGTGTGTAGCTATATACATTCTGTAGCGTGTGCGACCACCAGGTTACTTACTGACAAGAACCAGTCACTCACCCTCGTCCTTTGGGTACCTTTCCAACAAGAAATCTCTGCTAAACTAAGAGAAATCCAGTAACAGCTTCTGAAAGTTCTCTTCATCACTCATGTAATCTATCCAAAAAAGTACAAGCTGTCAGGTGTGCCCTTCTTTCACAACCACCTTAGGCCCCTGACTGTTGTTTGTGCATCCCAAGGAGTTTGTGTGGGAGGAAGCAGCAGGCATCAGGGTGTCAGTTGCACCAAGACTGGGAGTCCCACCAGTCATCCATGCAGCCTAAAGTGGAAACTGCAACATCTAAGGCAGTTAAGTAAGTGGATTAAATGCTTTTAAAATAACTATATTAGAAAAATGGCAGAGCGAGAGATGTCCAGATCTCTCTCCTTAAAACAACAATAAGCTGAACATCTAAAACTCAACAAAAAGACACCCAAACTGCACACCAGCATGTCTGAGCATGGGATCTGCTCATAGAGCTACCACAGGCTAAAGAGAAACCTTAATATAATAAATCTTATTGCTGGAAGGAGGGGGAGGAAGCAGAATACATTTCCATTAATGCCAACGTAGAGAAATAGTCCATTAAACACCATGAGCACCCGAATGACAAGGTATCTCAGAAAGAAAGAGAAAAATCTCCAGAAAATAAGCTTACAGACATAGAAGTATGCGACTTAAATAACAGAGAATTCAGGATGGCACTTCAGAAAAAACTCAGTGAGATACGAAATGATTCATAGCAACAATTTCAGGAATTGGAAAAACAACCAGATGAGCAGAATGAGTTTTTAGCAAGGAGGTTAAAACCTTCAAGAATTACTGAATAGAACTTCTGGAGATAAAGAACACACTGCAAGAGATGAAAAATGAAATAGAAAGCTTGGAAATAGAGTTGACCAAATGGAGGAAAGGGTCAGTGATATCAAAAACAGAGATCTAGAAATAAATCAAAAGAAAGAAGAGAGATACCAAAAAATAAAAAATAATGAAAAAGAAATTCAAGTATTAACTGATACCATCAGGAAAGGAATCATAAGAATAATGGGCATTATCGAAGGAGAGGAAAAGGAGCAGACTAGAAAGCATTTTCAGACAAATAGTTAACAGAATTCCCAAATCTAAGAAATGAGCTGGAGCTTGGAATTCAAGAAGTCAACAGAATACCCAATTATCTCAACCCAAAAAGGCCTTCACCAAGAAACATTGTATGAAAATTACAAAAATCAATGACAAAGAATTCTAGGGGTAGCCAGGGAAAAGAAGACAGTGACCTATAAAGGAAAACCCATTAGATTATTGTTGGGCTTCTCAACATAAACCTTACAAGCTAGAAAGGAGTGGAATCCAATATTCAAACTATTAAATGAAAGGAACTACCAGCCAAGAATAATGTATCCAGCTACGTTCTCCTTTAGATATGAAGGAGAAATAAAGACCTTTCCAGACATATAAAAATTGAGGGAATTCTCCTCTGCAAGGCCTGCATTACAGAAAATACTGAAAGGGGACAGCTAACCTAAAACAAAATGACACACACAAAAAAACCCGTAATGAGGAGTAAGGTGACTAGTAGGTTGATAGAAGCAGAGGAGTGCAACCCTTACTAAGAACAGGGTATTATAAGTTTAAACAATAAGAAGAGATTTGCTATACCAAGATAATAATGAATATTCAGCATACATAGGGACAAATTGAGACAATGACAGAAAAAAGGAATGGAGATAAGGCACAACAGAAGACAATGGATGTTATATATATGTAACTATCCTTTACATATTCGTAATGGTAACCACACACCAAAGATTCAGAACTTAAGTATATAACATAAAACAAGAAGGAACAAAGGTCCATGTATATATATATATATACATATATATTATATATGTATGTGTGTATGTGTGTGTATATATATATATGTGTGTATATATATATATATATATATGCCTTACTGTTACAGTGTACAGCTGAAACTTACTGGATTCTGTTAACCAATGTCACCAATAAATAAACAAATAAACAAACAAACAAACAAACAAATAAATAACTATACTGAATACCAAACAATGATCAGAAAAGCCCTAAGGGTGAATTAATCATTTCAACTGTATTATTTTATGGTCCGAAGTACACAATGAAAAACAATGGAAGATTCATAGCTATAAATTAAAACTCTGGGGATACCACAAAGAGCTTTCCAGTCACAGGGAGACTGGCCCACTATTCAACTCCTTTTGTTCAACAAGCTTTTCTTGAGACCTTCTAAGATGCCAGCCTCTCTCTCCCTACAATTCTTTTAGGTCCTGCACTGTTTCTCTGCCTCAAGCCTAATTAGCTTTACCCCAGACCTCTCAATATTAATTTACAATTTAAAAAGTAAGAAATTTACTATTACTAACCCCTCTATTCCTCCTAAAACTCCTAGCTATCCTGCTTTCCCTGACATCACATTCCACTTGTTTATTTCCTACCTTTCTAACAACTTCATCTCTACCCATGTCATTGACAGCCCTTCTTTATATCCTTTGAATAAGAGTACATTTCTTAACATTTTTTCACTTTAGGTCTATTTTCTGCAATCCTTACTATTAATTCCTTTGTGATCTCATCAACTTCTTCCTCCCTCATCCAGCTTTCTTTGCAGATAAATGACTTCTAAATTCACATCTCCAGTCCTGAATTTAAAGG
Organism: Eonycteris spelaea; assembly: GCA_003508835.1. NCBI lineage: Eukaryota > Metazoa > Chordata > Mammalia > Chiroptera > Pteropodidae > Eonycteris > Eonycteris spelaea. The sequence goes on along the minus strand of PUFA01000072.1, from coordinate 8,935,120 downwards.
TATATGTTTTCGCGTGTCTGGTAAATATTTCTCCTTATAAGTCCTATCAGCCCCTTTTCTAACTTATAGCTTTTGTTGGCTTTGCTATTCTTAGGCAATGAGACTCTGAACCGCCCAGACTTGAAAACTTAAGAGTCATGGCTCCATTCACTCTAATCTTCTTGATCTCCTGAGTCCACTGTCTGGAGAAAAAAAGTGTAAACTTAGATGACATTCACGACTATACACAATCTGGTCCCAATCTACCTTTCTAACTTTATCACTCACTTTTCTCTCCTCCCATCTATCCTAATTCTTTCATCTTGCTCTTTCACTTTTGTTGTACTCTAAATTATTTTTATATCTGGCATTTTCATTTTTCCCCTTACCTTAAAGTCGATTCCTTCACAAACCTCATCTTTAACTGTTAGAGAAAAACCCATTTTCAGACCCATCTTGAGTACCATATTCTCAGAATATGGTATATTTCCTCCAGTAGGCACCCACCTGTGAGAGACAAATTATCCTTGATGTCTAAATGTTTTCTCTCTCACTCTCCATGCTTAATCTACCACCAATCCCAGAAATTCTACTCTCTTAATATTTTTTGAATCCATCCATTTTTCTTTATCTCCACTATAATACTTTTGTCCAAGTCATCACTATTTTTCACATGTTCTGGCTGACCATTAGGTCTTCTGTTGTCACCTCCAGTTTGTGCCTCACAATACATGTAGAGTGATTATTCAGCACACACATTCATTCAGACCTCCTTCAGTGACTTCCCATAATGCCCAAACCCACAGCCCCTGGTGCTCTGGATTATGCTTGTGTCTCCAGCTACTCTGGCTTTTACTCAGTCTATACCATGCTCTCTTTTGTCATGGGGCCCTTACACCTTCTTTTCCTTCTACCTTAAATTCTCTTTCCTTTCTGCCATGTTTTCTTACCTTAAGAAATCACTCAAGTGTCTTTCATTCAGAAAAGCATTTGCTGCCTACCTTCTCTCAGTTGTCAGTGGTATTGTGTGTGCACTTTTCCTTTATGACACTTCTTCCTGTTCATTATTTACCATATATTTCTATTATTTGGTCATCCCTCCTCTTCAACTAGATTCTCACTGTTTTATCTGCTTTTATTTCAAGTTTCCAACAAAGCCTTGACATAGCAGGAGATAATAGATCATTGTTTATTGGAGTGAGTTGTTACTCTCTACCTTCAGATTTCCTAATTAAAAGAGAATCTCTACTTCACACCTATTTCTCTCTAATAATATAGACTATGGTTATCTGAAAATTAAGGTGAGAAATTTTAATCACTTTTTTTTAACAGGTTCTGTGTGTGTAACAACAGGCATGATTTCATTTTATAGCTTCTTAAAAAATGATTAATGGGTACAAGAACTGGCAATGAGAAGGAAAATATAGGTGGGAGTGAATGAGGTTAAGGGGAGGTTCATGTTTTGACTCCACAGTAGACCAAAGTAATTTATATGTCTTTCCTTCATCCTACACACCACTAGTTTTCAGAAATTGGAACCAAACTAATGGCACTAATAAAATGTGATGTTCGCAGGTCATAATGAAAACATTTTTAAGTGCTTTCTCCCTCAGTTAACTAATTTATTTTAAAGCTCTTACTGAAAATGATTTACTCTGGGTTTTAAAACTAAAAAATTCAAAATCTTTTTACATCTGAAATTTCTGTGAAAATCAAAGATGGGAGTGAGAATGGCACTGAGTTGGGGAAAACATTCAAAGGAAATAAAATTCAGCATCCATCCATCCATCTGGCTCTATGAGGCATACGCTCAAAACTCTGTTTGTAAACATTCCTGTTCAGATGTATTGAATTTCACTGATAAGGACTGAGAGAACAAAAGTAGTGAAGAGGCACAAAGAAATGGAAAAAACTTTAGACTAGGTGATGGAAAACTAGAATTCTATTTTTCAGCTCTACCACGGAATAACCATTTGACAAAGCATTTAATCCTTCTGTGCCTGAATGTCAAAGGTCAAGCTTTGTTTAGAAGGGCAGACTACATACACACTTGCACTTCCCCACTCCCTTCGCAGACATCCCATAGATAAACAATAAAAATTTATGAGAGGAGACACATTCATAACAGTACTAGGAACTTGAAATGGCTCATGTTGAGAGAGGAAGTCACAGCCCTGGTTCTAGACAGGACACTGCAACAGAAATAGTGGTTAGAGATGTTCTGCCATCTGAGACCAGCAGAGGCTCCAAGACCAGAGTTAGCACATATGAGAGCAGAAGTAGACTAAGGATGACAATAAGCATGATTAACTAAACATTACTATTAAAATACACTGATTTTCTCCCTCTCCATGAAACCCACATACCCAGAGATACTGGCAGAACTGTGGTTGGCAGAGGAAAGTCATACCAGCTCCCCATAATAATACCTAGTACTTTATTCATGAATAAAAATGGAAAGCTAAGGATTAGTCACATTTAAGGAAAAAAAAAGAACAAAAACAAACAAACAAAAAAAAAAAAAAAAAATAGAGAGGGACCAAGCTGAAGGTGAAATTATAGAAACGTCCCGAAAGTAGAGCATAATTTAAAAAAAAAAAAAAAAGGAAACCAAGAGAACAAAAAGTTAAGAAATATGGACAATAAATCTAGGCAAGCCATGGTGAATCTAATAGGAAATTCAGAAAGGGAATAGGGAAAACAAGAAGCTTTAACAATAAGTGAGTCAACAAAATTTCTTGGAGCTGAAGAAAGGTTGAGTTGTCAGACTGAAAGAACCCACTGAGTGTCCAAATGGATAAAATTTCAGAAAACTCAAAAGAAAAAAAGCTGAAAACTTTGGGAGTAAATAATAGATTTCCTATCCACCATCCATCCCCACCCAAAGAATCAGATTGACATGGGATTTTCATCAGCAACCTTAGAAACTAGAATACAAGGTAGAATTGCTTTTAAAGGGATAAAGGGGGATTATTTTGAAGCTAGAATTATCTGTCATAAATTATCAATCATAAAGTTAGTGGAAAAATTTTTTCAGACTTTCATATCTTATAAAATTTACCTCCTGTTTAACTTTTGTGACAGTTACTTGAAATTTTATTATATGTTTTTAACACAGAAGGTAACCCAAGAAAAAAGAAGATATATGACAGAGCACCACCTAATCCAGGAGTGAAATAATTAAAGAATTTTCAATAATTTAGATGTATAGTATACTTAGAGAGCAATTGATCCAAACTTCTTCAGGAAGTTCAGAGGATTCTAAGAGAAACGTATTCAAGATGAAAGTGTATTTCTTCAAAAAGGAGTTATTAAAAAAGTAATCATTAGTGATTCAGTGAAGGCTTGTGATCTATCGAGTGTCTTGGGTTGCATTTCCTAGCTGTCTTCAGCAGCTCAAGGTAATATATAATAAAATGGCATAGACAGGGTGACTCAAAAATTTATTTCTTACAATTGGAAGTTCAATATCAAGGTGCCAGCATATTTAGTACCTGGTAAGAGCCCTCTTCCTGACTTCCAAACAGTGGACTTCTTGGCATACATTCACATTGCCTTTTCTCTGTGCATTTTCATGGAGAGAGAGGAAGAGGCCTGATCTCTTTTCCTCTTCTTATAAGGACATTAATACATTATGAATTCTCTACCCTCATGACCTCATCTAAACTTAATTACCTCCCAAAGACCCCATCTTCTAATATCATTACATTGGGAATTAAGTCTGTAAAACATGAATTTTGGGAAGACACACTTTCAGTCCATAACACTAGCAGGGCCTAAGATGAGGATTCTTTTACAAGTGACTTATTGAGAAAGTACACTTTGCAAAGTGGGATGAAGGAAACAATACAACGCAAGAAGAAAGCTAAGCAAGAATATAGCTCGCTGAATATGAGCTATACATTGACTCCACAGAGAGATAGGAATCACAAATTCCACCAGAGAATGGATCCCATCTGGAGGCAAATTGGTCTCTTGCACCCTGTGTCAGTCAGTCAGTCATTCAGTCAGTCATTCAGTCAGTCAGTCAGTCAATCAGTAAATCAGCTACAGGTCTTGTGTGAGAAGACGTAACTTCCATGATGAGGCAGCACCTCTTAGACCAAAGGCAATTCTCTGGAAAAGTAGGCGGCTATTAGAAGCTAACTCTGATTGCAGCTGAGGCATATCTGTTAACTGAACCACTAGCATAATAGAAAAAAGTTAGGCAATTTAAAATTCAGGAAAAATTAAAAGCTGTATAAGAAAGCCATGATATAAATGTGAAGCAAATTGCAACATTGTAGTATAATTTTAAACAATTGGTATTAGTTAAGTCTCATTTGACTTTGATGCTTAAACATTCTTCTTTGAATTATATTGGTTTAGTTACAAGATGACATTTTCTCCTTTGTGAAACTAATCACTAATTAAACTGTAGATAATATTTCATAATCATTTTAGTATAAGTATCACATCTTAATTTTTTAATCAGCCTGTAAACAAAACATGTAAGACTTAGAGTTACAGGATAGAAGGTAAAAATTTAAAACCTTAACAGTGTAAAAGTTCTGGTAGAACTGATAGTTAAAAATAAAAGGGGGAGAGATGAGTTGAAATAAAGTATAAGAATAAAACTTCTTCATCTTCCATAAATGAAGTTAATATATATTTTTTCTAAAGTTAAGATACAAAATAATATAGATATGAGCACTGTTATTTAATATTATACAAAAGAATCAAAAGTAAATATAACTAACAAAAATTTGAAGGAAGGAGAAAGGTAATATAAATAAGCTAAATATTGCTTCCAGTCAATATGGAGGAGCAGCAAAATGCTGTGCTCACCTCCTCCCACAATCACACTGAAATTATAACTAAACTACAGAAAAACCATCTTTGAAAACCACCTGAAGACTAGCTGAACAGAAGTCCTATAACTAAAGACACGTAGAAGAAGCCTCCTCAAGACTGGTAGAAGGAGCAGAGCTGCAGAATGGGCTGATCCCATACCCATGGTCTGTCAGTTTAGAAATGAGAGGATATCATGACTGTGGAGGTCCCCCCTGAGAAGTGAGAGGTCCCAGCCTCACACCAGTTTCCATGGTGGAAAAAGAAATCCCCATAACTTCTAGCTATGAAAGTCAGCAGAAATTCTGTCTGGGTAAGGCAGAGAATAGCTAGAGTGTCAGGAGGTTCCTCTTAAAGGGCCAATGCATAGACTTACTCACTGACAGACTCACGCCCTCTGTGCCCCAAAGCTGGGGCATCAGCTCAAAAGGCACCAGGGATATATGGGGTGAAACTGAATGGTCTGGCTTTAGGACTAGGGCTGTAGGGGCAGCTTTCTCCCAGACGGAAATGCAAGCAAGCACCATTGTCTTTCATGAGCCCTCTCCTAACCCAGCCTGTAGGCATAGGCAGGAGCCAAGTTTGAATCTCCATAATCCCACATAACACTGTTCATCCTGCCTGGTGATTACCTGAGACCCACCCACCCACCCAACCTGTAGCCAGCCAAAGCCATTTCCAGTGGCTTTTCCATATGAATGGCCTGCTTGGCTCATGCTTCAGACATCCCTAAAATCTCTCAAAGGTTCACACACCACAAACAAGAAGCATCTGGCCTTGGGGCTGGGGTGGGGTGTGTTATACCTCTTACCAAGCCCAGCACTAATAGCAGCTGGCCTCAGTTCACAGCTTAGCCTCTCCCTGACACCTCCAAGCCCCGAAGAAGTGGCACCCAAAGGCAGATCATTTTGTAGCTCATACCAGGCGCCCTGGCAGGAAACAGGCAGCAGTTGACCTTGGCCTGCACCAGAGCCCCTCCTGAGAGACCTCAGAACCAACATACTGGAAGACCAGCTTCAGACCACACTAGAGCATCACACAATTAGCTCCATAAATGACAAACCTAAAAGGGCAGACTCATCACGACCAGGTCCAATAAAACTAGTCCTGCTCTGTAGGTTCTGTCCCTGTACAACAGCTCCTCCACTCAGGCATGGCCAGTCCTCACAGCAAATGAGCTGAAGAGTCAATCCCTCTTATTGACATGCCAACAGGAATCAAGGCTCAAATACAACATAAGGGCACACACAACCCATATAAGGGACACACTTGGAGCACCAGGCTCAGATGACCAGAAAAACTGTGCCAATGGGCCCCATGGGACACCTACCACATAGGGCCATTCTACCAAGACCAAAAGACATAGCAGACCTACCTAATACATAGAAACAAAAACAAGAAGTCAGACAAAATGAGGAGACAAAGAAACATGTCCCAAATGAAAGAACAGAACAAAATATCAGAAAAAGAACCAAACAAAATGGCAACAAGCAATTTACCAGATACAGAATGCAAAACACTGGTTATAAGGATGCTCAATGATCTTAGAGTGGAGTGTAGATGAATTCAGTGAGAATTTAACAAAGAGATAGAAATATAAAAATGAAGCCAGAAAACATAAAAAAGAACCAGTCAAAAATGAAGAATACAGTAACTGAAATGAATACACTAGAAGGAATCAACAATAAATTAGATGAAGCAGAGGATTGAATTAGCAATTTGGAAGAAAGTAAAAAGAAACACAATCTGAAGAGCAACAGGTAAAAAGAATCCAAAAAAGTGGGAATAATTTAAGAGGCCTCTGGGACATCAAGCATACCAATATTCACATTAGAGGGGTTCCAGAAAAAGGAGAGAATGAGCAAGAGATGGAAACCCTATTTCAAGAAATAACGATGAAAAACTTCCCTAACCTGGTGAAGGAAATAGACATGCAAGTTCAGGAAGTGCAGAGTCCCAAACAAGATGAACCCAAAGAGGTCAACACCAAGACATCATAATTAAAATGCTAAAGTTCAAAGAGAAAGAAAGAATCTTAAAAGCAGCAAGAAATTACATACGAAGGAGCTCCCGTAAGACTATCAGCTGATTGTTCACCAGAAACTTTGCAGGACAAAAAAAGTTGGCACAAAATATTCAAAATAACAAAAAGCAAGGATGTACAACCAAGAATACTCTACCCAGCAAGTCTATCATTTAGAGTTGAAGGACAGATAAAGAGCTACCCAGACAAGAAAAAGCCAGTTCAAAACCAAACAAGTTATAAGAAATGTTCAAGGGAATTCTTTAAGAAGAAGAAGGGGAAAAAATCAAAAATATTAATAATAAAATCAGTAACTCTATACTTATCAGTAATTATTTTAAATATAAATGGATTAAGTGTTCCAATCAAAAGACATAGGGTGACTGAATGAAGAAAAAAACAAGACCCTTACATATGCTGCCTACAAGAGACCCACTTCAGATGAAAAAAATGCGCAGAGACTGAAAGTAAAGGGATTGGAAAAGATATTTAGATATTTCATGCAAATGGAAAAGGAAAAAAAAAAAACGCTGTGGTAGCAATACACATATCAGACAAAATAGACTTTATAACAAAGGCTATAACAAGAGACCAAGGAAGACCCACCAATTCCGTTTCTGTGTATTTACCAAAGAAATCCAATACATTAATTCTAGAAGACATATGCATAGTTATGTTCATTGCAGCATTATTCACAATAGCCAAGATATAGAAGCAACTTAAGTGTATACTGATAGATGAGTGGATAATGTAGATGTGGTACATATATACAGTGGAATATTGCTCCACCATTAAAAGAAAAATTTTCCCATTTTTGACAACAAAGATGGACCTAGAGAGTATTATGCTAAATGAAATAAGTTAGGCAGAGAAATACAAGTAACTCATAATTTCATGTATTACGTAGAATCTAAAAAACAAAATAACAAACAAAATAGAACGAACTCATAGATATAGGGAATAAATTGATGGTTGCTAGACAGGAGCGGGTGTTGGGGAGATGGTTGAAAAAGTGAAGGGATTAAGAAGTACAATTGCTAGCTAAAATTAGTCATGGGGATGTAAAGTACATCATAAGGAATATAGTCAATAATATTTTAATAATTATATATGGTGTCAGATGGGTACTAGACCTATCAGGGTGATCACTTTATAAAGTATATAAGTGTCTAATCATTATGTTGTACACTGAAAAGAATATAATAATGTATGTCAACTGTAACAATAATAAAAAAATATTTATGAAAATAAGCTAAATTTCTTATCTTTCACAGAAATCAATAGGTTGTACCCAGGCTGATAAATAATTTTTAAAAAATGACCAGTTAATATCATTAGGAGTTATGGAGATAAACATCTGTTTTAAACAGAAGAGTTGACAACAGAAACAGTTGAAAATGGTTACCTCTGAGAAGTATTGTGGAGAGGGGTAGAGAAGCAGTAAATTTTCCTTTTGATTTTGTAACCATCTATTAATTGCTCTAACTTATTTTTCCTGTCCTCCACATGTATTGCTTTTGTAGCACCAATAAAAATGGCAATAAGAATACTTTCAGCCTATCCTATCAAGAGAATTAATTAAGAGAATTAATTAAAATAATGTATAGGAAAGCATTTTGAAAACCCTCAAATGCTGAGATAAATGTGAAATGTTATTAATAGCTCAGTCTTAGGCAGTTCAAGGTTGGAGGAAGGAACGTAGTGCTTTCCTTGATCAAACCACTTTTTAAGATGCCAAGATCCAAATTAAAAAGGAAGCTGTCTCTTAAATGCTGACTGTAAAATATCTGAGAGTAAGCATTTGGAAGAACGACAAGAAGGAAATTTACATAGTAAGTGTTGAGACAGGATTATTGAGTTCCCAACAAATTATTTCTCTAAACCAAAAATTGTGTGAGGACCTAGACAGCAATAGCAGTGCTTTCATCTTAGAAAAAAACCATGGAAAAACATTTCTTGTTAAAACAAAGGCTTATCATGTCCTTACATCTGAAACTATTGTGAGTACTTTTCTAAACAGTTTCATAATTAGCATCACAAATGTATTAAATACTGTGTGTTCCTAACTTCTTAAGTAAGCACATAGATCTAATCAATAGTACTGTTAGGACTTGGAAATGTAATTGTTGGTTCATGTGTCTGCCTCCTTTGCAGGAAAGGAACTATTTCTAAACAAGAAATAATGTGTTAAACACTTTGTTCTGTCTCTAGTGCCTGTCTCAGGCCCCCTAGCACAGAGTAGGTACTCAATGGATAGATGGATGAAAGAACGTAGGAAAAATGCTTTTTATAACAAAAAATTAAGATGGTCTCTGAGCCATCCTGCCTTTGACAGTATGTGGCAATAGAGGTACAGTAAATTGAACCTGCACTAAAGTTGCCCACTTGAGCACTTCAGAGGGGACAACTGCATCTTCTGCCTCTACCTGAGATCTTTCATGAACATGAGCTTTAGCTTTGGACAGAGGTGGGTTTATTCCCACTCAGCTGTTTAGAAACTGTGTGACTTTGGACAACTTTCCGAATATTTATTCAAACGATCAGCATCCAATAGGTATTTATTGAAGACGTACTATTCAGATACACTTTTGGGTGCCTGACTTCTCAGCGACACATCTAAAAAATGAAAATGATGGTATCTAACTCAGAGATTTGTGATAATGATTTACTGAAATAACGCATGCGAAGTTCTGGGCACGTAGTGAATTTTCATTAAATGTTTGTTGTTGTTATAATTTGCAACTGCTATTACTGAGAAACTATGTGCTGTCACTGCCCACAGAGCTAGCTCAATAAAGATAAACAAGACAAGCTCCTCACAACCCAGTAGGGGAAATAAACAAGCTGCCAGGCCACCCTATTGTGTGTTTCTCTCTCCATATGCTCCATGGACGAAGCTCCTCTAAGAAAGTATCTCTAATGGGAAAATGTTCCCTCCTGGGTACCTACTAGGTTACTTGCCAGTAAGAAAGGAAGCATGAGGTAGGACAGTCAATTGCAGAGGTACTTGTACTAAATCTCTCTGTGAACATCCTTCTCTCTCCTCTAAACGTAATGAGGGGTTAAAAAAAAAAAAGGCCTTCTCTGTTACTCCTAGTCTCTAGCACGTGTTTCCCATAGAATACTAAATGAATGTTGGTTGCATGAGCCTATGTTAGTCAAGAGACTGAGCAATGAGAAACAATCCAGAAAATAGTTCACAAGGAAACACAGCATGGAAAGTCATGGATCAAGGGGGTCATGGTCTGACCTTGGGCACAGAAGTTCTGACTCTACTAATCCCCAAACTACTCCTAACAAAGAGGCCAGAAGCAGGTTTTTATTTAAATCATCAGGCTTTGTATCATGTGACCCTTCCACCCTGGCTCCAACATACTGGACCTGGGAATTGGTGAGTAAGCCTTAGGATATGCAAATAAGCAAGGAAGTAATTCCTTGATTAGTGCCTTTGCTAAAAGCCCTGCCTTCAGGGTCTCTAGAAAAAGATGGAAAAAAGGACCCATTTTCACTCCCCACCCCCATCTCAGCTCTTAAATTAGTTTCATTCTGGGTACCATAGCTTACATCCTTTGGCATGTATGAGATGACAAGAATAGCGGAGTCTCCTCAGTTCTGTGCTCTTTCTGATTATATGGTAAATATTTTCTATTTCTTCTCTCCTCATTTTCTTGAACTCAGATTTTGTTCTTTTTAAATTAGGAAGGTAACAGCAAAAATTGACAATAAATTGGCATCATTTTAAACCTAGTTCCGTTTCTTATATCACAAATGTTTCATCTTTATAATGTCCCTTTTATTTGAGAAAGATTCGAAAAACTCTGTGAGAAATCAAATGTGCAAAAGTTTTGTGATTGTTTGATTACAGAGAGTGCATCAGAACATCCTCTTTCTTGAGTTCACTTCAGAGTCAGGCTTGGGGTTGAATGTGATCACATTTCCACATCTCTGGTTGACATACTTCATTCAGATCCTTATCTCACAGCACAGCATCAGTGTCTCCTGATTGACCTTCGCCCGTGCTGATTAAATAGCAAGGACCATTTCTCCTGGCCCTATTATGATTTTTCAGTAAAGGGCAGAATCGATTTCAGAGGTATGACTCAAGCCCTGGTAAAATATTGGTCAAGAAATAAATATAAACAGCCATGGACACACTCTGGAGATTTCTGTTCCTCGTTAGCAGCTGAAAGTATTCATGTAAACCAATTATGCTAATTTAAAGAAAACATCTAAGTTATTTGAGTACTTAGAGTTTTCTTCAGAATCTTTAAAGATTAAGTACAAGTACCTTGGTAATCTTTAAAGGATTGCTATACTGATATTCTTCATTCAGCCATTTTGTGGGGAAGAAAGTGGGCTGGTGTAATTAATAAGGCCTTTTCTTTACAAGCCTACTGTATGTCTGCCACTGTATGGAGTAGGGTTGGGGTGGAGGGAGGGGTAAACAAAAGAAGCATAACAACGTAACTTCCAGGGATTTATAGTCTAGTTCAGGGAGCTGAAAACAGTTTGTTCGTTAAACAAAAGACCCAGAAGGAATGGTCAAGGTTACTAGTGCCGCTGGGGCTCAAGAATTCAGGTGACCATGTGTCCCATGATGCAGGAAGAAATAGGAGTGGAGAAGGGGCTTCATGCCAGCCAAGCACTGCGGAGCCACCCTGGGTCACCCAGACAACTGGGGCTTCTACCATGCGCCCCTGTCATGCGTCTTCGAGGATGAGAGGGGAGCTAGAGAGCTTTTTGCTGCAGGACCTCTAGCTCTTCGCTCCGCCTGTCTTCAACCATGTGGAAGGAGCAGATGCTTTTCCTCTTTGGGCTGCAACAGTGAATATAACTCAGAAGTACAAGTCGGTCCTCCCCCATATCTCACTGCCCACAGGAGAAGCCCTAAACATGCACTGAAGAGCCTCTGTGACCTGGCCCCAGCTACCTTTCTCCATATTCTTCCCGACAACAACTCTCCCAATCTTTGTGCACCACAGACCAGATTCTTAAAACCTGCCCTGTGCTTTTTTTAATTCTATGCTTTCACTCATACTGTCCTTCCTACCCAGAAAAGCCTTCCTTGCCATTTTTCCCCGTTAAAATTATATCTACCCTCAAAGCCCAGCTTCAATATTCTTTCTTCACAAAATCTTTTCTGACTCAATCCCTAAGCACTGATTGGCTAAAAATAAACATCCACCAACCACGCCAACAGCATTTTGTTTTAGCTTACATCACACTCTTGCACATTATACCTTGACCTGAATTCTCCATGAACATCCTTCTTTCCCCACCAAACTCTTTGAGGGGCAAGAATGTCTTTTGATCTCTGCACTGACCCCAATTTCCTGTGTGTTTCTCCCATAAAGTACTAAATAAATATTTGGTGCATAGCCCTAAGCTAGTCAACATGAGACCAAACAATGAAGAGCAATCCAGAAGGAGGTGATATGAAAGCTCTGGTCTTCGGCAGCATGTTCAGAAGTGGCCATGCCGAAGGCTTCAACGATTCATTGTTATTTAAGATGCTGGTTGCCATTTTACATTAGCAATGATTCTTTAACATAAATAAATGGTAGTCAAGTGTAAACAGGGCTTTGAAAACGCTTTAAATTTTCATTCAAATTAAATGGAGAACTGTCTGGTTTAATGTGATCCTTCCACCTGAACACTGCCCCACTCCTAGGCAGCATACCCTAGCTCGCCTCTATACCCACCACAGCCCCAAGCTTGGAGATAGCTCAAAGGTCAGGAACAAGACTCAGGTGCCTGTATTGTACCTTGGCCCTGCCAAGCTAACTGCTTAAGTTACAAAGCAAAGGCAGTTGAAAGAGATTTAAACAAAGAGTTTTTCTTTAAGGCAAAATATAAGTACATAATAATAATTTTAAGTAGTATTCAATAAAACCATAAAACCTTGAAAGGAATTACTGGATCTGGATAGCAGATTATTTGGGGTTACAGTGACACCTTTCAAAAGAAAATTTTAATTGCTTTAAGTGGCAATCTTTCTAAAATTAATTATAAACTGCTTTCTAGACAGAGCACACAGAATCACATTTAATCTCCTTTGTAAATGACCTATTGTCGCTGCTATGAACACCAATGCAATTAGTTAACTGTGCGGATCTGACCAAGTCATGCCAACTTCTTCGCCTTCTCACTCAGTGCTCTGGACAACCAGCACTGGAGCTTCTGGGCCTAACACCTAGTTTGTCTGATTCCTTCCATGCTCTCAGCATTCTAGCCATTACTTTTTCTTACTTCTAGTAAGCCTGCCTGAAAAAACCCCGAACCCTAAAGTCTTCCCCTACTCCTAGCCCATGTAACTGTCTCTTATTTACTTTGTTAGAATGAGATCCATAATATTCAGAAAGAGGCTCTGACTGAATGGTTCTTCAATAAGCAGAGAAATTTTTCAACAAAACTTTTGGCTACCCAGAGACCTGTGTTCTTGCATTATTTAGTATTCAGCTATGTTCTCAAGTAATGGGAACTCTAGCTAACTTGGATCTGCATAAGAAAAGCTTATTTTGACATCATTAGTCAAGGTAACATATCCCATGATAGATAAGGAAAGAATACTTTCTCTTTGATAATTCTTGATGATGTTCTTTTAATGCCAGAAATTTTTTTTCCTAAAAAAATGCTGTTCCCTTTGCTAAAAGGTTTTCTGCTTTCTCTATTTAGCAAAATCCTACTTATCTTTTAAGACTCTAAGACTCAAATCCAATGTCTCCTTTTGGGGGGATTTCTTCCCTGATTATCCCTGGTAAAATTATCTTTCCTGCCCTTCATACTTCCAAACCTACAGTAGAAGTGTCTGACCAAACAGACTGTGAGCTATTTGAGATCAAGAAGCACATCTGTTCACCTTTGGATACCCAACACCTGACATGGATACTGACATTTAGTGCTTAAAATATTTATAAAGAAATGTATGCATTTTAGATTATTCTATTCCACTTTGTGGCCATCTTAAGGTGGTTGGAAAGATGTAAAAATAATTGAGGATGGCAACAGAAAAAAAAATAGATGCGAAGAGGAACAGGCAAAAAGTCAAGGAATGGAGAAGGAGAGAAGGAGAAAGAGAGTATGTGAATAATGGAGAGGGATATATTGAGAAAGAGTACAAGATTTGATAGGTTAGAGCATTGGCTTACCCACTTTATACCAACTTTTCCATTTGTTTAAGCCATACATTTCAGAGTCTGGTTCTTTTCTTACCTTCCTCTGAGATTCTAATTAGCTTTCAAAACATTGTCCATAATATTTAATTTTTCCTAACTTAATTTGTACAGCTTCAGAGCTATTCATCCATCACTCCTACTTTCCTTGCTCAGGTTTTCAAGTCTCTTAACCCTCTTCCTCTGTGTTAACATCAGAATAATATAGTCAGAATGCAGGAAGCATTTCTGTTTTCAGAACACTTCAAATGGGGTGAGAGGGATGTGTTGTTTAAGGACCTATGATTTATCCTTGAGCAGAAGAAATTTATTGTGACCATCACCAGAGGAAAATAAGTCTCACTTAAATCTTGGGACTGTATTCAGTACTTAACAAGTTGTCCCTTTACTTGAGAAGAGGACGGAAAGAAGAGGGTGGAGATGAGAATGCAAAGACTTGTTTCATATGATCTATAAAGTCAAAAGTCAAACAGCAGGGAGTCACAGATAGCAATGGGGGATTTAAAGAAAGAAAATATCAAACTTCTGAATTCTCTGGTTTTAAAACTGATTTATTCACCATGAACCAATCTTACAATTCATTAGCTTCACCCCAGAAACAAGACTGAATGTTAACTAGTTTCCTGACCTATAAATAATAGGTACCACTTGCATAGAAATAGACTTAGAGCATAATAACAAAGTGAATCAATATAATTGTTACAAAGAAAAAAAAAAAAACAGGCTAAGTCCTGAATCTTTGGAGAGAGGAGAAAATTCTTATTCCCTGCTCTTTATGGAAAAAAATTTGACAAGAAAATTGATAAATTATCTTTTAGCAGCATTAAATTTGAAACAAACAAAAAAACAGTCTAAAAATCAGAGATTAAACAGCACAGTTTTCAACCTTTTGTTTACCTGAGTGAATAGCTGAAACAATGATATTACCTCATAGGTTAATGATAATGGTGGGTATTTAAGTGTAGCAAGACAGAGTCCCTGACACTGTGTGTGAACAGAATGTGTTGCTTCAAGGCCTGGCCCTGAAAAAACAGCCATGCACATTCCTCCATGCTCTTTCTTCATTCCTACTGATGAGAATAAAGATGACTATGATGACTTGGAAGTCATTTGTTCAGTATGGCAGAGCCTCTGTCAGCCTGAGTTCCTAAATGACTGCGTGGAGTAGAGCCACCACCAACCAGCCTGCTCCCTACAATATGCTCTGTTATATAAGTAAGAACTATACTTTTAGCTTTCAAAGCCACTACACTTTGGAATTTTATTTTTCAGAGCAGCTTATATACATGCAGACTTTTATTTCATCTTTAAAATTTTTTAATAAAAATAATGCAAAGTCATTGAAGAATAACTACAAAAGCTCAAAAAAGAGGATATTAAAATCTATAATTATTTAACATAATGAGATCTACTGTTTCAAAACAGGGATCACACTTTACTTACCATTTTGTAAAGCACTTTTTACTTTTTGCTTAAAAAATCATAAACATCTTTACTTCTGTTTTATTAAACAGCATTCTGCCATGTAATATTTAATAGACATGATAAAATTTATGCAAGTCATTGGAAAAATCACAATTGAGCAAATAGCAATATTTCTGTTCACAAACTAATGAACCTAGAACATCTCTAGGCAACAGTCCTTCTCAGAATGCTTAGATCCCAGATTAATTGGTGACCATTTGGAAAATTATATTTGGTCTGGTACATGACTATTGAACCTTTGATATTATGGTAGAAGCTGCTATAAACAAAAAAAAATCTGTCAGAATGCAGGAAAGATTTCTATTATCAGAATATTTCAGATGGGGTGGGAAGAAGTAGTTGTTGAAGAATTGTGGCTTATTCTTGGTCAGAAAAAAATTGGCGGGTCCAGGCCAGCTTGGCAGCTCTGCTTTTCCCCATGGGAGGAAGAAAAGTCCATGGTAAGCTATTTTTTTTAATAGCTGAAAATATTCACGGGTGAAAATGACATAAAAATTTTTTTAATAAAATTTTTTAAAATTATAGTTGGCACACAACATTATATTAGTTTCAGGTGTACATCATAGCAATTAGAGATCTATATAACTCACAAAGTGATCCCCCCAATAAATCTAGTACCTCTCTGCTCCCATAGATATTTATTACAACATTATTGGCTATATTCCTTATGCTATACTTTGTAACTCCATGACTATTTCATAACTATCCATTTGTACTTCTTAATCCCTTTCCCCTTTTTCTTGACTCTCCAATCCCCTCCCACTGGTGACCCTCAAAATTTCCCCTGTATCTATGAGTTTGTTTCTGGGTTTGGTTTTCTTTCTTTGTTTGTTTTGTTTATTTGTTTGTTTGTTTGGTTGTCATTAATTTTGTTCTTTAGGTTCCACGTGTATGAGAAATCATATAAAATTTGTCTTTATCTGATTTACTCCATTCAGCACAATGGACCTCTAGGTCCATTATGCAACATCTTTTTCCATCCCTTTACTTTTAGTCTGTGTGTGTTTTTTAATCTAAAGTCTCTTATAAGCAGCACATTTAAGGGTCTTGTTTTCTTATCCATTCAGCCACCTTACCTTTTGATTGGAGCACTGAATTGTTTTTCATTTGAAAAACTTGTTGATAGGCGTGTAGTTATTGTCATTTTTTATTTATATTTTTTATACATGTTTTTTCTTCTTCTTAAAGAAGTCTCTCCAACATTTCCTGTAATACTGGCTTGGTAGTGATGGACTCTTAGCTTTTTCTTGTCTGGGAAGCTTTTATTAGTCCTTCAACTCTGAATGATAGCCTTGCTGGATAAAATAATCTTGATTTAGATCTTGGGTTTTCATCACTTTTATTATTTTGCGCCAAAACCCTTCTGGCTGATAAATTTTCTTTTGAGAAATCAGCTACCGGTCTTATGGGGCTGCTTTGTAGGTAACTAACTACTTTTCTCTTACTACTTTAAAGATTCTCTTTGTATTTAAACTATGGCATTTTAATAATGATGTGTCTTGGTGTGGGCCTCTTTGGGTTCATCTTTTTTGGAACTCTCTGAGCTTCCTAGTGTTGTATGTCTATTTCCTTCACCAGGTGAGGAAAGCTTTCCATCATTACTTTTACAAATAGGTTTTCAACTTCTTGCTCTTCTTCTCCTTCTGGCACCCCTATGATGTGAATGTTGTTACATTTGGTATTTCCCCATAGACTCCTTATATCATCTTCATTATTTTGGATTCTTTCTTCCTGTTGCCATTCTTATTGGTGATTCAATCCTCTTCTTTATCCACTCTGTTTATTCCCTCTAATATACTCTTCATTTCAGATATTGTATTCTTCATTTCTGACTGGTTCCGTTATAATTTCCATCTCCATGTTTATGTTTTTTATCTCTTTGTTAAAGTTTTCACTGAGTTCATCTACTCTTCTAAGTTCATTGAGCATCCTTATAACCAGTGTTTTGAACTCTGCATCTGGTAGATTACTTGTCTCCATTTTGTTTAGATACTTTTCTGGAGCTCTATTCTGTTCTTTCATGTGGGACATGCTTCTTTGTCTCCCCATTTTGGCTGTCTTTCTGTGTCTCTTCTATGTGCTGTGTGAAGCTCCTAAGTCTCTAGGTCTTAATAGGATGGCTTTGTGCAGCCCAGGGGCAGTTCTGAGAGGGATTCAACTGCCTCAGCCTGTGCCCCTCCAGGGCCACCTGTTAAGATTCAGCAAGCAATCCACAGATTGCTTATAGTTGCCTCAAGAGGCCACACCAAAAACCAAGACCAGCTGGCACCAGAGTGGGCTTGGAGCTGCTCAGCAAGGGGCACAGGACACGCCTGAAGACACCACTGGATGTGGCTTAGGTAGGACCACAAGTTGGGAGGGGTGGAGTTTCAGGGAATCCTCTGGAAGAGCGACCTCTATTTTCCCGTTTGATGATCTCTTAGCTACGACAGCACCTGCATTTGCATGCTAGGAGTGGGGAGGGCTCAACCAAGGATTGATGGATACTGCCAGCACTTCTCAGAGTAAAACTGCCCCTCCACTCCTCCTCTCTGAAGCCGTGCAACTCAATGTCACCCCTGATTTCTCTGGCACACACTCCCCTTCTGCACTGGAGCTCAGGAAGAGCAAGTCGGTCTCCACAAAAGTCTGGTTGCAGTCGTGGGACTGAGTGGCCTTGCATCTCCACTTCCTTTTTACAGTTCCAAGGATGATTTCTTAATTCTCTCCCTAGTTGTAGGGCTCCTGTTCATCCAGACCCCAAGTGAGTCTGCTTAGTGTTTGCTCCATGGTTTCATCACAATTTTGGTGTGGTCACAAGAGGAGATGTACAAGATCTCTACCCTCTATGCCATCTTGACTGTAAACCCCAGAGTAAGCAATTTTTTGAAAAAAGTTACAGGCATCCTTCTGCTCACATTCCATTGGTTAAAAGCCGTTTCACAGCCAAATCAGCTTCAAGGGAATGAATGGTAAATGAAGTACAAGTAGTCTTGTATCATCCAAAACACCATGATATGAAAGAAGGGGAGAAGAGATTTGGGGTTGAAATAGCAATCTGCCACATCCTCCAAAGTTAGCATAGACACAGTTTAAGAACAGGAGCTCTGCCTCAGTAGTTCTATAACATGGACTTCCACCTTGGCTAATTATTAGATGTCTGACCTAGGACTATTACTTAATCTGTTTGCAAAATGGAGATATTAAAATTCACACGCCTGTTATGGGAATTAAATGATTTAATTCTTTGAAAGTGCTTATATGCTTACTATAATGAGTACATATTAAGGACTAACAGAAAGTCGATGTGGCCAGAAGAGAAAAGTGAACATAATATACCAAGGAAGCAAACCCAAACTACACTAAATACAGTGCAGTGATTAAAGGTTTGTAACTGGATTTGCCTAGTTGGCTAGTTAGGTTACCTCTGTGTCTCAGTTTCCTCATCTGTAAAGTGGGGATTATCATTAGCATCTAGCTGGTAAAGTTGTTGTGATGATTACACAAGTTAGTATGGAAGGTGTGTAGCACAGAGCCCAACATGTGGCAAGTACTATATAAATGTTTTCTATACATCTTCAGTGTTGCCAAAGAAATGAACCAGTATTTTTTACAAAGTCCATACATTCACCTGAGTGAATTACTGCTCCACACACACTGACAATCACGCTAATAGCAACTATTTCCATTTCTCTCTCCAGTCCTAAGGCCTCTGTGCTTTCCAAAATCGATAGATTGGTATTCTATAGTAGGAGGTGGGAATATAATTCATCACCCAACTGAACAGGAATCACATCTACTCCCAATTTCATTTCCTTTTGGAGAGTCATGCATGTTCTCATACATCTTCTTCGTTCTTTAATATAGGCTTCTGAATAAACAAAAGTGTTATTTCAGGTAATGAATTTCCCTAAAGAATATCCCTGTTGATTCTGATTTTAGGAAAGTTATCCTCAGAATCCAGAATTAAATTAGGCCTTGTCTTTCTTTTCTATTATTTTTAATCACTATCCTCTTGAATAATGATATATGCCAAAAAGCCCTTCACTACAATGGGTACATTTTAGCTGCATTTAAACTTATCCTTTTAAATAAATAATAATTTGTTATTTTAAAAAATCAAGATGGTAACACCTCCCTAAAGTCAGAATCTATCAATCTAGTTAGGCTCTGATAAATGTGATTAGTTGGTAGACTATCTCACTTTTGTAGAGGATTGTTTTCTTAGAAAAGGTGCATAAGTCAAGATTATGTAAGTTAAAAAATATATTTCCACAGATTTAAAGTCAAATTAGGGATTATATTCCTGATCAAATGATCAATGTCCAACTTTTATTAAAATGGACCTAAAACTATATTTAGTTGGTTACAAATTATATACCTACATATCCTACAAAAATATTTAATGTCACATACCAAATTTTTTCTCCTGCATAATTTCTATCTTATTTCATTGGGTATATCTAAAGCTTAGGAATACCATCATAGAATTGAGAAGGGCTCTTTCTTTTCTAACTTTTTTACTATGAAATATCTTTAGACCTACAAAAAAGTTACAAAAATATTACCTTGAATTCCATGTCCTCCTCCTTCAATTTCCCCTAATTTTATCATTTTACATAACCGTAGTACAATTGTTAAAACTAGAAAATCAACATTAATACAATGAAACTAACTATTCTATAGATCTTATTTCACCAGTTGTTTTACTAACTTCCTTTTTCTAGTCCAGGATCCAATTCAGGATCCCACTTGACATTTAATCATGTATCCATTCTCATCAATTTGGAACAGTTATTTTTAAGAGGACTACAGGCCAGTTATTTTGTAGAATGTTTCTCAGAATGTCTCTCAGTTAGAATGTGCCTTATTTCTTCTCATGATTTGTTGAGGTTATGCATGCCAGCAAGAATACCACAGAAGTTCAATCCTCTTAGTGCGACATACTAAGAGGTACAAGGTATCTATATGTTTAATTATGGTGATGTTAACTTTGACCACTTGGTTAAAGGAATGTTTGCTGGGTTTCTACTCTGTAAACTTACTGTTTTCCCTTTATAATTTAGACTACCTTGAGAGGAATGTATTTTAAAAGTATAAAAATACTGGTTTCTCATGATGTCTTTGTCCACTAGTTTTAGCATCCACTGATGGTATCTGTAACAACTGTTACAGTTGTGTTTGCCAAAAATTGATTTTTCTATTTTTATCATTTCTTCTACTTTTTAAAATTGGTATTTTACTGTAAGGAAAAATGATCTTTCTCATTTGTTATTTATTCAATTATTTATTTATATCAATATGAATTCTTAGATATTTATTTTTGGGTTATAACCAATTACTGTCATTCTTTATTTTGTTACTCAAATTGTCCCAGATTTGGCCATGAGAAGCTCTAGAAGGGCTTAATGGTTTCATAATTGTCTCTGAGGAGACCTACTGGGAAGACCTAAGGCCATTTGTGGGCTTTGAGAGAAATGGCCAAGGAATGTGTTTTATCATCTTCTTAATCATTGTAAAATTTTCCCATAGCAAGCATGTGTATTAGAGATGAAGTTTTTGGACTCTGTTCAGGGTTGCCTGGGAGACAGACATTCATTTATGTGTTTACTGCTATAAATCAGGAAATACTGACATAGGTTAATATCCTTTGGATTTCTCCATTCAAACATACAACAAAATCACTTTCATCCCTTTGGGGAAGTCAGACTCTCCCACAGATGAAGAAGTGTCCAGTCACATTTCTTGTTCTTCTTTCCAGTATAAGATCTTTCCCAAAGGAAGGAGCATCATCAATCTCATTAGAAACTAAATACTGATTGGGCTATTATTTACTACTGTGTGAGCTTACTGTGCCTTATAAAAAACACAAACCATGCCCTGCTTTTTCCCTTGTTGTTCCTGGGATGTCAGCTAGCCTGCATGGTCTGCCTCCAAGGCAGACTAGCCAAGGCCTCTCTCAGGTCCATTCTTTCCTATTTCAGATAGATAAAACAATGCATTCCATTCCTGTTTTCAAGCATAAATGAATCAAAGTCTAATTGCAGCCTCCCAGCCTAAGCCATCTTTCAAAATATAGCTTTTTACTGGTGAACCCTGCTTTGGAGACCTTGAGTGCTTACCATTCAATGCAGTACTTTGTCCTTTGGGCAACTGCCGGGCAATACATACTGTTGGGGGAAAAGTGTGTTGAGTAGGGAAAAAAATGACAATTTTAAATCCAACATCCCAGAATAGACACGATCACCCCTGTGTCATCCCATTTCTCATCCCTCCACAGTCATTTGCTCATCACGATGATCACCTGACAAGCCTCACCTGTGGTTCAGATGGATCAGCCAATCTTGACACAGATAGAAAACTCACTGTATGATCGATAAACCAGAACCATCTGCTAAAAGTTCAGGTTTTGGGCCTCACCCCAAATGGACTTACCAGGAGTTAGGTTCCAGAATCTACTTTTTTAAGCAGATGCCCCAGATGCTTTCTTCGCACATTAACTTTGAGAATCACAGTTCTGTTGATTGGGCCTAAAGTTAAATCATCTTCTCGAGAGCAGGTGGTCCAGTCAGAACTGTAGGCATTCCAGGTCTCCTTGGCCCATCTTCCCTCTTGTGAACCAGTCTGAGATATTTTATATTCTTTAGTAGCTTCCAAACTTATAATATTCCATACCACCAGTATAAGTTTATATGAAAAACTTTCTAACGAACCCCCTTTCCTACCTCTACCTGCTCTGCCTCATATTCTACCCTATTCTAGATGGAAGCATAACACTGAACCCCAAGCCTCTTGGAGACCAGATCCTATTCCCTGCCTGACAAGCTAAGGGCCTTCCAGAATCATACCAGAACCCTCTTCCTGATTCCCAAGCATTCTACCATTTCATGAATTTCTTCTGTGCTGACACATACCACTAACTCAATATTCCATGGACAGTGCCTTTAGATCTAGGACTGGATCCCTTAAACCTTCCTAACTGTACCTGGACAATCTAGTTTTCCCTCCTATCAAGGTAAGGTCCCTGTCAGTTCTATTTCCCTCATTCTTTTCTGTTCCTGTTTCAATCTACCCCTGCCAGCTGCATTTAGCTGAATCTCAGTCCATTCTTTGCCCTCCCCCAACATATATAGGAGAAGACCAAACTCCAACATGTGGGGATTACCCTGACTTCTTAATTTCTACCAAGCTGTTCAAGGCAGGGACCAAGCCACGTTATTTTTTAATAACTTAATAATACTCAGCATTCTGCTTTTGACATTTTACAATTCCAAACCTGTTATCGAGAGAGTTTTAGTTCCAGGTAAGATGGAATAAGCATCTGTCTCTCCCACTGAATACAGCTATGGATGCATGGACAGCTATTTAAGGATGCTTTAGAGTAAAGTAGTAGCAGGCAGATTGGAGGAAGAAGATAAATTTAACAGTACCATCATACCCACAGTGAGTTTATTGATTTTCCCCTCTCATCTCCCTGCCTGGACTCAAGGCAGCCCAAAACCTGAATGTGGGTATTGGTGTGGACACGGAGAGAGAGCTTCCAGGAAGAAGCCCTGGTAGTTCAAGCTCAAGGAGGGTCAGAGGTCTCCTAGCAATGATAGCAGAGGTAGTGGGGTCCCACAAAGCCTGGTATATCATTGGTCTGAATTGACTAAATAATAATGATAATAATGAATTAACATAATGATGGTAATAGCAAACAACAACTAGTATTTATTAAGGTCTTACTGTGTGTCCAAGAACTCTTCTAAGCACTTTTGTTAATTCTCATTTTAAAAAACTGACATGAGGTAGGTTAATGTTACCATTCTATTTTGGAGGTCTCCAAACTTTTTCTGTTAAGGGTAAGATAGTAAATATTTTCAGTTTGGTGAACCATATGGTCTTGTCATAACTGCTCAACTCTGCAAGTGACAAACAATATGTAAATAAATGGCATGACTATGTTCCAATTAACCTTTACTTATACAAACAGAGCACAGGGTAAGTTTGGCACGAAGGCCATAATTTGTTGACCCCCTCCCTATTTTGGAAGATGGAGATATTGAAACGCAGGGAGGTTAAGTAAATTGCCCAAGATCGCAGAGCTGATAAATGGCAGTGTCAAGGTTAAAACCTGGTTCTTGTGTCTGATTCTTAATCACTATGCTTACACTGATTTTTTGAGTCAGTGAATGGATGATGACATGAAAGATGGACCAAGTGATATCTTTGGCATGAAAATTTTCAGAGCCTATGGGTAGATGATGAATGTCAGAATGTGCCAAAGAAAATAAAATCACAGTCCTGAATAAAGTCTTAGTTTCATATTGCTGCTATAACACACTACCACAAAGTTTTATGGCTCAAAACAACGCAAATTTATCTAAAAGTTCTGGAGGACATCTCTCTCACTAGGCTGAAACCACGGTGTTGGCAGGGCTGCATTTGTTCTGGAGGCTCTAGAGGAGAATCTACTTTCTCACCTTTTCCCACTTCTAGAGTCCACCTGCATCACTTGACTGTGGCTTCTCTTCCTCCATCTTCAAATTCAGCAGCATAGCACCTTCAAGTCTCTCTCTGACTAACCTTCCTGCTTTCTCTAATAAAACCGTGCTGATTACTTGTCCCACCTGGATAAATCCCAGGTAATCTCTCTATCTCAGGATCCTTGATTTACTCACATCTGCAGTCTCTTACCATGTAAGGTAACAGTTACAGGATTCAGGGATTAAAACGTGGACATCATGGAGGAGCTATTTTTTTCTGCCTACCACAAGGCCTTCAGGATAATAGAACTGACCTGGCAGGCTTTTCCTCTAACGTCCGTTCACAACACTTCTTGCAATTTGAGCAAAAGCAGAACCGATGCTGTGCTGTGGCCCTCATGTCTTTATGCATAAGTGTGCACAGCACATGTCACGTTCATGAGGAAAATAAAATACTTTGGGACCCAAGATAAATTTAAAAAATAAATAAAAAAGATTGGGTCATCTTATCCAGTCTGGCCACCAAAATAAATGAAACCAGAAGCCTTTTTTTAACAAAATGGCAATGTTAAAGTTTTTTTCCTCAGCAAAAAGTTCAGCCCTGATGATGATGCAAATATTTATTCGGGGAGATGCTTGTGAAGATTAAGGGTTTAGGGAGCTGGAGGAGGCTGAGAGATATCTGCAAAAGAGAGGAGGAAGGAGTGGGTATATTGTAGAAAGAGCCTTTGGCTCCAGTAACAACTTTGGGAATGTCTTGGCCAGGCCAGTGGGGAGCTCCAGGGAAAAGACTGCTCTTTAGAAGAGTGGCCAGACTCGTGTACCCCATCATGCTCAGTCTTTGGCTAGAAGCACCCAGGGAGACAATGGCCTTGGTGTGAATGCTGTGGCACATCCCAAAGATGGGGCAAAGCTGGAGCTGCCCACTAACTACTTTTTTCCATAAGAGGTTCTCTCTTGAAGGGAAATCTGAGAAGCACACCACCATAATACAAACAACCTTTATGGCTATGATAATCACTAGAGAAACTTGCTATCTTCAACTCTAAACATACTAACTGCAAGGTATTTTTCCTTTAAGTCACTGGAATTTTTAAATATTCAATCAGCTGGTTCTTTCGGAAACTTCTTTGTGAGTTTCTTTGCAAGTAAAACTCATTCATTCCTAATTGTCTATAATCTTCCTTTGACATTTGTTATGGTGATAAAGAGGGACGTAGGGAGGGTAAAGAAACTAAAATGAAATATTAAATATTGCAATAAAATAAGGATTTTTCATTTGGTCAAATGCACTTATATGAGCTGGACTTGTTACAGTGCTTCCCCCCTGTGTGGGGGGGGGTGGGGGGGAAGCACTGTAACAAGAACCATGAGGCCAAAGTGCTCTCCTGAAGATCTATGAGCTGAACAAACTACCATCTTTACTGTATCCCAAGAGGCAGCAAGTCACTGGGGGCTCCTGGTGACTATGGATTTCTGCCCCAGCTTTTTCTAAAGAGGATTTGAGGAGGGAACGAGATATCAGAATAGAAATAACTCATAAACTGAAAATGGTCTGCACATGGTTTTACTGATAGTTTGAAGTAAGTGCACTGACACAATGGCAACTTCGGAAACGCAGTTGGACAGAGACAGTTTTTGGGGAAACAGGAGATGGTCTCCCCTACCCCTAGCACATTCTCCAAAGTATGACATATTCTTTCTTTTATAACCTCACAGTACTTTGTAGACTTCCTTACAGCTGCTCAATACACATTTACCAAATCGAGTTCTGTAGGCAAGCTCCTTTTAATAAATGTTAATCCTTGTAGGGGAGGACGGGAGGTAGAGGGGATAAAGGGGGTCAACTATAGGGGGGTAGGGGGAGGGTGAAGTGGGTAAAGGTGATCAAATATGTGGTAGCTGAAGAAAACTGCACTTTGGAAGGGAAACACACAATAGAATATACAGATGTCAAATGATAACGTACACCTGAAATTATATAATTGTATTAACCAATGTTACCCCAATAAACTTAATTAAAAAAAATGCTAACCTTAAAATGATGGAAAGACTTCAGAGGAAACAATAAAGGACACAATGAAACAGCAGAAGATAGATCTGGAAACAAACAGAAAAGAAGTCAAAGGTGGGGTTTTCTGGTGACTTCAACCATTAACAGTCAGTTCTGCCAATTTCGCTGCATTTCAGGCTCCTAGGGTAACTCTGGGAGAATAAGACAGGCTGGGGTCAGTGAGGGTGAGAATAGCAGTGATGAGGTGAATGGAGAAAGAATCGTCCACATATTCAAAATAACTTGGAAACGGGAATAGAAAAAGAAGGGAATAGGGAGACAAAAGCAACTGCTGACTTGACAGTTTTGCCTTTGTTCTTCTTTGCAATAATCTCTTCTCACATCTTGACATAACTCTTCGAATGTCACACTCTTGGTTCACCTGGGCAGCACCACCAGGGAATTTAACTTATATTGATAAAACTGAAAAAATAGAAAAGAATACAACACTGTTAGTCAGAGCCAACCAGGAAACAGAATTTAGAATAGGGAGAATTTAGTGCATTAAATTGGTTAACAAGTTGACAAAGGAGGCTGGGCATCCAACCAGGGAACATGAAGGAAACCGCAATTAGCCACACTCCTAGGCTGGAGGGAAAAAAGGAGGAGACAGTGTCCCCAGAGCTTAAAGCCAGTAGGAACTGAGACCTCTGTAGGCCTGTCCTGTGGAAGCTGAAGAGATACGGCACCTGGTGGACACTGTTGAGATGAAGAAGTGAGAAATATCCTTGCTCACCCTTCTTCCTGGTTTTCTATCTCCCACCAGTGACTCTCATTGGCCAAATCAAGCCAGGAACCAACTGATGAGAAAGCCTGGGAGATGTAGCCTTCAGGAGTCAGCCCCTGCAATAGAACAGGATAGAGAAAGGGCTGAGCAAGCAAGTCTAGGGCATACTCAAGCTATGTGTCTTGGCCAATTTGTAAGGCAGAAATTGCCCTGTAGACAGACAAGGATACATGGGTTGGAAGTTTCTTTCTCAGTGATATAGCTACATTTTCAATAAATTAAACCTCAGGTGGAGTTATGTAGCCTATGAGAGGGCCTTTATAAATAATTCACCTTCTCCAAATGAACAGATTGTCTTTACAATGCTTCTTTGAAAGTCAGTTGCTCATGACTTCAGGGTCATTTCAAAGAAACAATATTATGTAATGGTTCATTTGCCAAATAAGCATTCAGGAACACTTTTAAACTATAATTATAGTGACTATATTTTTTCAAAGCATGGTGTCTTTCAAAGGAATTTTGTGCCTCTTCAGGATTTAAAATAATCTGGGATATTTGGCATTCTCAAGGACAATGGGACAAAATATTTGAAATTATACATTTCTTGAAATTTTTAAATTTAAGATACTTGTACCAATATCACATTTGCCCCCAACACATAAGTAGAACATATGTCTATAGGAAAATGTATTGCAGTCCAGCTCAAAACACCAAAACACATCTTTATCCTCTATAGAACTCACAGTGAAATTGCTTCATCAAGTGTATGGTTTCCTTTTAGAACTGAGGATCTAGGCAGATAAGGGAACATTCACCTCAAACTAAGATGAGTTAAAAAGTAATACAGTCATATGAGAAGCCCTGCCCTTTGCTGTAGAGTAACATATGGGCCTTGAGGGCTGCTCAAAAACCAGGTCATAGGACTACTAATACCTGTCTTCAGTCAAGTCAGAGCTTGGGGCATGTTTAGGATGATTCATTTTTGTTTCAACAGATGTGGTCACCATTCTTGAGATCTTAATCTGGATTTCATCCTCCTCTTTTTTCCCTGGGCCTGGATTCAGCTCTGGACATTCAGGCTCCTGTTAGCCATAGGAAGTTTTAGCCAAAGTTTATGATCACAGTTTCATACACTTGATTCATAATACTGACACCATCTCCCCCTTCTCATTCCAACAGACTTTTTTGCCCCTGAGTGAGCTCCTAGCCCCAACTCCTCCTTGCTTGGCCCACCCTATTCCACTGTCCCCACAATAGGATGTCTTATATTCAACAATACAGATATCTATCCAAGCCAAGGATGACAATGGGGACTGTCATGTGACAAGATCAACCACTTAGTAACTGTTTGAAATCCATTTTTGAAAAGTATTCTGAGGCTCAGCCGCAATGCACAACATGATTGATTGCCAGTTCCTTTTGCTTGATTCCAAGTCCCTAGATGCTTCATCCAGAAAGATCAAGCTACTTTTAGTAATAATAATCCCAGTGAGAACTTCTAATGTTTGCACACTTGCTGCACACTGGACCTTGGACACAAGCACTTGCATGCTTTCTTAGTTAATCCTCATGATGAAGAAAGGGAGGCTCCCATAGCTAAGCAACTTCCCAATGTAATACAATTAGTAAGGGACAAACCTGAGACTTGAACAATTTGACAGATTTCAGTAAAATCTGGAACTCCAGTCTGTCTCATCAAGAACCCTGGCTCTTAGGTCAAACACTTCTTTATTTCTGCATAAAACACCCAAGGGCACCTGTTCCTATGGATTAAAAGAAGCCTCATCACTCATTAGGGGTACAATCATTGGTAAACCATGTGTTTGTCAATTGAGATCTACCTGTTCAGACCTTTAAGGAAACTGGAGGGGGCGGGGGCAGAGCACAAGTTATAAGACTGAACCAATGAAGGCACCAAATGAAGAAGTTTAATGGAAAGATATGGCAAGAAAAATGAATAGAAGATAGTATCTGGCATCCTCATCTAAATACAGTGTTGAAAATACAGTACTCATTTTACTTCCTCAATCACTGCACCATATATTGGACACATTGAGGTCCTGAAACTTGAAGTCTCCCTACTTGAAGTACAGCATTCTTTAGGAGAAAAATAGAGCAAAAAAGCTTCACCTTGCAGTTCTCTGTGACTATCCAAGGATTTCTCTAGTTCTACCCAAACTTTCTAGTATCATGTGACAGCACCCAGCCAAGGAGACTTTAAGGAGGGCCCAGAAATGTAAAAGATCACAAAATTCAGGTCTAGCTCTACTCACCAAGTTGTGTGCTTTTTTTTCTAATTGACCCACCCAGAGGGCACACATTTTCAAATTCAAGTGATAGTTACTGCCCTGCATAAAGACTCAATTTTTTTCCTAGCCTCCCCAGACCAGATTATATTTATTCTGTAGTTCCTTAGACCTTTCTCTGGGAGTGGAATTAACAAGAGATGTGGTTTGTTCATGTTGTTACTTTGATTATTTATCAATAGTCTCAGTAAAGAACTTGGTAGAATCTCTGGAAATCCTAATTATGTCTCCGAAAAATACATTTAATTGTTAGCAGTAGATCAAAAAGATAAGTTAGTAGATTTCTAAAAGAATTACAGAGAAATGGAAGAAAATTTTTGAGTAATGGTTTATCTACTCAAGATTACAATAATCCCAGAGAGAGTCATTCTCCACTGTTTAGATTTTCTTCAGTGTCTAATGGCTTCCTATAAATAGGAGAGACTGGAAAACAATTTCACAAATAATTCTATCATATTCAAGGCTCTGCACACCAGGAACACAAAAAGTCAACAGTTGGCCTTACAAAAGATCTCCACAGTGGACACCCAATGACTGTATGAATCAATGACCCAGTTTCTATTTCAGTCTTTTAAGGTTCTTACCATATTGTTTTGTTAAGACAATATTTATTGATTTTCATGATTCATTTCTATCCCCATAATATCCAGCTGAAATTTAATCACTCTACTCAATCTTAATTGCTTTAAACTATCATATTATAATAATATTTCATCCTTTTAAAAAGGCACCCAGATATGGCTCTGAAATGTTTAATAACAGAGACAGAAAGTTCAGCATATTTATTGATAAGAAGGAGCTGTTATTCTTACTCTCCTCACTGGTCTTTTATATAATCATCAGAGAAACAGGGAAGAGTCTATGCTTGGGCCCAACTCAACTCCATCACACACGTTATACTTCCAAGTCCTTCACAAACAGCAACAAGCAACTAAACACCCCCAGGTCACAGCAGGAACTCACTGGTTCTTCAGGGAAGAATCACAGAAGCTACACCCAAGACACACAGGACACAGACAGACAGGCAGACATGAGACTTATCAGATCTTCACTGGGCCAGTTTAGTTTTAATCTGTTTTACTAACACTTGGTCAGTCCACTACTCTTTGGCTTCATGCTCCCAGTTCCTTTTGCTTGATTCCAAGTCCCTGGATGCTTCATCCAGAAAGATCAAAGTCTTTGTAATGTTTTCCTTTCTTAAAGGAATCATTCATTTATTCAGCAAATACTTTTAAAATATCCAATACATACCTTGAATCATTCTAGGCTTTGGAGATATAGCAGTGAAAAAGACAGACTAAACCATTGTAGAGGGGGGCAATCAAATAAATATAACATGTGGGAATGTTACAAACAATTATGAAGCAATGTAATAGAGTGAAGGAAGTTGGTGCTATTTTAGAAAGGATTAAGAAAGGAGATCTCTTTGATAATGTGATATTTGAGCCAACAGCTGAAGGAGGAGAGAGTAAGCCATAAGGCTAATAGAAGGCAAAAAGCATTCCAAGCAGAGAACAGCAGATGAGAAAGCCCTGAGGCAAAAGTGGGCTTTATGGTTAATCAGGATACCAGTATGACTGGAGAGAACTAATTTAGTGAGAGAACTGATTTTGTAGGAGATAACATCAAAGAAGTAATGGAGAGCCAGTGACTTTTACTCTGGAGTAGGGGGAGTCAGTGGAGGATTTCGAAAGAGAAAAGACATAACCTGACTTAGATTTTAAAATAATCTATAGGCTTTAAAAGGCTGCTATGTTGAGAATAGACTGGGACAAGGGGCTGTGGAGGGGAGTGACAACAGGAATAGCGGGAAGACTAGTTAGGGGACACTTACAATAACCCAGGAAAGAGATCACGGTGGCATGGACCAGGGTGACAGAAGTTGAAGCGATGAAGTGGGCAAATTCTGAAATTGTTTGGAAGATGTCACTGATTGGATTTGCGGATGGATTCCATGTGAGGTGTGAGACGAAGGAAGATTCAAAGATTACTTCATGTTTAGGGCCTGAGCAACTGAAAGGATAAAGAAAGATAAGGTTTAAAGGTGGAAATCATAAGTTAAGTTTTTGTACACATTAAATGTGAAATGCCCATTTAGTCATTCAAGGAGAGGTATTGAATAGGGGAACCAAGAAAGTGGTTCTCTAGAAGCCACTGTTTCACGGATGGAGGAGTATTGTTTTCAGATGTTGCCAAACAAGTAAAATAAGGACTAAGAATTGACCTTCAGGCTTTCCAATTTGTGGTCATTAGTGCCCTTTACAAAAACAGTTCCAGTGGAATAACAGGGCAAAAGCCTGATTGGGATTCAAAAGAGAAGGGGAAGCGAAGGAAGTAGAGACAATGAGTGGAAACAATTCTTTTTTTTTTTTATTTTTTAGGCAAGGCAACGTTGGTTGACCTCACAGATTCAAGGACCTTTTCAGCTTAAGATCACTTTTTTTTTTTAAAGCCTACAAGGGCCTGGTCTTCCTAGGTGGTCTCCCATCCAAGTACTAACCAGGCTTAACCCTACTTAGCTTCTAAGATCAGACAAGATCAGACTTGTTCAGGGTATCATGGCCATAGATAAGTGGAGACAACTCTGACAAACAGCTTTGCTGAAAATGGGAGCAAAGAAATGCAGTGGTAGTTGGGGGAGAATATGAAGGTTATGGGAGGATTATTTTGATGGGAACAATCCAGCTGGGCTCCTATCATCCCATTATAGGATTAGATAGAAATCTCTTACTGAAATTCTTTGATCTTCTTTCTCATTCACCCATACCCCAGCAGTTTTTCCTATCCTACAGCAGCTCAGACATGCAACCTATCTTCCCCCATTTTCTAACTACTCACCTTGCTGATTTTCCTTGATTCCAATAAGTTTTTCTCCATCATGATTCCCTTACATCAGTAGTTCATTCACTAAACAAACATTTAATATGCCAGGCATTGAACTGATTGCTAAGGATGTAGGGATGAGTAAGACTCAGTCCCCAACTTCAAAATTCTCACCACATTGTTAGGGAAGGAAAACATGTAAAATAATAATTATGATAGGGTGTGATGTATAGTAAAATAGAGTTAGAGAACGATGTAATGGGAGGAACATAGGACAGACTGGAATAAGCAGCTTTAAATTCCACCTTCATGAAAGTCAAGCAAGAGTCTACAGAGGAGGTGACATTTGGTAATTTAGGGGGATAGGGGTGAGTATTGGACCTTAGAGGCAAAGAGATAAGTTGATTATTTTCTTCGGTTTATGACTCCTTTCCTATTTTGCTTTCCTCCTTTTATTCCCATTAATTACTCCCATAGTCCTCTCTCTCACAATCATTCACTTTGAGATGTTCAATATTTCTCTTTAACTATATATATGCATCCTTGTAAAATCTGGAATGCTACTTCGTATGTGTACATGTTTATAATTAAATAAATAATATCAAGCTATTGATATTTGTTTTGTTTTGTTTTTCCACTCAACTATAGAGCTATCAGTAATGCTGTATAGTACACCTAGTCCATTGCTTCTAATTGCTGTATAGTATTCAACCATTTACCTATCACTTCCCCATAGGATATAGCTTGCTTCCAACTCCTCACTACCTTAGATAATTACTGCACTATAAATAAACCCTTATTTGTCTCTCATAGACTTCTGCACAGTGTCATAAGATATATGCACACTTAAGTTAATAGATTTATGCAATCCATCTGGAGGGTATCTTGGTCTGCTTAATAAGCTAAGAGTCCAGGAAGGTGACAATTGAGTATGAAGAGTATCTGCTCATACACATTTCCGTCTCTCCAACTCCCACCATGCTTAAGTCATTGAAAATAACTACCATCTTAGAATTCTACATCTAATGAAATTACTACCAAGAATGAAGTAAAAATGAAGACATCTTCATACAAACAGAAACAGATAGAGCTTGCCACCAGCAGGATCTCACAGAAGGAAATTCTAAAGGACGCATTTCAGGCCAAAAGAAAGTGATTGCAAGTGGAAGAAATAGAAATCACTTAAATAGTACATATATGAGTAAATATAAATAAACAAACAGTAATATTATTGTATAATGTTTAAAACAAAGCAAGAACTAAAATATTTGGCATCTATATCATACTGGTAAGGAGAGTATACAAATGTGGTTTAAGAATCTAAAATCTGTATTGTTTGGAAAGAAAGTAAAGATACTAAAGTTTATATGTAGATAAGTTAGGAATCATGGTGTAATTTCTAGAGTAAAAAAACACTGAAAGAATAAAATTAATAATGTAACTGTCAAACTAATATGTTATTTCAAGTCCATTGAGAATTAGGTGCCAGAACAGTATTAAAAATGAAAGAGATTTGTTGGGGCCAATGCCTATGAGGGATAAAGGAGCAGAAGTCAGAGACAGCAGAAAGAACCTTCAGATTATGATGCAGATCTGACATCTGTGAAGGAGAGGGAGAAGGAAGAGGGATTGGTTAAGATCCAAGCTATTATTTGAGGAGAAAGTTCCAGAAAAAGGAGGAACAAATACAAAGCCAGAAGGAGAGAGAGGTCATAATACATCCCATGACCTGAAAAGGGTTTAGTATAACAGGAGCATTGTGCAGGGGCCTCTGAAGAGCAAGGTAAGAAGGGACTGAACAGATTGGTAAGAGCATGGTCACAAAGGGCCCTACATGCCATCCCAGGAAGAAATTTGGATTTTAACCTGAAAGCAATGGAAAATCATTAGGTGATATTTTCTAAGAAAATAATATCTATTCAACATGTATTGGAGTACCAACTGTATACCAGCACTCTGTGGTTGCCTTGGAACAAGACACGGACCCCACCTTTCTGTTGCAATCAGGATTGGCAAGGGGAGACCTAGGTTTCAGAGTAGGACTAATCAGTAGATAGCTATGTGGGGAACCGGGGTTCCAAAAATAAAGTAGTGCAAGTAAATAAAGTACAAGATCCAAATAAACACCAGGGGAAGAGCTCCATAGCGCATTGGTAGGGCCTGGACTAGGATGAGGTAAGCAAGGTCCCCAGAGGTTAAACTTTATCGAGGCACTTACTCTTCGGTTCATGCAAGTGCAGCATTCACACCTGAAAATAAATGCCTCCTTAAGTTTTTCTTTTGAATAATAATTTTATTAAGACATAATTTATTACCCTGATACCAAAATTTGGTAAACATAAAAAAAGAAAACTATAGACCAATATCTTTCATGAGCACATAGGTAAAAATCCTAAATAAGATCCTAGCAAACAAAATACAACAACATATTAAAAAGATTATACACCATGATCAAGTGGACTTCATCCCAGGGGCACAGAAAATGTTTAACATATGCAAATATATTAATGTGATACATTGCAATAACAACACAAAGAATAAGAATCATATGATCATATCATTAGTTGCAGAAAAAGCCTTTGACAAGAAACAGCATCTGTTTATGATCAAAACACTTAATAAAATAAATATAGATGGAAAGTACTGCAATATAATAAAGGCCATATATGACAAACCCTCAGCCAATATTAAACCTAGTGAAAAACTGAAAACCTTTCCTTTAAGATCAGGAATAGGATAAGTCTGTCCACTATAGCCACTGTTATTCAGTATAATATTGGAGGTCCTAGCAAGTGAAATCAGGCAAGAGAATGATATAAAAGACATCCAAATAGAAAATGAAGAAGTCAAATTGTCATTATTTGTGGATGACATGATTCTCTATATAGAAAACTCTAAGGACTCCATAAAAACACTACTAGAAATAATAAGCAAATTCTGTAAATTTTCTGGATACAAAATCAATGTTCAAAAATCCATAGCATTCCTATACTCTAATAATGAAATGTCAGAAAAAGAAATGAAAGCAACAATACCTTTTGCAATTGCAAAAAGAAGAATGAAATACCTAGGAATAAATCTAACAAAATATGTGAAGGACCTACATAATGAAAATTATAAGACTCTATTAAAAGAAATTGAGGAAGACACAAAAATGGAAAGATATTCCATGTTCTTGGATCAGAAGAATCAAAATAACCTTATTACCTAAAACATTATACAGATTTAATGCAATCCCCATCAAAATCCCACTGGCATGTTTTAAAGAAATAGAACAAAAAAACCCATCAGATTTGTATGGAAGCACAAAAGACCCTGAATAACCAAAGCCATTCTGAGAAAAAAGAATGAGGCTGGAGGCATCACACTGCCTGACTTCAAATTATACTACAAAGTGACAGTAATAAAAATGGCATGGTATAGGCAGCAAAACAGACATGCACACCAGTGGAACAGAATCGAGAATCCAGAAGTAAACCCATATTTATATGGACAAATAATTTTCAGCAAAGGAGTCAAAAACATAAAATGGGGAAAGAGAAGCCTCTTCAATAAATGGTGCAGGGAAAACTAGAAAGCCACATGCAAAAGAATGAAACTAGACTGTTGTCTATCACCACACATCAAATTTAACTCAAAATAGATTAAGGGCCCAAATATAAAACCTGAATTAATAAAATTCATAGAAGAAAATATAGGTACTAAACTCAAGGACCTTGGACTTAAAGAGTATTTTATGATTTTGACCTCAAGGCAAGAGAATTGAAAGAAAAAATAAATGAGTGGGACTACATCAAACTAAAAAGCTTCTGCAGGGCAAAAGAAACCATTGCCAAGGCAAAGAAACAACCATCCAAATGGAAAAACGTATTTGCAAACAAAGCCTCTGATAAAGGCCTAATATCGAAAACATACAGAGAACTCATACAACTCAATAACAACAAAAAACAAACAACGCAATTAAAAAATGGACAAGTCTACAGCCATGTCACCTTGAACAAGCCCAATCCCATCTGATCTCAGAAGTTAAGCAGGACCAAGCCTAGTTAGTGCTTGGATGGGAGACCACCTAAGAAGATCAGGTACTGTAGACATAAAAATAAAAAATAAGGGATTGTAAGCTAACAAGGTCCTTGCAATCTATGAGATCAAACAAGGATTGCCTCACCTAAAAAATATAAAAATAAATTTTTAAAAAAATGGATAGAAGACCCGAACAGACACTTCTCCTAAGAAGACATGCAAATGGCCAAGAAATATATGAAAAGATGCTCAACATCACTAGCTATTAGGGAAATGCAAATCAAAACCACAATGAGATACCATCTCACACCTGTTAGAATAGCTATAGTCAACAGGACAATAACAAGTGTTGGAGAAGATGTGGAGAAAAGGGGCCCTCATACACTGCTGGCAGGACTGCAGATTGGCACAACCACTGTGGAAAACAGTATGGAGCTTTTCTCAAAAAACTAAAACTTGATCTACCGTGTGATCTAGCAGTCCCTCTACTGGGTATTACCCCAAAAATCTTGAAAATATGTATCCAAAAAGATATTTACATATGCT
Organism: Eonycteris spelaea; assembly: GCA_003508835.1. Lineage (NCBI taxonomy): Eukaryota > Metazoa > Chordata > Mammalia > Chiroptera > Pteropodidae > Eonycteris > Eonycteris spelaea. The sequence continues at coordinate 8,898,706 of PUFA01000072.1, read as the reverse complement.
GTTTCATAGATGCATTAATCACAGTCCAGGGCCAAGACAGGGAAAGCAACCAGTGTCCTAACATAAAATGAAAAAAAATAATTTGGAAAAAAAGAAGTTGTGGTACATACAGTACAATGGAGTATTACTCAGCTATAAGAAAGAGATGAAATACTGCCATTTGAGACAGCAATGGATGGATATTGAGATAATCATGAAAAGCGAAATAATACAACCAGAAAAAGTTGAAAAGCATATGATATCACATATATGTGGGATGTAAATCTAAAATCAACAAACAAGCATGATAAACAGAGACTCATGGACATGAACAGTGGGCTAGTAGTTACCAGAGGGAAGAGGGAGAGAGGGGAGATAAATAGGGGTAAAGTGGGTCATATATGTGGTGACAGAAAAAAATCTAACTACGGGTGGTGAACACAAAATGCAATATATATATGACTTACTGTTGAATTGTACACTTGAAATTTATTAGATTTCGTTAATCACATCATCCTTCCAAAAAAAATTTTTTAAAAGATATAACTTACTATCATTAAGTTAATCATTTTAAAGTATGAACTTAGTTAGCCCTCCATTACCACTAACTCCAGAACATTTTCATTACCCGCCCCCAAAAAACTCATACCCATTAGCAGGCATTCCCCTTTCGCCCTCCACCCCTAAATCCCTGGCAACCACTAATCTATTTTCTGTTTCTACTGATTTGCCGATCTGAACATTTCATATAAATTGAAGCAGACAATATATCTGGCTTCTTTCACTTAGGATCATGTTTTCAATATTCATCCATGTCATTGCATGCTGAATATTTTATGGTATAGATTTACCTTTTGTTTGTCATTCCTCAATTAATGGACATTACAGTTGTCTCTACTTTGGGTTATTATGAATATTGCTGCTATGAACATTTACGTACAAGTTTTTGCATGACCATTTGTTTTCAGTTCTCTTGGGTATGCACTTAGGAGTCATATGGTAACTGTTAGCTTTTTGAGGAAATATTAAGATGGTTTACAAAGTAGCTCTACACTTTGCATTCCCACCAGCAACATAGGAGGGTTCCAATTTCTCTACAATGTCACCAACACTTTTTATTTTCCTTTCTTGTCATTATAGCCAACCTAGTTGGTGTGAAGTAGTTCTTGTTATGGTTTTGGTTTTCACTCCTCTAATGACTAATGATGTTGAGTATCTTTTCATGAGCATCTTTTCAATCCACTTGTCATCCCAACCATCACCTCAGAACGTAAAGAAATGAGGGACATAAAAGCATCTCCTCTTCAATAATATAGAAGACTCTGGGGATGCCTGTCCTGTGTCTCTCTCTCCTGCACCAGCAGGTCCTAAACTCCTCCTAGCAGGACTTCAGAATTTATACACTTCACCAATATGGAACCAAATATTCTTACATTTTGGTCACAGGCTCTGGCTTACTCAAAATTACCCTATACATCATTTACTTTACCAGGAGAAGGTTCAAGATTTCTTTACAAACAGCCAACCTAAGAAGACCTTTAGAAAGAATGCCTCTTTAACCCCCTTATCTGGTATACTTAAACCACCTTTTTACTCACACAATGCTTCTCCTCAGGTACAGGGAGAATAAACCAAGCCTTTTGTTTTTGTTTTCCTGGATTGAGCTTCAATGTCAAATATTCTCCATGCAGACAAAAAACACTTGCAGACTATGAGGCTAGCACAGTTAAACTTAAATGTTTGCATGTGATTCATTTGGTGGTAAATTACACAGCTTGTTTACATCAGCCTTGTCAATAGCAAAATGAAGCCATTTACCAAAAAGCCATATGATGGAGGATGCTTCTGTGGCATAGAACTGAAATCTGACTGAAAGAGATCAAGAAATACCATCTGTGTTGTGATTTATGACAATACTGAGGAAAAAGCCTCTTAGACTGCTTTGGAAGTACTAAACACATTAAGGACTGAATGTAGTATTTGGTACTGCCTTTTATTATTTGAATGCATTTTAAGTATGTCTGCCTCTGAAATGCACTGCAGTTTCAGGGGAAAAAAAAATGTTTTTCTTAGGTCTGATTTGTTTTGAATGAAGACAATCATGGGAAAGTTAGGCATCAGCTTATTAAAATTTAAGGCTAGATTCAGAACAGCTTAATTACAGAGTATCCTTGCAATTAGAGGAAACTTATTCCTGACTATTTCCATATTTTGTTCCTTATTTTTAAGGCCAACTTTTATCAGCCATGAATCTATTATGAATCACTGAATTGGAGCAAACATATCCTAAGTAAAAAAGAAAGAGAATGCCTTTTAACTAGTAGGGTATCAATTAAATTTGAATTTGCCTTTTAAAAGAATTTTATCACATTAAGGGTCAAGATTTTATGAGGAATCAATAATGTCAAATGCCTGCAAAGTATAGAATAAGAACAGAAATAAATTCTATGTTTAAACTAAATGCCAAATTGCATTTTCCTCTATAATTTTTCCATTCTAATTAATCCATTTACTATCACCTTCTTCCAGCTTTCAGTATTTTCATCATTGAGATAGGAATTCCAGTTCCTATAAGCAATAAACACAATTCTCTAAAGGCTTTTATGCTTTAATATGGAATTTCTGAGTAAATAGCTACCCTTACCAAAGTGATAATTATTTCTAATGGTTTGTAAATGAACGTTTCTTTATTTCTCTCATTGTCTTGCTTTCTCCTAAACTCGAAGTAATAAGAAAACTGGGGAGTCAAACAGAGGTCTAAGATTGTCCCATAACTGCAAACCCACCCTTTTATTTCCTGCTGTGGTACCCAGACCAGGACCCTGAAAACCACATTTCTGCTGTGCCAGCTGGCTCCCTTTGCCATATGGCAGCACTAGAGGGAGACGGCAAGGCTGGAGAATAAAGAAGAGACTTGCACTTCTATTTGCTTTCTCTTTGCTTCTTGTCCACTTCCAGTTCCTGCATCACCCTACACTATGGCAAGTATGGTCCTTTCCTGTAGTGGAAGTTGGATCCATTTTGCAATTTTTCTAATACTTACAGGATGCGCCATATTACACTCCACTCAGAGACATCAGCACCAGCTGGCCAGGGTCCCCATCTCAGAAGTCTGAGCCCCAGTTCCACAAGGTTTCTCCTTCAAATTCAGAGATGCCAGAGATTGTCAAGCTGTGCCCCTTTCCAGAGGTTTGAGTTCTAGTTCTACTGGGCCTCCCCTCCAAAATTTTAAGTTTTAATAATTTCAACTTCTTCCCTTTGATATCCAGCCACAGCAATAGTAGCTGTTCCCATAGTTGCTGTCTTCATGATATATTAATGTTATCTTTTTACCTCTTCAGTTACCTAATAACAATTTAATATACACTTAATAATTTTATATCAAATTGTCTCTTAAAATAATTGGTATGTTTCTGTCTCCTTAGTAGATACCAACTACATATAAATTAATACTAGGATCATTCTAGGGGGAAAAATGTTTTTAAGTGTGATTTGGGAGTTGGTTCGGTTGTGTCATTGGACTTGAATGCAGTGCTGAACTCCCTGACAATGGAATATGGGACACTAATGATCCATGCATTGGCATTAAAATTAACAGTATTATACCTGTGGCTAGTTATGATGAAGTTCTTAATGAATTAAATACCCCGGGGGAAACAAGTAATTGCTTCACTTAATTGTTAATGAAATAATGTTAACTACAAGGATTGTGGCATTGAATGGATTCTTCTGAGTGCATTAGAGCACTTACAGAAAGAAAATTACAAGCTCAGGTCTTTGCACACTCGGCTTAGATCATAGATTGCCAGAGAATTTTTATTATATCCCTAAAATAATCTTTTATTTCTTATAGCCACAGGGCAAATATTGAAACCAAACACCAAATTTAACAATATAGGTTGCAGAATTACATATAAATTGAATGCGTAGCCTTTCTAAGTCTCCTATATAAAAGTTACATCATTAATTAGGTAAGAGTGAGACCCAAAACTTGGAATGGGAACTTCTGCTTGGGTTCGCAACACTGAGAACCTTAACCCCAACACCACCATCACCAACTCACTCAAAGATTCTCTTGCCAGTATAAGGTGCCCACCTTGCACATTTCTTGCTTGAATACCTTGTAATAACCTCACCTGAGGCCGTTGCCTTGCAAGGTGATACTCGTCTTCTAAAGAGCCCGAACATTCCTTGTTGCCACCAGGTTCATGAAGATCAAATCTCATCATGTTCAACAGGGAAAAGTTCCTAGTCTGATCTAGGGGGGAAAAAAATGGCATATAAACCAAAAGAAGGACAAGAGTTGCTAATAACATTGACATAGACTTGGAGAAAACGTGCAAGAATATAAGCCAGAAGGTGAAAGATGAACCCCATGACAATTGAGGAACCCATCACCTCAGGAAAGTTTCTGGGTTCCAGGGATCTAGAACATGCCGCGCTATCCCTCCCCATGGCGAAGAGGAACAAGTTGCTGCATGTTCTACCCATCATTAAAAAGGTGGCATGACACTTGGTGGGACATTTTATTCATTTGTTTTGGGGGGACTTTGGAGGCAATTTATATCATGTTTGAGTATGCTACTTTAACTCGTTTTCAAAATACACATAAGACCGTCAGGTTTGAGTGTGGACCAGAGCAGGAGAAGCTGTAAATCAGATCCAGGCGGAGATGCAGCTGCTGTTCCACAAGCACTTCACGACCCATTTTCTACAATGGTTGCACTGTACAGACCAGAGAAATACAAGAAGGTGTAGTTACTGACCAATTTTATTCAAGAGCACAGATGCAGAAATAGAAACAAAATTTAGCACATTCAATTTCTGCTGGTGTGTAAAACACATGGTTATGTGAGCTCCATGAAGGTAGTGATTTCTTAGTAATTTGTTTTTCCATGACATATCCCAACACCTTAAACACCACCTGGAACACAAATGAGCATTAAATAGTACTTTTTTTGAATAAATGAATAACAAAAATAGGTGTATCACAGGAACACAAAGTTTGTTTAACTATGGTTAATATATTAATCTAATTTACCTCATAATGAAACACACATATGATCACTTTAATGGATGCAGTTAAAGCATTGGATAAAATCCATTTCTTAGCAAACATAATTAAAAATAGATACAACCTACCAATAACAAAGAATATCTACTAAGAATAAACCTAATGCAAATCTATAAGAAACTTTATGGGAAAAAAATTTGATGTGTTATTAAAGGTGATATTAAAAAAGACCTAAGTAAAGGAAAGTAGGTCCCCAAGCACAGTTTTAAAACTAATATTTGAGGGGTTTTTGTTGTTGTTTTTTCTGCACATCTTTGCCCTGGAAGACTGTTTGAGGTTTCCATAAAGTTGGAGAGGATGGAAACAACTCAGTGTGATAAAAGTGCAATTAGAGTCTGTAAACAATATTTACAAGTCTTTACTGCTCTAAAACCAAGTCTTCAAATAGCCCCTGAGGAAAATATGTTACTATGCTCTTAACAAAGGAGCAGTTTCTGGGGTCCGTATGGGTTTCTGCAAACCAGTATTATGGGGGGAGCAATTCATCTACATGATATCCCTTCTCTTTCCTTATTCTTCCTCTTTTAAAGATAAAAAGATCTCCCAACAAAAAAGTTGGGGATGGTAATTAGACAAATAATCAATATTAAAAAATTAGAAATTCAACCTGAACCGTAAATACCTTAATAATAATTGCAAACATTTATTGATAGACTTGGTTCTCTCTGGGGGCTCTGAGAAAGAATCTGTTCCATCCCTCTTTCTAGCTTCTTGTGGCTGCCTGCAACCCTTGACCTTTGGCTTCAAGATGCATAACTTCCATCTCTGCCTTCATTTTCACATGGCCTTCTTGTATATCTCTGTTTCTTCTCCTTTTCTATCTCTTATAAGAACACTCATCATTAGATTTAGGGCCCATCCTAATCAGGAATAATCTTACCTCAAGTGCCTTACCTTAACTATATCTGCAAAGACTTATTAAAGGTCACATTCTGAAAATTCCATTGGCAACATCTTTTGGGGCCACAATTCAACCTACAGCAGTTTGTAAGCGGTAGAACCAGAAATTCAAACACAATTCTGTTTGACTTTAAGATCTCAATTCTTATCCACTATTCTATATTTCTCTTTTTACCAATTCTTACGCATAGTAGTTGCCCAATTAAAGGTTAATGGCTGAATAAGAATTAAAGTAAATAAGATACCTGGAGTTTGTTGTATTAGAATTTATTCTATAGTTGCTTCTCAGAAGACTACTTTTGAGTAATCACACTGTGTAGAGTTACTATTCCTTCTACAAAAATGTCACTAACTTGCCACTTCCTCCTTGTCATTATCCAGTTCCTCTTTGATCCTTCAATCTGTTGTTCTAAAAACAGAAACTAGAGGCAAATTACAAATTCACTCAAGAAAGAACTGAAGAGAGAGGTGTGGTCAGAAAGCCCCACTAATGAGGTAAAATTATCAGTACCAGACATTATTCCTACTGATCAAAAGGCAAAATGAGTGGTCACAGGCCTCTCTCAGTGTCTCTGTTTTAACTCTCAAATAAACCTGGACTGTAACACTAATTCATTTCTCATGTTTTCTAAGAACTCTCCAGCAGAATTCCTAGAATAAAAAGGTAGCAAGATCGCAGGATTTTGTTTTGATTTTCTTTCTTTCTTTCTTTCTTCTTTCTTTCTTTCTTTCTTTCTTTCTTTCTTTTCTTTCTTTCTTTCTTTCTTTCTTTTTCTTTTCTCTCTCTTTCTTTTGTTTTTGTTTTTGTTTTTTGTTTTTGTTTTTTTTTGGTCATTTACTGTGATATGAGCCTCAGGATGTTTCTGAGGTGGTTAATCTTTCAAATCTGTGTTCCAAAAGAATAAGGGCATGGAAAAATAAGAGAGAAGAAAAATGAGACTTCCATTCTAAGTATTTTTTAACCAAAAAAAATGTGATCATATGATGAATAAAGGTATAGAATTTCCAGGGGATGCTATCAGCTCTCTGTTCTAAAAATTGTTTCTAAAATCTATGTAAAGAAAGATTTATATTTGAAACCATAATCATGTGAGATTGCTTTAATCTTTATGCTTGAGGATGAATGGTATATTCCTAAAGTCAAAAAAGTAAAAACCGTTAAGAGTAAATATGTGTAATTGTAATCTATCTCTCTAATTATAATATGTGAAGTACAAACATGTTCTTAGATGATGACAATAGAAAAAGGTTTTTAAATATATTGCACAGAATCAAATTTGTCTCAAATTGTCTTATTGCCTGCCCTCCTCAACCCCACAAATACAGAGCTAGGGATGGAATTGTGGGGGCACAGTTAGGGGTTGTTTGACTAATTTTATCTATGTTGTCACACTTTCCAGAAATTATTTCCAGTTTTTCCACCACAAAGTTGACAGTGCTATCTTACAGCGATAACTGAAGTCAATGTTCATTTGTTTTTTAGGACATGTGTCCACATTTTTTAATTACAAATAAGGTCATATATTTCACAATTCTACCACCTTAGGACACACAAAAACTTGTTATTTAGAACTGACATTTTGTGTATCCTGAATAAGCCCTGGGTCTTAGATATCCTAAGAAGTCTACATCTTCCTCCTTCTACCCCTAATCTTCCTTGAATGACCTGGTCCCCAGAATTAAACTTCAGCCTACGTTACCTAAAGTCCAGCTTTCTCCACATTAGTCAACAAGTGCTGTAGTCTCAGGATGGCTTATGCCTGAAGTCACCCAGATTTCAAAACACCCTACTTCATCTCTCTGCAGCCTTTGATAAAGATGGAGATACACTGCTACTTTGACTTTTAGGACACATCTGTATCTTAATTTTCTCCCTACCTCTCTTCCTATTCTTCCTCATTCTCCTTCACCAAATTCTCTTCCCAAGCCAACTACTCTAACAATGATGTTCCTCTGGATTCTCTCCAGAGCCCCCTGGCCTTTTCAGTCTACTCTCATGGTAATCTCATCCAACGCTATGGTTTCAAGAAGACGTCAGCAAACTATAGCTCACAGGCCAAGTCTGAACAACTGTCCATTTTCAAAATGTTTGTGAAAACACACCCACACTCACTTATTTACATACTGTCTATGGCTATTTAGGGGCTACAACAGCAGAGTTGAGTAGTTAGGCCATATGGTCTATAAGGCCTAATCTATTTATTAGTTGAGCCCTTACAGAAAAAAATTTATTGAGCCCTGGTTTAAACAATCACCTCTACATTGATAATTCCAATTCTGGTTATTGCACCTAGCTCAATAGGAGACTGGAAAGATACAATAAGCAAAGCCTGCAAATATGCAGGATCAAGGTCAAAATCAATGAGCAGGCAGTATGTTCAGTCCACAACCTACAATGCAAGAATGAGGCTAAGCAACCAATGACTATATCACAATGCCATTTGGAGTTACTGAGAAGACTCCCAGGTTTCTTTCTGGCCATGAGCGATTGGTAATCACTACTTGAGGAAGGGAATATAGGTGGAGGAATAATTTTAACAGGAATGAAAGGTGGCAAGAGAATACATTTGACTTTGGGATCTCTTCAATTGTGTCCCAATAGGAAAGCCAGTTTATATCTAGAAAATAGTCAAATATACAAGGCTGAAACTCAAGAAAGCAGTGTGAGGATACGAATTTGGGAGTCATCACTGTTTACATGAGAGCTGAGTCCTGAACCAGCAAGCATGTATAAAATGTATTTTAGCAATCCCAGCTAAAGGAGGCCAAGGTAAATGAATATCTTCTTGAATGTAACACTAATGCACTAATTTGGTAAATGCTGATACTGTTTAAGAAGAGAGATAAGTTAATCCACAGAAGAAAACAACAGAACTGTGCCCTAAATGCTCAGTGCCGGGGATCAAATGCTAAAAGTCTTTGTTGCTGCAGTAGCACTGGTGCTTTAGGCAACCAACCTTGTAACTTTAGATAGTTTGATAGAAAGATAAGCACATCCCTGGTAAATTTAATACATTTAAACCACCAGTTTAGATAAATCTCAACATTCATTCTCAGTAACAAATTATTTTATCTGAATTGCCTGAATAATCATTTCTATACCCACTAAATTTTTTAAATTAATATTTTGTTTTGGAAATATAATTATATTTCAATTAAAATGTATTATTTATGTTTACATGTAATTGATTTATTTTAAGGATTTTTTTTTATTTCAGGAAGATTTAACATTTATGGAGATGTTACAAGTACAGAGTTACTGTACATCTCTTGCTCAGTTTGCCCTAACATTAACATTTTACATTACAGCAGTACATTGTCAAGATTAAGAAATCAACATTGGTACATTCTATTAACTACCGTCTCCAGGCTTTATTTGGATTTTTTCAGTTTTCTCACTAATGTCTTGTTTTTGTTGTTCCAGAATCCCAAGCAGTCCACCATGTTGTGTTCAATCACCATGTCTCCTTGGTCTCCTCTGCTCTATGACAGTTTCTCAGTCTTTCCTTATGACAGTTTTGAAGAATATTGGTCAGGTATTTTGTAGAATGTCCCTCAATGTGCACTTACATGACATTTACTCACAATTAAATTAGGGTATGGATCTTGAGGAAGAATATCATCGCCTAGGTGAAATGCCCTTCTCATCACATCATGTCACCAGCACACAATCTCAAGATGACTTATTGCTGGTGATGTCAACCTTGATCATTTAGTTAAGGTAGTGTTGCCAGCTTTCTCTATAGAGTTACTATTTTCTCCTTTCCATACTCTATTCTTTGACAGGGAGACACTAAAACCAGTCCATACTGAGTGATTAAGCTCCACCTCCTGAAGAGGGTAGTAACTACTTACATTATTTAGAATTCTTCTTTAAGGAAAATTGATCTCTTCTCTTTTATTTGTTTATTCAATCATTTATTTATATCAGTGTAGACTAATGCACATTTATTTTATATTTGAGTTGTAATTCAATACCATGCTATCTTCTTTGCTGTTCAGCTTGTTCCAAGTTTGGTCCTTGGTCCGTAACAGCTATTTTGGATTGGGTCCTGGCCCCTTTGTTATGCCCCCAACATTTATATTTTAGTACTTCCTTGCTTTCTGGCACTGCAGATGCCATAAGCTCATCTTGTATTTTCTCTCCTAGAATTACCCACTTTTTTGCTACTTAGACTAAAGAAAATAGTTTGGCAGTTGCTTAAAGTGTTAAACATGTAGTTATTATATGACCCAGCAATTCTTTTTCTAAGAAAATCAAAAATGTATGTCTACACAAAAATTTGTACAAAAATGTTTATAGCAGCATTATTAATGATAGCCAAAAAGTGGAGATAATCCAAATGTCCATCAACTAATGAATGGATAAACCAAATGTGGTCTACCTATACAAGGGAATATTATTTGGTATTTTGTTACTGATAATATTGATATTACACTGATACATGCTAGCAATAACAAGTAAAAACCTTGAAAACACTATGCTAAGTGAAAGAAATCAGTCACAAAAGGCCACATATTGTCTGATTCCATTTATATGAAATGCCCAAAATAGGTAAATCCATAGACCCGGGAAGTAGAAAATAGTTACTAAGGGCTACGAGGAGGGAGGAATAGGGAATGACTGCTAGTAGGTATGGGGTTTCTTTTGGGGTGATGTGATGGAAATTTCTAAAATTAGATAGCAGTGATAGTGACACAATTCTGTGAATATGCTAAGAACTACTGAATCATATACTTTAAAAGGATTAATTCTATGAAATTTGATTCACATCTCAATAAAGCTATTATTAAAAAAGAAAAAAATAAAGTATTTTATATGATTGCCCTTTGGATACATAAAGGCCTTCATCAATATGTAAATATTCTAATATTTTCAAGTAAATAAATCTTTAAAATACTGAATGAACACAGCAATAATAATGGTTACTCTTAATTGAGCATCCACTGTGTGCCAAACTGGACCACATGAAATTTCTGACATTTGACACTCTTTGACTGTCATACGGCAGTTTCATATAGCTCAACCTACCTCAAGACTTGACCCTTGAATGTATATCATTTTCAACACCAGAAATGTTCCCATCAGCTAGGAAACAGGTCCAGCGAGTTTAAGTAAGTTGCCTAAGGTCATTGCGTACCTGGTAAAGCCAGAATTCTAATCCAGATCTGCCTATTGCAAATGTTGAGCTCATTTTGTTGGTCCACACAGGCTTCCATAGTAAACAGGGCTCTTAAATTTTACATGTAGTGATTCTATTATTTTCATGAAAATTAGCCATATACAAGCACACTTGTTTTTAAAGGAGACAAGGAGAACGGGACCACTCATTTGCAACTTGGAGTAGACTCTTTCTTGGTAGATCTCAGATCAGAGCTTAGACTTTCCAATTAAGGTATCTGTGTCTGTCACATTGCTAATAGTCCTGACACCTCTACATAGGCAAGACTTCCCATTTTTAAACCTTTGATTGTTTTCTAGAACAAAAAAGTGAAAAAAGGAAGCCAGGACCTTTATGCAAAACATAAACAATGATACACAGGTTGTCTAAGACTGTTAACTCTGAAATAATGAACTGCTCTTAATCTTACTTGATTTGTTTCTAATTTTATCTCAGAATTTCTCTACCCTAATCTAGTCTTGCCAAAAATGTCTCAGAGCTTGATATATGAGTGTAAACTTTTAATGATGAGAATTTTTTCTCTATCTCTTGCCAGTTCCCCCTTTTATTTGATGCTTTCTTATTTATCTATGTGTATTTCCTCTGACTTTCTCCGTTTCAGAGTTAGCATCCAGTCTCTTGTGCTGCATACAAATGCCAAGAAAAAATATCATGCCACTAAATGTATATTAATGAGTTGTGGGTTTTTTATTTGTTTGTTTGTTTTTGGTAGAGAAGGGAACAAAGAGTTGGCATTTTTGAGGGAGAAGGACACACGGTCTTACAGAGTACAGAGTAAGAATATGTATGTGATTAGAAGAAGATAGAAAAGCTAATAGATCCCTGACCCAACCCCAGATTCCCAACCCTTACCCTGTTTTATTTATCTCATTAGAATTTAACACCATCTGACATAATATGTGATTACTTTCTCTCTCCCCACATTGAGATGAAAATTCCATGAGGGCAGAGTTGTTTATTCCCTGCTATATCCCCAGTATCTAGAATAGAGCTTGGGTTATTGGAGCCTCTCAATAAATATTTGTCAGAAAAACAAATGAATCAACAATATAATCAAAGTAAATACAAAATAAATAATTATATTAAGGAGAATTAAAGACCTTTTTCTCTATATTTAAAGTTATTGTATTTAACAACAAATAAAAATGAAAAAAATGCTTATTATTCAAGCTGAAAATGTTAAGTTCAAATGATGACAGGCTTTATGAGGCTAGCTGACCAGTCTGAAACATAGCAGAAGGTAGAGATTAAATGATTTTCTCAACAGAGGAGTAAGCACAGGGCCCCTGGGCAGGAGGACTGGTAAAGGAGCAGTGAAGAAAGAGCTCATTGGCAAGAGCATGGAATAAACTTTTCTTTTTCCTTCTTCCCTCTCCTTCTTTGAAACATAGCTGACTTCTTTGTCTTAAAATTAATTGCAATAATAAAAAAGGACACTGATCAAGAACAAATTCTGTTTTAAGCTACATGAGTAGACTACAACACTGTTTGAAGGAGCCTGTGGCCTTTGGCCAGGGTTGAAATGATTTTGAATGACTGGAGAAGTCAGGCCACATGCTCAGAGACAATTAGATTCATGGAATGTCCAAAATATAGCAAACTCTGGTTAAGTAATGAGGTTTTCTTCCTTTCTTTCTCTTCCTTCCTTCCTTCTTTCCTTCCTTCCTTCCTTCCTTTCTCTCTCTCTCTCTCTCTCTCTCTCTCTCTCTCTCTCTCTCCCTCCCTCTCTCTTTCTCTCTCTCTTTCTTTCTCTTCTTTCTTTCTTTCTTTCTTTCTTTCTTTCTTTCTTTCTTTCTACACAGGCTTACTACCACTTAAAGAAAAAATCTTTATTATTATGAGTAATCTTTTTAGTAACTATAACCTGTCATTCACCAAAATGACACTTTAAAAAGTCAGTTTCAAGTATCACCCTGGTAGTCACGCAATCTCATAAATCTTTGAAATTCCCTCTACAGATAGGCTGACAGCACAGCTTCATACAATTAGTAATATTCAGCTACACCTGTTGCCTGTAAATGTATTATTATTTTTTTTTTACAACAAATATAAATGTAAACTTATATGCCCCAATGCTGCTTTTATGGCAAAAAGCAAGCACTCTTAACTCTTTGATTTGATCCTTAATGGTTGTCTTGAACAGCACACAGTGTTCAATTAACTCTCAATGTAACTGTTTTTCGATTCTGGTGGAATCATAAACTGACTTTTATGAATCATAGCTCTCTAAGATAAACCATATCACCCATTAAATGATTAAAAAGTAAACAAAGCTGTCACATGATCTCTCTAAAAGCCTTGCATTTTTCTCAAATAAGAATACAGTATCCCTCTGACAAAAGTTTCCTGACCAGATACAAATCTTATAATTATACACTGACTCTAATAAATCTATCCCATTTCATTTCAAATGAATGAATTATACTCACCTTATCTTAAATGCTATGGGAGATTTGCTATGTACAATTAATTGTTGCTTCCTTCTCCCCAGAAGGTAATAATAATTTACATTTGTGTAAACTCATCACACAATTTGCAAATTCCTCTCACATAAAACTTTTTATTTTAATCCATGATGAATAGCTATGACCTAGGTATTATTCAGTCCCATTTTACAGAGGAGGGAATCAAGGTAAAGAAGAGTTGAGCAACTTGCAAAAAGTCAAAACAATGATCATTCTTTGTCATTTCAAACTCAGACAATGCTATCTTTTACCAGTTTCCTCAGCCTGTCTAGTTTCTGCCCAAAGTAGAAAGTATATACATGCATTAGGAAACCCAGGTACTAGCTAGTAGGGCCTTGGAGTTGGTCTTGCTGCAGACCTGAATCAGTTAGTCTTGGGCAATCTTGGACCTGGTGCCCTTCTCTGTCTCAGCCCCATCCCAATACCTGGTTTATGACTCAGTTCTCGCATTGGCACTGGAGCTATACTGATAGCCCACTCCTTGGCTTAAACTGACAATATACCTAGTCCACACCAGCTCTCTTCTTTAGGAAATGAACCCAGTATCCTTAGCTGCCGCTGCTGCTGGAAACTTGCCTTAACCCATAGAATTCCCTAAAAAACTATGTGATAAGGATAACCCTCACCTGCACAAAACAAGCCACTCTCTGGAGAATCCCAAACATCTCTGGTACCAGATAAGACCTGTTTCAAGTGAAGCCTATGAAAAGAGACCAACCACATAAATATCTCCTAGAAAACAGGACTCTTCAATATTGACAAGATTATCTTGTTTAACAGTGATTAACAAAACCTAGACTTGCTCCAGTAGTTTTCGGGCAAATACATAGAACACCATTTTTCAAGAGATCACTTCTTACTGGGATCCTTCAGACATCCACACACAGAACAGGAAAATCCTCTGTATCAGTTAGATTAAGTTCAGCTGTTGTATTAGATAACCCAGATAAATAATAGCCAAAAACACAAAATTTTATTCTATTAAAAATTCTGAATTGGTACTACAGAGTTGGTATGAAATCCAGAAAGTTCTAAGGAACCTAAGTTTCTTCCAGGTTTCTGTTCTACCATCCTTAATTTATGACTTTTGTCTACCTGGATCAAAATGGCTGCTTGAGTTTCAGCCAGCACTTCCATATTACAACTGCTAGCTAAAGGAAGGGATCAAGAGGGAGCATCTCAACTCTTTAAAGACTTTACGGAAGTCACATGACACTTCCACTTATATCCCAGCAGCTAAAATTTAGTTACATGACCACATCTAGCTGCAAGAGAGGCTAAGACTTAGTCTTTATTCCAGGTAACTACTAAGTGCCTCACTGAAAATTATAACTACTGGGAGGCAAGGAAGTTTTTGTCATAGTTCCTTCCTCAAACAACTGTTGGAACTCTTTCCAAAGCAGGATTGCTTACTCTACCTCCCTCCAGGACTCTATGACTTACCCTTCGCGCTCTCTCTCTCTGGCTCATCCACCCCAACTCATGCACCTTGGATCTAGATTGTGGTTCTCAAATTTAACCCAGCACCCAACGAGCTCCAAAATAATGTTCTAAGAAATTTATTTAAAATACAGATTCTTGGCCTTCAAAATTTGAGATTCTGATTCAATGTGTCTAGAAAAATGTCTTAAGAGCTGTTATCTTTAAAGCAAAAACAAAAAACTTTTCCAATGATGCTGGTTAATGAGCATGTTCAGTTTATAAAATTTCATAGAATTTACATTTTTAATACATGCATTTTTCTTTATGTATATTACGCTTAAATAAAAGGATTTTTCCGAAAGTTAAAAAACATTTCCAGATGATTCTGTTGAGCATGAAGAATGTCCACTTTCTAGAGACAGAACCTTTGCATATGCTATTTTTCCTGGCTAGACTGCCATTATTTTTTACACCAACCTTACTAAAGGAAACATTCATTTATTCATCTGTTATCAACTGAATCTAAATTTGGACAGACGATAGGAGGATATGAGTGAACTATTACCCTATAATTTTTGGAGGGGAAATCTAAACTCATGTTTTCACTTTTCAGCATCCCAGAAGCATCTAGGGTATGTTTTGCTTATCTTTTCCTCTTGGTTTTCATTCATTTTTCTCTTTTTTCTACTGGCTTCTCCTCTCATCCCTGGAAAAGAAATTGGCAGTTGTCACATAAAGTGGTAGAAGTAGGGAAGTCAGATGAACAGAAAAATTAGAGTTGCGAGAAAGAAGACCCTGTCCACCTAAGCCAATCTAGCTTTGCTGATGTGAGAGATCAATGAGGGCATTCCTTCCATATAAAATAATGAATATTTTCAGGGTAGGGCATTATATCAGAAATTCTGGCTCTGTTTTTACTTGAAGTGGCAAAAGGGGCACTGTAAAAGATACAACTCAACATAGGGCTGCCTTAGAGTAAAAAATATTAAGAAATCCCTTATAACAGCTAGTATACTGAGCAAAGAAAAAACTATCTCACATTCCACCAGGGCTTACTCTTTCCATTAAATATTATGAGTGGAGATGTTTTGCCTATCTTATCAACCCCAAATAAAACGTTCACTGCAGTCATAACAAATTTTACCTCAGATCCATTTGAAATGTTTGCTGATGGTACAAGCATTCCTCATGGAAATGTGCTTGCTTTTAAAACAATGCCAAAGGAAATTATTCTCTGTGCATATAGAACAATTTATTTTGAAAACCCTTGCTTATACATGCAGGGTCTGTGCAATGTCAAGAAACATATTTAATCAAACATTCCTGAGAGAACAGTTCAGTACCATTAGCTTCATTATACAGATAAGAACACTGAGATCTAAATAGGTTAACCAGGGTTGCAGAATGCTTCATAAGAGCAGAGTACTCTAAAAATATTATATGTACAGGAAGAAAAATGTGATCTCTTATTAAAAAAAGAGAGACAAGGGGAAATAACTGTGAGTTGGGGAAAATTTATATTTTTGTTTTGAAAGCTTTCATGGCTAATGTCAAAGAATACATTGTTCTCCTGAACCATGTACAATTTTCACATGCAGTATTTTTAGGAATTATGTTACTTCATCTTCAGAATTTAAGCAAATTAAATGTACATTCATGACTTTCTTCTGTAAAGTGCAGAGTAGTAAGAAAATATGGTTCTGTTATTGTTATCAATATCATGTACAATAAGCATATTGTTGATGGTGCCACATCACATACAAATTTAATAAATAAGTTGCAAAAACATATCAACTCTGGTTTCTTCGTTCATCAAATATTAATTGAGTGGTAACTATGGATCAGTCAATGTGCTAAGCCTGGAGATACAATGATAAATAAAATAGTCCCTACTCTCTAGTAGCTTAATATGTAGAAAAGAGAAAAATGTAATGAAATAATTAGAAGATAAAATGATTACTTAAATTAGAAATATGTACAAAGTACTCTGGAAACACAAAGAAAAGCGCAACATGCTCTGCCTGGAGAAAACAGCGGAAGAATTAGAGGTATGATATTTGAACAACATCTTAAAACAAAACGAGGCAAACAAGGTGGAAGGCATTCCATGGTAGAGTCATACGTGAAAGGCAGAGAAATACAAAGATTATGTTATGTGAGCTGAGTGTGTGATGTGCAGGTGGGAAATGAAGATAGAAGGCAAAATGAATGTCTATATCATCAATGAGAAGCCAATGAAGGTTCTGAAACACGGAAGGGACATGATCACACTTGCATTTTTGAAAAGACAATTATATGTAGAAAATGGACTGAAGAGACATTGGAGGTAAACAGGGTCAGTTAGGAAATCCTGAGTCTGGGTAGTAGTGCAGGACAGCGATGATGAAGACCTAAACCTCTGCAATGGCACTGACTGTAGAACCCAGTGAACAGATTCAAATGATGCTTGCGTGGTAGAATTAATGGGACTCAGGGACCAGTACTGGAAAAGTACTTGAATACTAGTTGATGCTGGTGTCATTACCTAAGTTAGGATGATGGGGAAAAGAGCAGATTTGGTAGAAGATAATAACTTAGAATGTTATGTCTATATGATTTTCTTTCTGAGTAAACAGAATGCAGAAAATAGCATCAAATCCTTTATTGATAGTCTTGTGATATCTCACAATCATCATCAACCACACAGAGACTAAAACTATTCCCAGGGAATGACTGACTAATGAGTAGTGAAGGGCATTTATAGAGATCATAGTGAAGGGACGTAACTTCATTACTTGACATTAAAATAACATACTTAAACTCTGAACCATTATTAAGAAAGAATTGAAAATTTTCGATAAATACTAACTTCAAATTTAAAATAAAGTCACTTTAATTGCTTACTTGATTTCAATTTTAAAATTAAATGGCACAGGAGTTCCAGTCAAGATGGCAGGTTAAGTAAAAGCAGGGTTCACCTGCTTCCACAACCATGTTAAAATGACAATCAAATTATAAAACAAACAACTTGGAGAACCACCTGAAGTCTAGCTAGCTGATCACAACACATACATCTGAGAATTTAAAGAAAAATCCACATCCAGTATGGTAGGAGTGGCAGGATTTAAAGAAAAATCCACATCCAGTATGGCAGGAGCGGCAGGTAGCAGCAGCTGGTCCCTCACCTGCATGTGGCAGTCGAGCAGCAGGGGAGGGAGTATGGTTGCAGAGGCTCCCCTCAGGGAATGAGGAGCCCTGGCCCTATGTGGGGGCTCCCCAGAACAGAAAGAACAATTCCCACAAAATCTGACTATAGGGACCAGTGGGGACACTGGCCACTGGGGTGAGACAAAGGAAGCTGAAAACCCAGACCCTCCCTTAAAAGGCCCGCATACAGACTCACTTGTTCACAGGCATTCACCCTGAGCTCTAGCCAAGAGTCAGCAGGTTGGGAGGCTCAAGAGACAAATAAGGAAGAACTGTGTTGCCTGGCATAGGGGTGAGGGCTTAAGGACAGTAGCCATTGTTCCTTTTCTCGGGCCCCCTCCAGAGCAGTCTCCAGATGGGCACCATCTTCCTGTGCTGAACCCACCCCCTGCGTGGCCAAGTATGAATCTGCATTGGCCCAAAGAGATCAGTCCACTCCACTGGGTGTCTCCCTGGGGCCTTGCCCCACACAGCCCACCAATTACCCTGCATGGGCCTGTTGCCAGGCAGCCAGCCCCACTCTGCACGTTGCCTGAGCAGCACATTTATTGGTGGGTAGCAGCCCATATGCACTCAGCACATTTCAAGGAAGACTTTTGGGAGACTTTTGGTGTCAAGCCACTGATGCCAGACCAAACTGCAGTAGCTCTTGAGCAGATCATAGGGGTCTGAGGGACTAATGAGTACAGCGGCTGGCTTTGCTGTGATCTGAGACTTACAGGAAGCCGTAGGTTCAGCACTACAACAAAACCTGACTCTGCGTTTGCTTTTCCCAGTGACTCTTTGGGTCCCGCACCATCCAACTCACACTGGCAAGGTGCACTGGTCCTTTTGCTAAGCTGTCCCAGGCCCAGTACTTGGGGTAACTGACCTCAGCTCGCAGTGCAGTCTCTCCCACTTGCCTCCAGATTCAGCACAGGCAGCAACCATCTGCGGATCACTCTGCAGATCCAACTAGGTAGCCTGGGGAAATAAAAGGCAGCAGCTGAACTTGGCCTATATGTGAAGGCTCCTAAGAGATCACAGAACCAATACATTCCAAGGCTGGCATCAAACACAAAGAACACCACCTGACTAGCTCCATAGTGGCACACCCAAAGGGTGGTCTCAATAGGTACCCAAGAGTGCTGGGTGAATTCCACTCCATAGGGTCAGTGCCCACACAGCTGCTCACCCCTATGGGTGGAGTCAGTCTCCACAGCCAGTCAGCCCAAGAGTCAATTCCATCTACTGACATGCTAACAGCAATCAAGGCTTAGCTACGACAGAACACAAACAACCACACAATAGGTCGAGCCTGGTTAGTACTTGGATGGGAGACCACCTAGGAAGACAGGTGCTGTAGGCAAAATAAATTTAAAAATAAGAGATTGTAAAACTGACAAAGTTCCTTGCAATGCAATCTGTGAGGTCAACCAAGGATTGTCCCCCCAAAAAAAGACCCACACACAAGGAACATGCCCAGAACCCCCAGTGCAGGTGACCAAGGTAGACAGTGCCACTAGGCTACACAGGACACCTACTACATAAGGCTACCTGGCCAAGGCTGAGAATATAGCAAATCTTCCTAATACATAGAAACAAACACACACAGAAAGGCAACTAAAATGAGAAAACAACAATAAAAATATGCTTCAACTGAAACAGATCCAGGAAAAAAACAACTAAACAAAATGGAGGCAAGCAACCTACAGAGATCAAAACACTGGCTATAAGGATGCTCTCCCCGTAGGGGAGAATACATGGTCTCAGAACTTCAAAAGAGAGATAGTAAGTAAAAAAGGACATAGAAACCATAAAGAAGAACCAGTCAGAAATGAATAAAATAACCGAAATGAAGAATACACTGTAAGGAATCAATAGATTAGATGAAGCAAAGGACCAAATCAGAGAATTGGAAGATAAGGTAGCAGAATGTATCCAATTGGAACACAAAAAGAAAAAGAATTTTTTAAAAAATGAGGAAAGTTTAAGAGACCTCTGGAACAACATCAGATGTACCAATATTGCATCATAGGGTACCAGAGGGAGAAGAGAGAGAGCAAGGGATTGAGAACCTATTTGAAAAAAACAACAGAGAACTTCCCTAACCTGGCAAAGAAAATAGATATATAAGTCCAGAAGTGCAAAGAGTCCCAAACAAGAAGAATTCAAACAGATCCTCACCAAGACACATCACCATTAAAATGCGAAAGGTTAGAGACAAAGAGAAAATTCAAAAAGCAGCAAGAGAAAGGCAGGTAGTTACTATTTACAGTGGTACTCTCATAAGAATGTTAGCTGACTTTTCAACAGAAACTTTGCAGGCCAAAAGGAATTGGCACAAAATATTAACAGTGATGAAAAACAAGAACCTACAACCAAGACTATTCTACCCAGCAATGCTATTAATTAAAACTAAAGATGAGATAAAGAGCTTTCCAGTCAAGAAAAATCTAAAATAATTCATCACCAACAAGCCAGAATTACAAGAAGTGTTAAGGGGACTTCTTTAAAAAGAAGGAAAAGAACCCATAAATACAAATAATAAAATGACAATAACTATGTATCTATCAATAATCACTTTAAATGTAAATGAATTAAATGCTCCAAACAAAAGACATAGGGTGGCTGAATGGAGAAGAAAACAAGACAATATATATGCTGTCTACAAGAGACCTACCGCAGATCAAATGACTTGCACAGACAGAAAGAGATGGAAAATGATATTTCATGCAAATGGAAATGGAAAAGAAAACTGGGGTAGCAATATTTATATCAGACAAAACAGACTTCAAAACAAAACCCATAATAAGAGACATAATGATAAAGGATCAATACAACAAGAGGACATAACCCTAGTAAACATATACACACCCAACATAGGAGCACTTATATATATAAAGCAATTATTGACCAACATAAAAGGAGAGATTGATAGTAATACACTCAGAGTAGGAGACTTCAGCACCCCGTTGACACCAATAGACAGATCTTTCAGACAGAAAATCAATAAGGAAACAGCAACCTTAAATGACATTCCAGACCAAATTTTTTAGTTGATATTTTCAGAGTGTTTCACCCCAAAAACAGTAGAATATACATTCTTCTCAAGTGCACATGGAACATTTTCCAAGATAGACCACATTAGGCCACAAAACAAGTCTCAATAAATTTAAGAAGATTGAAACATTATCAAGTGTCTTCTCCAACTCTGATGGTATGAAACAAGAAATCAACTACAAGAAAAAAACAAATGGAAAATGCATGCATAGAGACTAAATGACATGCCACTAAACAATGAATGGATTAACAATGAGATCAAGGAAGAAATCAAGAGATACCTACAGACAAACAAAAATGAAAACACAATGACTCAAAATCTATGGGACACAGCAAAAGCAGTCCTAAAAAGGAATTCATAGCAATACAGGCCCACCTCAAGAAACTAGAAAATAAAAAAAATTTAATCTTACACTTAAAAGAACTAGAAAAGGAACAGCAAACAAAACCCAAGTGAGCAGAAGAAATAAAATAATAAAGACCAGAGAGAAATAAACAAAATAGAGTCTAAAAAAGAAAAGAAAGACTGATGAAAACAAGAGCTGGTTCTCCAAAAGGATAAACAAAATTGATGAACTTTTAACCAAACTTATCAAGAAAAAAGAGATAGGACTCAAATAAATAAATCAGAAATGAAAGAGGAGAAGTAACTATGGACTCCACAGAAATACTAAGGTTTATAAGAAATACTATGAGCAATTAGATGCCAACGAATCAGATAATCTAAAAAAATAAATTTATTTTAGAAACATAGTATCTCATAAACTTACTCAAGAAGAAACCAAAAATCCGAACCAACTGATTACCACTAATGAAATTAAATTAGTAATCAAAAACTTCTAAAAACAAAAGTACTGGACTGGGTGGCTTCGTAGGTGAAAAGATGAATTAACACCTATTCTTCTCAAACTATTCCCAAAAATCCAAAGGGAGAGAAGGCTTCATAACTCTTTTTATGAAGTCACCATTACCCTGATTCCAAAACCAGACAAAGACAATACAAAAAAAAAAAAAAAAAAACAATAAAACAAAACTATAGGCCACTATCCCTGATGTACATTGATGAAAAATCTTCAACAAAATATTAGCAAACCAAACTCAGCAATACATTAAAAAAATATATACACTATGATCAAGTTGGATTTATTTCTGAGATTCTAGGTTGCTTTACTATCCGCAAATCAATTAATGTGATACACCATGTTAACAAATTGGAAGATAAAAATCATATCGATAGCTGCAGAAAAGCATCTATTTATGATAAAAACTCTCAGCAAAGTGAGAATAGAGGGAACATATCTCAAAATAATAAAGGACATATATAAAAAACCTACAGCTAACATCATACTCAGTGGGGAAAAGCTAAAAGTGTTTTCCTTAAGGTCAGGAACAAGACAAGGATGGCCACTTTCACCACTTCTATTCAACATAGTATTAGAAATCTTAGTTACAGCAATCAGACAAGAAAGAGAAATAAAGGCATCCAAATTGGAAAGGAAGAAAGTAAAACTGCCATTATTTGGAGATGATATGATACTATATGCAGAGAACCCAAAAACTGTTGGAACTGATAAGTGAATTCAGTAAAGTAGCAGGATACAAAATTAATATTCAGAAGTCTGTTGCACTTTTATATACTAATGATGACTCTATCAGAAAGAGAAATTCAGAAAACAATCCCATTTACAATTGCATCAAAAACAATAAAATACCTCGGAATTGAACTAACCAAGGAGGTAAAAGACTGTTCTTGGAAAATTATATGTCATTGAAAAAAAAAATGAAGAAGATACAAATAAATGGAAGCACATACTATACCCATGGTAAGAAGAATAAACATTGTTCAAATGTCCATACTACTCAAAGCAATCTATAGACTCAATGCAATCCCTATCAAAATATCGATGGCATTTTTCAGAGAACTAGAACAAATAATCCTAAAATTTATACGGAACCATAAAAGACCCCGAAAAAAAACACAGTAACCTTGAGAAAGAACAAAGTGAAGGTATCATGCTACCTGATATCAAACTATAATACAGGGCTGTAGTAATCAAAACAGCATGGTACTGGCATAAAAACAGACACATGGATCAATGGAACACAATAGAGGGCCTAGAAATAAATCCACACCTAAATATTGTCATTCAACTATTACAAAGGGGCAAAAAATATACATTGGGTAGAAGTCTCTTCAACAAATGGTGTTGGGAAAACTGGACAGATACATACAAAAAGAAGAAGCTGGACCACCTTTTTTATAACATATATAAGAAAAGACTCAAAATGGATTAAAGACTTAAATGTAAGACCCAAAACCATAAAACTTCTAGAAGAAAACATAGGTAGTAAACTCTCTGAAATTACTAAGAGTAATTTCTTTTCAGAATATCTCCCCAGGCAAGGGAAACAAAAGAAAAAAACAAATGAAACTAAAAGTTTTGTACAGCAAAGGAAACCATCAACAAAACCAAAAGACAACCGACTGGGAGAAGATATTCGCTAACAATACATGTGATAAGGGGTTAATATCAAAAAATATAAAAGAACTCATATAACTCAATAACAAAAAATAAACAATCCAATTTAAAAATGGGCAGAAGACCTGAACAGGTATTTCTCCAAAGAGAAATACAGATGGCCGATAGACATGTGAAAAGATGCTTCAAGGTCCCTAATCATCAGAGAATTCAAATTAAAAACCACAATGAGTGCATCTCACATTGGCTATCATCTGTAAATCAATTGTCAGATTGTCAGATTGACTATCATCAGTAAATCAAAAAACAACATGTTGGCGAGAATGTGAAGAAAGGGAACCTTCGTACTATTGTTGGGATTGAAAACTGGCACAGCCACTCTGGAAAACAGTTTGGTGGTTCCTCAAAAAATTAAAACTATAACTACCTTTTGATTCAGCAATTGCATTTCTGGGTATTTGTCCAAAAACAAAAAACAAAAAAACAAAACACTCACTAAATCATAAAGATCCATTCACCCCTATGTTCACAGCAGCATTATTCACAATAGCCAAGATATGGATGCAACTTAAGTGCCCATCAATAGATGATTGGATAAAGAGTTATAGCACATATATATAATGGAATATTACTCAGCTATTTTAAAAAATGAAATCTTACCATTTGCAATGACATGGATGGATCTGCATGGTATTATGCTGAGTGAAATAAGTCAGAGAAAGATAATACCATATGATTTCACTTACATGTGAGATTTAAGGAACAACAGCAACAAAAAATGAACAAATTAAACAAAAACAGACTCCAGATACAGAGAACAAATGGTGATTGTCAGAGGGGAGGGGAGTTGTGGGGCTGGGTGAATAAAGTGAAGGAATGAAGAAGTACAAATTAGTAGTTACAAAATGTCTTGGGGACATAGGCTACAGCTTATGGAATGGCACACGTAGCTAAGGTCTCTGTTACCCAGTACCATTCAAAGCCTGCTCTAATGTATGAACCAACATACTTATCTTCTTGTTTACCTCAATTATTTTCACAGATATGCTCTCATATATGAGGATGCAAATGTAGTCTCGCTCTTTATTCTTTATAGGGAAATTCTCACTTTCCTCAAAAATTCAAATTTATCAGTTAGTTAGACATTCTGTCAAAAAGAGACCAGCTTCCCTTCTCAAACTAGAAATCTGGGTTTCTTTTTTCATTTTGTTGGAGCAAAAGAACTTAAATACAATTAGATACTTATATTATTTTTGTCACATTATTTGCTTCATAAAGAAAGCTGTAAAAATTAACAAATCTTTAAAACTTTTGTTGACTTTACTTGGCATTCGTTTGAGAAACAAAAGCTGGTTATGGACCATGCAACATAAATGAAATTCCAGTTATTGATCCTCATATTCAGAAGCTGCATTTTAATGTTGCTGGTCAAATGGAAAATCCCCTTACAGTTTATACAAAGAATTCAACTTACATTTCAATAATTTGAATACATGACTTCTACTCTCCTTTAAGAATGCTAATAATATTTCTATTTTGTTTTATTTTGTTCTACTTGTTTACTTGTTTATTTTACTTAATCATCTTTGGGGGAAAAGAGATTTTATATGTCTTTGAAACTAAAATTACCTTCTAAATATGCCCTCTAAAAGGTAATTGACTCATATTTCATAATTCAAAGCAAAACATTAATCCAGTTATTAACTTGAATTATATTGTGAGTTAATCAGAAAGTTATTTTGTTTAAAATATATATCTTCCATGGAAGCATTATTGAGATATTTTTTCTTGGCTAAAATTGTTTGTCTTGCCTGGGTAAAACTTTGGGAATTCAAACACATATCTGTTCGTGGGCCCGAGAGGGCACATTCGTTTTTGAAGAAAAGTTTTTCTCCAGAAGTTGCTTTTGATATTAAGTCATTATCATCTTCAGAATTTTCTGTAACTCACCCATCTTTCCCACCTGCAGCATACAACAAATGCATTTCAGGTTAACTGATATTTCTAGGTAATTAAGCTCTTACTATTATAAATGATTAATAATTTTTCAATGTAGATTCTATTTACTGACTGTGACTTTAAATATGCCCTTTAAAAATAGCTTGTCCCATTTCAAATAAATAGTGTCATTGCAGACCACTTCAAGAGTTGTGGCCATAATCTCGAGAGAGAAGCTACAACCGTAAACATTTTAGCCTTTTAGAAAGACATCATTGTTTGGTTCACTATTACACTCACTCACATTTGTATATGTTTTAAGTAATCATTTGCTAAAGGATTTAGTCCACAGGATTTACTTTATGAATACATGCAAAATAAATTTAGTATTTTTAGTTAGATATTTGATTTTGGAGAAAGAAGCAGCTGCAGTGTTCTTAATAAGCATCAGTAAGAGAAGAAATTACCTTTCCTGGAAAAGTAGAATGTGGGAAAAAGAAATGATTATTAACCTAATTTCAAACTATTCCTAGAAATGTTTTACCTGAGTGTTTTGGTCAGTGGGCTCAAGGGGGGAAATAAAAGAATGTATCAGAACTTTGTCCAAAAGAAATAGGAGCCCAGGTATTACAACTGGAAATGGAGTCATTTTACAGCCATTTAGACCTCTAGACACAGAAGTGCTCTGCGGTCTGCATCTTTGTTCTCTGTTACAAGGCAGAACCTTGTGTTCAAGAGGAGGAGGGGGCGTCTGGAACATCCTGAACAAAAAGAAGGCATTTATGGCTCAGAGTTTACATAATGCGTGTTATCTTCCAATAGGTCTCTTTGCTTTCACTGAGCTGTGACATGTACTGAAATTACATGAAGTCTATTATCTCTTACAAGACATTTAGATCATTCGCAATTTGGGATTAAAACTGCCTTTTAAAAAAATATCATTTGGACTCAGTCGACATAAAAATATATCTATCCAATGTTTCCTATCAAAAAAAAAAAAAAAACCCCATTGTGTTAAATCCACCATTTTAAAGGGTTCTGAAACATAGATTAGGGACCTTTGGATCACTACTGTTTTTTCTTTTCTAACTCAATAATCTTTCCATCTTATAGTTATCTTGTTATTCTTTCATTTAACAGGTATTTACTGAATTCCTATTATGTATACAGTTCTTTGTTAGTACTATAGGCATTTACAAGAAGTATAAAAGAGGCATATTCCTATTAAATATTCAAATGACATAAGGCAAAATAAGATTCAAAACCAAAATGAGTGGGAAAGGAGTTCAAAAGAGAAAACTGTGTGGGCAGTAGTGGTCTTGAATAGCTTCATTATAGTCATTTTAAAGCAAAAATTGTCAAATAGCTCCCTCCCACAGCCTTCCTTTCAGCATCCCTAACTCCAGGTACTCCCTGTCCTTCTATGACCTTTTACATTTCTCCTTCAGCCACACACAAATACAACACCAGCTGGATTAGGAAACTCCACCATGAACTTTTTCAAAGCAGGCCACATAAGATCTTTCTTTCCTCTCCTCTTCTCATAGCTCATCGATCTTCTGCTAGGAAACATATTAATTAAAGGTATAAACTTTTCTACATATCATATGCTTTCCAGACTAAATCAAAGAAATGGTTTGGCAATGGTAATTAATATTCAACACCAGTTTAGGTAACATAGTGGGAGTAATATTTTTGACCTGAGTCAATCATGTAGCAACATGGTTGCCAACACAATAGGTTAGCCCATGATGACAATCTCTGTGTGAAATTTTCTTCCCTGAAAATAGGAATAGGTGAGGTGTTGATTACAATAGATAGGGTGTTAAAGGCAAAAATTTCACTTCAAGAGTGCTTCCAGTAGACACAAGCTGTTGCAATTGGGATTTTAACCAATCTGTTAAGGCAGGAGACCCCAACCCCTGGGCTGCGAATCAGTACTGTTCCGTGACCTGATAGCACAGCAGGAGGTGAGCGGCCAGTGAATGAGGGAAGGTTTATTTGTATTTATAGCTGCTCCCCAGTGCTAGCATCACCACCTGAGCTTCACCTCAGATGATCAGGTATTAGATTCTCATAAGAGACCAGTGCCTGGTACCAGAAAGGTTGAGGATCTGTTTTAAGGAGTCCTAGACTAGGATGTCCCTCAGAGTTGTCTCAAATTGAAGATTGGGGTCTGGACCTTCTGTTCCCATATCATCCTGTCATCAGCCACAAGCCACCCATGGTTCTTGGTCAAGGCAGTTCTTTGTGGCAGAGGGCAATTTTCAGTGAGAAACACAGTGTGAACAGACAGCAACCAGTATGTCCAGCAGCTAGGGTTGGAAGTGGTATTCCTGAAAAAGAGAATCTGAGAGGGGACCAAAGTATGAAGATCAGAGAGTATCTGTTAGTATACAAAGTGTCCTTAACTCCCAAGTTATTTTTAAGATTAGGCTTGCCCACTAACAGAATGGACATTGTTGTTATTCCCTGATACCTAGTCTACATTTATATTCAATGGTCAATAAACTAAGTTTGAAGACTCAAGATAGTTGTTTCAATGACCTTAATACAGCTCCAGGTGACAATAACATAGTTCAAGGAACTCCCTAAATAACCTAAATGATACCATCTGGTTCTTGATGATCCTGATGTAGTGAACTCTTAATTTGAGACTGCCGTTAGAGCTACAAGAATACTAGCAACACAAGTTCAGTTTTTAAATTCATACATTCAGAAGGAAATTATATTTTAACTGAAACTCTTAACCCTTGTGATGAGGCAAGAAAATTGGTCTTCATGGAATTTTTACATGTTTACACATGGAAGCAAAAAAAATCCCTCTGAATAATCATAATTTTACAAATTCCTGAATCCTCAAGTAATTAAAGATGGATTTCACACCTTCAATTTAGTACATAGTCTTAAATTTTAATTTTTCACATTGTACTTCTAAAAGAGAATCTACAAAAAGAACAAAGATTCTCATTTTAGAACAGGTAATTTAACATGATACCATTTCATTTGAAATTTTCAGACTCAACCTTCTACCAAAAATTACTGGTGTTGAATTCAAAACATATCACACAGGCCAAAAATTATATCCTCTAATTATCCAGTCTAAATTTATGATGGTCTCAGACGAGTCTCTAATCTGTTTAGACATACTCTTTTTTAAATCAT
Source organism: Eonycteris spelaea (assembly GCA_003508835.1). NCBI lineage: Eukaryota > Metazoa > Chordata > Mammalia > Chiroptera > Pteropodidae > Eonycteris > Eonycteris spelaea. Next base: position 8,869,872 of record PUFA01000072.1, on the reverse strand, counting down.
TGTGCTTATAACGAATATTCACAGTTGTTATTTGCGACGTCTTAACATCATTTTGAAAATCGATTTGTACCCTTCAAAATATCAGTTTATCAAATTATGAGCTTTTTGACCAGTTTAAATCTGTATAACTTTTGAATTATAAAGCAGAAGGCTGAAGGCTATAGGGGTTTGCTGGATAAACATCAAGCACACAAGTCATAAAAATTGACTTCATGTAAAGGGATTGAAAATTCAATTAATTTACTGGCAATTGTATTAAGACTGTTGTTAATTCCCTGAAAAAGAGTAAAAACTTCCCAGTAAATAATCTCTAAAGATACATTTGATGACTCTTACAGGAATATTATTAAACCCAAATACCACAATTAAAAGGACTTGGCACATATCTTTATGAGACCCCAAACTAAACAGCCACTTGATCTTGTATGACCCACTCAATTTGCGGGGCAAGTAGTTCTACTGCTTAAGACAGTATTGTTAAACCTCATTAGCAGAAGCAAACAGATTTCTCTAAGACTGTGTGTACAAACAAACATGCAGGGAAACCCTGTAACAAATGTTTTTATTAGTGCTAAAAGGAAAATTAGAGGTTAAATTCATGTCTCTCCACATGTAGATTTGTGAAGGTAGTGAGGACAGGTAGAAAAGATTAGATGGTTTGGAAATAATATATCTTCCCCAGTTTAATTGGAAATACCAATAAGGACAGATCCTTTTGTCTTTCCCTTTGAATTTTTAAAAGGTAGGATGTTTATAATAATTCTTAATACTTAAACAATACCTTTCTTCCTCAAAGAGTTTTAAATACAGTAACTACCTGCTAGAATCTCAGCAGGCCAAGAGAGCTTCTTACCTCAAACCCAGCGAAATCGTTGAATGACACATGTCAAAGTACAGTGATAGTGGAAAATTGGAAGAAAATGATTGATCCAAAATCACCCCATACTATAAGTTTGTACAGTAACTCATTAAAATCCTGAGCCCTTTTATATTCTTAAAGATCTACTATATTTTTCTATTACATTTAATATTCTTTATTCCTACGTTCAAAAGGAATGTTTATTGCCAAAAAAAAAGAAAAGAAAAAACTTAGAAAATGTGAGCAAGAGAAAAAAATCAGTTTAGCATATTGCTATTTACCTTATAAAATGTAATGGTGGCCTCATAACCTTTATCATTTCTTTGTTTTTAAAGAATACAATGAGTCATAGTGAAATATTGGAAGTTTAAACCTGAAAGCAGTTCTAGCATAACTAGAGGATACAATCATTCTGTAAAGAAATGAGAAATAGCAAGATCCACTTAAATCATGCAACTTGACTTTTTTTTTTAAGTTATCTATTCGTAAATGAAATGATTTGGTTTCAATTTTAGCAGTCAAAATATTTACTAGAATGTATTAATCAGATTTTGCAAATGTTTCCCTTTGAATCTTCTTTGTTCTTTATTCATGTATTGAGAATATGATGTTATAAGCAGCTTTGTGCTAGGAGCTGAAGAACATATTTATCCAGAGCCTGAGAACCTGACTCCTTATTCCTGAGTTGGACTCACATAATTTCTAACATTATAAGTAATTAATACCATGTATGAAAGAAAGACTTAAACTAGTATTTAGAAAATAAAAATCTTTAAGGATTTCATATTTCCCTTGTTTCATTTATGAGTGCAATATTTCACAACATATTCTAGATCAAGCTAACTTAAGGATTTTTTTTCATACTACTTGAGCCCTGCTTGAACTACACAGAACTTTTTTCTCCTTTGAGAAGCTAATTACAATACCTCATATGTAATATTTCATATAATATAAATTTCACCACTAAAAAAACACTATATAAATTATGAAGTAGGAAAAAACTTTTTAAGGGCATAATAAGTAATAAATTTCTAATTCAGTGAGCTCCTTTGGAACAGGGAAAGCGTTTTTCCCCTATTATTCACCTACAAGACTTTCTCCCTATTTTAAACAATCAAATAGATAATACCCTCTCCAGGAGCTTTCTAGGTCCCTCAGGCATACAGGAATTATCTCCCATCTTTGAAATCCTATGGCACTTATTGTGCACATGCTGTATATAAGACATGTGTATAAGACAGAAGTCTTGTTGGTTGTCTTGCTGTCTGAGTATATTTGCCCTTCTAAGCTGGACTATAAATGCTCTGTGGGAAAGCTGTTATGATGGTTAATTTTTTGTGCGAACTTGACTGGGCTAAGGGATACCCAGATAGCTTGTAAAACAATATTTCTGGGTGTGTCTGTGAGGGCGTTTCTGGAAGAAGTTAGCAGCCTAAATAGAAGAAAGGATAGAGAAGAAGCAAATTTGCTCTCTCTGCTTGAGCTGGGACATCTACCTTTTCCTGCCTGGACATCAATCCTCCTGGTTCTGGAGCCATCAAATTAGGAAAGAAATTTATACCATCAGCTTCCCTGGTTTTCAGGTCTTCAGACTCAAACTGATTTACACCACAGGATTTCCTCATTCTCCAGCTTGCAGACACGAATCATGGGACTTTGTGGCCTCCATAATCACGTGAATCAATTATATATATATATTTATATGCTATTTATCTATTTTATATATGCTATTTATCCATCGTATTGGTTCTGTTTCTCTAGAAAACCCTAATAAAGCTGTATTGCTTTTATTTCATTATATTTTCCAAAAGGGCATCCCAAGCCACTGCTATTGTTTAACTGCTGGTGGTTTCATTTACATAAAATCCTAAGAAGTCTCATTGCAGTAGCCCTGGTGATTTTCACGATGAATATTGTACATTTTAGTATATGTTCTGTTTTGAACCACATTAAATCCTGTATATTTAGTCAATGTCTCCTTTCTTCTGAAATATGCTGATAATTTTGTGGCTTTCTATGTTCAACAATAAAAAACATTGTTAAGCCATTTTAAGATAGCTACTTGTAAAAGAGGAACAGGACAAAGGGAAACGCTGGTAGGCCCCAGACGCTATGTAGGAAAGTCTCCCTGGGACAGAGAGTGGTTAGAATGGTTAGGGAGGTAGGACCACTAGCCCAAGAGAGGGGAATGCTGAGAATTGAAGTTGTTGTGTTTTGTTTTGTTTTGTTTTTCCTAAAAACAACCACTTTATTATATATCATGACATTGTAGCCAAGGATCAGCTGGGTGATCCTTCTGTTCCATGTAGAGTTGACAGAGGTCATTTACTGGCATGAGGGTGACCAGGAAGCTTATCTGGCAGTTCCAAGATGACTTCAATTTCTGCCTGGTACCTTGGTTGTGATGGCTGAGAAGCTGGGCTCAGGTAGGATATGCACCTGTTTGTGGCCTTTCCAGTAGAGTGGTCCAGTCAGACTTTCACACGGCAGCTAAGAGCTCCCAGAGGGAGTAGTCTAAGAGCTCCCAGAGGAAGTAGTCTAAGAGCTCAATTTCTTTCGGATGGCTTAAAATCTTGTCCTTTGCTTCATCCCCTCAAAGTGTCATTGAATTAAATAATTTTCTTAGAAAAAAAAAGTTTTATTTTGAATAAAAACTTTCTTTTACTTCATTTATTAAAAGCAGTTTTATTAATTTTGGTATTATAAAGATCATACATCCACAGTCATGTAGGAGATACAAGCAATACCTAAAATTATAAGAAATAAAGTAAAAATAATATGGACATCTCACCACTGTTAATTATTGGGGGCTATGGTAAATACCTTTTTAGATAGCTGCGTATATGTATATATATACATATTTATGTATATACACATACATACATATATGACTTTTAGAAATGTGATATTGATAGAAATGCCACTTTTAACTTAGGGATGGAGAGGCCAGATAGAATATATGTTTGTTCTCTATATTGGCCAAATAAACAACCAAGTATTGGCCATTTCTATAGTTAATTTTCTGCTGCACTAACGTAGGTTAACAGGAGTGTATCCTACTCATTGATGAGACTAGGTAATTGTCAGTCGCAGGTTTGCATTGTTGCAGAAACTCCCCAAAAAAGGGAGGGTGAAGAAAGGAAGGAAGGAGGGAAAGAGGAATGGAGGGTGGAAGGAAGAAAGGGAGGGAACAAAATTGAAGAAGGGAGGGAAGAGTAGCTTAAATAAATTAATAATTTATTTTTCTTCAGTAAATAATAATTTATTTTCTTCTAGAAATCTAGAAGTAGAAATTTCAGGGCTGGCCAGTGGTTTCATGATGTAATCAGGACCCAAATTCTTTGTCTCTTTCCACTCAGCCACCCTAGTGTGCTCACCACATTGTAGTCCCAAGATAATCACTCCAACTCCAACACTGTATCCATCCAGGTTTGAGAGACAAAGAAGGGGAAGGATAAAGGGACAGGGTAAAAGTGTTTAAACCAGAAAAATCTGTCCTCCGTTTAAGGGTTTCTCTGAAAGTCCTACCCAATAATTTCCGAGAACTGGGTAACATGATTGCCCTTTTCCGTAGAGAAGGCTGGAAAATATAGGTTTTGTTCTATTGTTTTGTTTTGTTTTTACAGCTTGTAAGAAGGGGAGAATGCACATTGGTAGGCAACTATCTCTGCCACAATAACAAATGAACAACTATGAGGTATTTTTTACATGTGCATATATATATATATATATATATGTTAACATATGTTTAACATATATATATATATATTTAACATTCTCAAGAGACTCGATCCAAGAGAGGAAAAGATGAAAAGAGTGAAACTTTTATATAGGTAGAGAAATTTGAATCTGTAAGAGATTGAGTTCAGAATAAAGTCTATGACAATTCTCAATGAGCAGGGAATTTCTTCATTTTCAATTCAAGTTAATATCTAAGATGCGAAACAAACAAACAAACAAACAACAATAATAGATAGAAACAGCCCCTGCCTTTGAGGATCTTGGCCTAGTGACACAGATGTTTCAACAAGTAATTTTAATATAAGAATTCCTACTGCCCTAAGAAATGCATAGAGAACTATGGGGGGCGGGCTTTGGAAAGAAATAAATGTAGAGGTGTCTACATGTGCTCTGGGCTTAACAGATAAGTAAAAGTACACCAAGGGGAGTTTGAAATAAGTGAAGGACTTTTCAAACAATGGAGCAGGAAAATGCAATGTACGTCATGTACTGACTGGTCCCTTTAAAACATATAAGGAGAGAGAAAAAAAATGGCATAGATGATAGAGATTCTGTTCATCCCTCTGGCAACCAAATCAAAGTTGTGATGGAAACAAGGAGCAGCAGCAAGAAAAAACCTGCCTGGGATCTGGATAAATAAGCCATACAACTATGGGGAAATCCAAGAAAGCACCCTACAACAGAAGAAGGTTGGACGGGGCCGCAGAGGACAGAGGCCACAGCAGTGGCAGAGGCAGACACCTCTTAAAGGGGCCATAGGTATGAGCTATGGTGACAGATCTGCTCGCTCTGAGCACCAGTGCTGATTAGGCTGCAGGCAGGGGGCACCAAGGGCTTACACTGGAGATTTACAGGCACTAACAGGGAGATATTGTCAGAGTGAGGGCTGAGGCGAGACTTGATCAGTACAGAAGTGCCGGCGGGATCCATTTTTCCCTGTTGAGTCCTCCCCTAATCAGTGTGCAAGACACAGTGCCACCATCGCTGTAATATCATCAAACTGGATAACAGAGGTCACTCTGCCCAGAGGATTCCCTGCAACCCCACCTCCCCCAACTTGTGGCTCCACCCAAGCCACATCCAGGTGTATCCTCAGCGAGTCAGGTGCTCCTTACTGAGTAGCACCTAGACTCACACTGGAGCCAGCTGGCCTTGGTTTCTGGTGCGGCCTTTTGAGGCAACTATAAGCACAGCATCTGTGGATTGCTTGCTGAATCGTGACAGGTGGCCCCAAAAGGGTAGAAGCTTGGGCTAAATTTGGCCTGCAGCTGAACCTCTCTCAGGACTGTGCCACTGGACACTTACCGCACAAAGCCACACTTATAAGACCAGGAGACTTAGGGCCTTTGCTTAGTACCTAGAAACAGACATGGAAAGGCAGCCAAAATGAGAAGACAAAGAAGCAGAAACCATAGAACAGAACAGAGATCCAGATATAATGGAGTCAAGAAGTAATCTAACAGATGCAGAATTCAAAACTCTAGTTATAAAGATGCTCAATGAACTTTTGGGAAGTGTAGAGAACTCTAACAAAGAGATAAAAATGGAAATGCAAATTATAAAAGGGAACCAGTCTGAAATGAAGAACACATTATCTGAGATGAGAAGTGTATTAAATGGAATAAACAGAGTGAAGAAGAAGAGGATCACATACCCTGTCTAGAGGATAGAAAAGCTAATCAGAACACTCAATCAGAATAGCAAGGAAAAGATTCCAAACTATAAAAATAATTTAAGGAGCATATGGGACACTATTAAGGGTCCAAATATCCATCTGATCAACATAACTAAAGAAAATCAAGATGTTGAACAGCTGTTTGAAAAATAATGATGGAAAACTTCCCTAACCTGCTGAAGGAAATGGACATAAAACCCCAGGAAGCTCAAGAATTCCAAAAACAGGGATCCAAAGAGGCCCACATCATAATTAAAATGCCAAAGTTTAAATACAAAGAAAGAATATTAAAATCAGCAAGAGAAAAAGAAATAATTACATAAAAGGGAAAACCCATAAGACTGGCAGCTGTTTCTCAAAAGAAACTGTAGGACAGAAGGGCTTGGCAAAAATATTTGACAGGATGAAGACCAGGATATATAACCAAGAATAATTTATTCAGCAAAACTATCATTTAGAGTTGAAGGGCAGATAAAGAGCTTCCCAGACAAAAATAAACTAAAGGAATTTATCACCACCGAACCAGAATTACTGAAATGTTGGAGGGACTTCTTTAAGAAGAAAGAACATGTATCAAATACAGGAATAAGAATGGTAACAACTACATTCCTATCAATAAGGACCTTAAATGGTAAAGAGTTAAGTGCTGCAACCAAAAGACAGAGTGGCTGAAAGGACAAGAAAACAAGACTCCTATGTATGAAAAGGAAGGGAATGGAAAAAGATATTGCTGTGATGATCCTAGAGTATAAATTTAAGTCAGACAGAGAATGATAAACACTATATGATTTCACTTATATGCAGAATTTAAGGAGTAAAAAGAACAAACTAATCAAAAACAGACTCACAAATATAAAGGGCAATTTGGTGATGGACAGAGGGGAGCGGGGCTTTGAGGGCCAGGAGAATAGGGTGAAGGGTTAAAGAGTACAAAGTAGTAGTTCATAGATGGTCACGGGGATGGGGAGCACAGCATAAGGAATGTAATTAGCAATACGTTGGCCAGGTGGAGGGTCAGGAGAGAGAGGGAGCAATTGAGGGGATCATTTTACTAACTATATAGATGTATACTTAAAACTAATTAAATTTTTTTAAAAACTAAAAATAAAAGAATATTCTTTACCTTAAACTTATACAGTGATGTATGTCAATTATTTCTCAGTAAAACTGGAAATAAAAAGGCAAAAAACAAAACAAAACAAAACAAACAAACAAACAAAAACAACCCACATAAACTGAGGAAACATCAGCTAAACCTAAACTGAAGAATATTCTATAAAGTAGCTGGCCTGTAAGTTTCAGAAATGCTGATGCCATGAAGGATTTTAAAAAAGGAGGGGGAGTCAAGGAAGGAGACTAAAGAATCATGACAATTAAATACAACACATGATCCTGGACAGAATCCTGTACTGGAGTAGAATAAGTGACAAAATCAAAATATGGACTACAGAGAGATAGAATAATTGTTTCAATGTTAACCTTTCTGAATCTGATAGCTATATTATGGCTATGTAAGAGAATAAATTTTGTTATTAGCAAATGGCACACAGAAGTCTTGAAGCAAAAGGAGCACATAACCTATTTTCAAATGGCTTAGAAAAGTGTGTGTGTGTGTGTGTGTGTGTGTGTGTGTGTGTGTGTGTGTGTAGACAGACAGAGTGGAGGAGGAGGACAAGAGAATGACAAACAAATATGGCAGAATCTTAAAAACTGATGAATCTAGATAGAGGGTATACATTTGCTCTCACCTATTTAAAACTTAAATTTCAAAATAAAATTATTTAAACATTTTTTAAAAACATTATGTAAGAGGTGCAAATATAGCCCAGATTTCTCAGGGTTTGGTCTATCAAGTATATTCATCACAAGTATGAGACTCAACCAGAGTGATTCTGATTTAGTTAAGTCAGTGTTTCTGAAAAATCTCTTCAGAACCCTTACACATACCAAAGTTTGAAACCCCAGGTCTAGCCTGATGGAAGAGAAACTGGAGCCAAAAATTATCTAGCACTCTATCAGTATACCTTCTTGGATTCCTGTATTTTATCACTTTAACTATATTTCTGTAGAGAGATCGTCTAACTATATTTATGAGTTATATTGAGTTTGACCCCTTCTCAGATACTCCTCTTGCATAGTCCCTCTCTGAGGTCCTGGTCTGACCCTATCCCATAAAGTCCACTTAGGCAGAACAATACAAAAACATAGAAGCCCTGGTTGAGATTTTAGCCATTTTTTTTTCTGTGAAAGATCCTTTTGGTAACTTAGTGAAGCTATGGACCTCACTTCTAAAAACAATGCTTTTGATTGCATAAAAGAAAATACATGAAACAAACTAAACCAATTATATTGAAATAAAATTGTCAACATAGGAAAAAGAGAAATAAATTTGCAGAACCATTATGTGATTCTTTCTTAATGCACTAAATAATAAGCAAATACATAAATTACAGCAGAGATATATTAACATGAAGTTATTATTGCTTAGCTTGAATAAGAGCATTAATGGTGGTCTTTGACAAAGGAGCATATATGTCATATCAAACGTGAAAGCATATGTATATATTTTTTCCTTCCAATTTCATGGACTTTCTGAAATCATATGGGTCTCTCTGGACCCTACATTAAGAAGCTGCATCTGGGAAATCATCTAGCCGAGTGATCCTCAAAGAAGCACGCTCTCTGTGGCACAGTTGAGAAATGTGAGGGACTGATTTGAGTTATCACAGTAACGGGGGAATGCATTGGCTGTTAGAGGGCAGGAGGGCCAGGAATGCAGGCTGGCCTGAAATGTGCTAGGAAAGTGCCATTCAAGAAAACATTATACTGTCTTGCATGACTCTCTAATGACCTGCCATATATGCATATATGTGAAAATCCTCTCCGTAATCATGTGAACCGAAAATATATTGCATATAAACACAAAAATAATGTATGCTGAATTATTCAGGAATGCAATTATGATGAAAATTAAGGGATAACTGTGATTTGTTTTATTTAAAATGTTACTAAGTGGTGAAAAATAATATCACCAATAGCAAGTCCATTCAAGGAATTTGAGTTTCAAATAATAGAACACACCTGTACTTTAAAGATATGATATTCATAGTGATTTTAATTATAGACATGCTTATGTGGATATATGTATACATATTTAGCCTTTTTATTAAGATGTTAAATACAAAGTTAAATGTAAAATACATAGCAAATAAGATAAATGATAAAATGTAAAATAAAAATATAAAGTAAAAATACTGATAAAATTCAGTTGACAATTGTTTTACTTCTCTTAAATCCAAACATAAATATTGTAAGTGAGTATATAATATGTGGCTACCTCATTATATCTTCTAGATTGGTCATGTTGAGGTATTTATTTACATATCAAAATGTACATCTTTTTGATAACTTACTTTACTTTTACTAATATATAGCAGTTATGACATTGTATTGACTGTGTAGAAATTTTATATATTATTAAGTAAATTATTTATGTATTTTATTTCATGAAGTAAAGAAGGCATTACAAAATGTTTATTACAAAAAGATGTATCTGGGTCTGATATGGTTTAAGAGCCATTTGATTCAGTCCGAAATTTTCACAAACCTTCACTAAAAGAGCTATTAAAGTATATGCTTCATTCCACAAGAGGAAAAGTGAACCTATAGAGAAAATGTAGGATATGAATCAACGAGGAGCACAGAAACTAACATAAAAATATGTTAGTTAATATAAGTAACTAAGTATAAATTTACATGAAAATACATATACTAATGTTCAGAAATACAGTAAAACTTTATATGTAACAAAAATAATAAGAAAATGAGAGCACTAAGGAAACAGGGAAGTTGTATGTACCAAAGAGTGAAGTATGCCAAAATAGGTATTGTGCTCAGCAAGAAGATATAAATAGCAATATAAATAAATAAATAAATTATTGAAAACAGAAAAATAATCTACAATTTCCAAGCCGTCAGAGAAAATTATAGGCCACATAGAAAACATCTTTTAATCCATTAGAAAGCAGGAAAGAGGGAGAAAGCAAAAAAAAATGATAAAAAGAAAATACAACTAAATATAGAAATGTTTAAAGAAATAAAGAATCACAGTAAATATAAACAGACGATACCTATAAAATGATAGATTATCAGAATAAATATAAAAATTCTAACTATACTGCTTGTAAGTTACACATCTAAAACATAACTGCACCAAAAGACTAAAAATAAAAGCATAGAAAAATAATATATGCTAAATCAGACAAATAGAAAAAAATTAGAACAAAAATTACATGAGCCAACATCGAACTTAAGGCAAAAAGTATTAACAGAGAGACACTGAATAATACTATGAAAAAATAATCCACCAAGAAAATATAACAATGTTCAATGCACATGTGTTTAAAAGCTGAGGCCCCAAATATATAGAGCAATATTTTACTGAATTATTAGGAGAAATAAACAAATTGACCATCTCAAATTTTAAATTAAGAGCTCAAACTCAAAATGACTAATAAGAATATTGAAGAGTTGAATGACAAAATTAAAAAGCTTTATCCAACAGATACAAATAGACTTTTGTACCAAATAGAGAAAATACATTCTTTTCAAGTGCACATTTTATAAAAATGACCACATATTACATCATCAAAGAGAGTTCAATAGCTCAAAGAACACCTGTTACATAAAACATGTTCTCTGCCCAGGGTAACAAAAGATTAGAATTCAAGAATAACATGTGAATGTAAAATGGTTGGAAAGAAAATAGAAAATGAATGTATAAATAACTCTATGGATTAGAGAGAAAATCATAATAGAAATTAAAACACTTGTAGAACTGAATGGCAATGCACGCAGTACACATAAGTTTCTCAGGAATTGTTTAATGAGTAAATTAGCATCCGGGGCTTTTGACTCTTAGGTTGATGGTTTTCAATTGCCATTATAAGGAATACTAAAACAAAGTATTAGAAAATCAACATCATATTTAGGTAAACTCTAAATAAAGATGATAATTTTCAACCTTTCAGACTAAAACTTCAAAAGATACTTAGGGTATCCAATAGAAAAAATGTTTCTAAGATCTCACTATAAATGTTATTATTCCTACCAACCTATGTGATAAATGGACCAGGAATAAATATGGTTCATAAACAGGCAAACAAAAAAATTCAGGGGGTAAAATAGCAAGTGAGCCTTCATTAAGAACACCAGTATTCATTAGCTTACCTAGCTGATAGAGAACCAAAACTCTACATAATTTATGGAGTACCTCCCAAACCTATTAGCTATGAATATAATGAACTGAACTGAAACCTTCAATAAAGTATGAATTGATGGAAGAGAGATATATTTCTAATTTTGTTTGTACCTATTTCAAGTATTCTCTTATTATAAAGGAAAAAACAAATTATTTGAAAAAGTAAAATTAACTGGAAATCCAATCAAATGTTTTATATCCCTTCCCTGGACAAAAAACATTTCATCCTCTTGAAAAGAGACAATTTTTAACACTAGATATCATTTAGTACCTTTTTCTGTAATACCCAGTGGAAAATTATTGTAGTAATCTTTACAGTTCTAGTCTAGAAAAATTTCACCTGCAGTATACAAATGTCATTATTAAGAAAAGTTTAAGAAGGAGTTTTAAGGATAATTGACTCAATTCTTTACTTTGTATTACCTTTGCATTATAGAGACAATGCAAAAAGATGAATACTGTCTTCCATTATAAAAACACTTGGGTATTTTTTAATTTATCATTTTATTCTTTCTTTTTATATACGAAATGTTTGCTTCCTTATAACCAGCCCTTTAACAGAAAAAAAAATTATTGGATTTGCCAGGTAGGTACTTTTTAAAACCCCTTTTCTCGAATTAGGTATTGGATTTGAAAGAAAGGTACTAATTTGAAATCCTCTGAGATTCAGTGGCACCCTGGTTTCAGTAGAGGATCTACATTCAAAAACAACATAGTCCCCAAGTTGCAAATGGGTTATATTCCAAAAGTTAATTTGAAAATAGCTGTTTAGAACTTGCAAAGGCACTTTGCCATGGAAACACAGTTATAAATGACAGTTGAATTTCCAGGCTAGTCCACAAAAGTCTATCTAACCCATAATGTGTCTGAATCCAATTGCTTCAAGGGAGATTTGTAACAGAACATAACAGTCCACTGACAAGCTGATTCGTGACCCACATTATCAATCTCTCTCAATTTAGCATTGTTGGCTTCTCATTTAATATTTCTTTATTTATCCCTAAAGATGTATTAGTCAAATAATAATTTCTTTCTATAAGATGTATTTAATTAATTTCTCTCAGCCATGTAGATTTTAGACTTCGATTTATCCTAAAGCAAGAAATAAACATGTATTCTTCTCTGTGATAAGAATCAGTTTTTTTCTTTAAAAGTTTTTTTTTGATGTCTGCTTTTTACTTATCCTGAAATTTATGCAAAGTTAAAATTCTTTTTCTAATCACTTGTTTTTGATAGCAGTAATCCATATAAGTTTTTCTCTTGTTTTAATTTTTTGGTTATTTAAAAAGCCCTTGATAACAACAGTGGATTGTTAAATACCAGTGATAAAATCCGTTAATCAACAATACCAAATAGGTTTTCACTTTTGCCATTTCATTTCTCTGACCCCTGACTAAAAATAAGTTGTTCCTAAATTCTTCACATGCCAACCAAGGTCCTTCTTGATCCACCCCAACCTACTTTTCTACCCTGTATCTCCAAACTTTCCATCACAAACCTTTGCACCAGGTTATATCTTACCCCTAGGCACAATTGCATTTTCGAATAGTATGCCTTTGTTAACTATCATTCCCATTAAATTGCTTTCCTCTGACCATTCTATCTGAAGCAGATTCTTCAAGGTTCACTTCGAATTTTACTCTCCTGAACTAATACGGCATAAAGGAAAGAACGAGTTGGTACATAGACCTGGTATGAATCCGAGCTCTCCTCTTTCTTAGCTGTATATATGCAAACATATGTTAGCCTCTCAGAACCAACTTTTCTCATCTACAGAATGGGACTAACAGTATTTTGATCACAGTGTTGAAGATTAAATAAAAGAAGTTAAATTTAATTTTGTTTTGAATTTTTATAAGAGTTTGAACCAAACTGACAACATACACTGGGGAGCAAGATTTTAAATGCTCCAGGGAATAACTGTTTTGCAGCTTTTTGTACGCATTTGAAATTAAGGAGGGAATGTAAGATTATGTGGAGGTGGGTTACAGGATAGTTTACAAGATCATGTGCTTTTTTGAGGGTGATTAAGGCTCATTTCAAAGGTGTGTTAACCTAGATGCATAGAAACAAGGGACAGGACTGGCTTAAAACCTCTCACTAAAGAAGTTATATGCCTGGCATGACTACCTACCATGATCTGCCCCGTTAAGAATTTATGATCAGATCACCCTGTGAGGTTACTTCCCATTGAACCCATTTTTTTCATCCACAGTTTCCCCTTTTGGTCATAAATCGATCTGAAGGATGCACTGATGACCAACTTTTGATCAGAACGTGTAGTCTCACAGTGCTAAAAAGTACCGATGTTGTCTTGTTGACCATTGGGGATAGGGCAATACTGTAACCATGAGATCTGAGTTGAGGCTGAATTTTTTCCCCAAAAAGGAAGGGCAGGTAAATGGAATGCAGTCAGGTTTTATGGCCTTCATCGCAAACATAACACGCTGGACCATTTCTACCCTGGAACTATCATGATCTGAATTTTGCCTTCTGTCTCATTTTTCTGTATGTGGCATCTAGTATAACATTTACATAAGTCACGAGAAGAGTATTAACAGCTCTCTCATATATGTTTAGTAATCATAAACTGTTGGACTGTGTAGAAAAACCCAAAGGATAAGTATAACTATTATTATGACCAGTATTGTTAGCAAATAGAAAACAAACAAAATGGTTTCTGAGTTCGATATCGATCTATATATAAACAGACTTTGTCACTGCCTGGGGATAGCTGTCTATGTGTGGAGCCAGCAGTGTCTCATCTTTGAGGAGTCTTTAATGACCATAGATAGAAGTAGATGCTCAAGCGTCTGTGGCTGGATTAAACCAGCTATAGATGATGACCCTCCTGTCTTTTGTCTCTGGGAATGTAGGAGGGATTCTCTAACTATCAATAGGGTGTTCTTTGGGCAATCGGTCTCTAGGCTGGGCTTCCATTCCTTTGCTCTCTAGCTACCTAACACAGAGACTTCAACATAAAATGTATTCTATAAATAGTTTTTGATTGATTTTTTTCTTTTACAATGGACCCCTCTCTGAAGCATATTTAGATTACCAATTTAATATTAGATTCTTACAAAAAGGAGTTTGCTCTTATAATGTTGAATAAATGCCTAGTGTAATATCAATGTTCAAGAGACACTGTTATTAAGAAAATTAATATGTAGTCAATCATTTCGTTAACACCCATATCCCCCCTCCAAATTCCTTAATTATTTTTGTAGCTGGAGTCACAGCTTGAGCTTAAACTATTTTTTTGCCCTAGGGTTTGAGCATGTCTGGGCATGTCCATACTGCTGGTAGAGCAGACCTATTTACAAAGGAAGGAAAAAAACTATCCTAAGTGAAAAGAGATATGAAAAGTTTGCTTCAAGGTCAATTGCCGAGTGTTAGAGGAAAAGGCTTAGTAGTACATGTTGTCTATTTTATAAATTAATTCATGCCTGAGTCCTAGACCTGCAAACAAATTATGTAATTACATGCTTCCCTATGATGGACATAGAATTTTGGGAGCTGAAGGCAGAGCAACAGGAGATGATGTCTATGGAAAACCATATCAATGTATAGGCATGCGTTCCCTTAAGTCAGGGATTGACAGTCTTAGCACAGACAGCACTGCACTGGGGGAGCTTTGCTGGCTTTGGAAATAACAGGTGGAAACCTCAAGCCAGAAGAGGAAAGATAGAAAATGGTGAATTTCATGTAGTTAGTTGCTCAGGGAACTAATACTTGGAGTACGCCTGTGTAGATCCTTGGAGATTCTTAGAATCGTCTGGAAAAAATTTAAGTGTAGATGAGAGAAGGTTGAGAGACTACACCTTAGAGTTCTACCATACCCTATTTTTACTCTTAGTCTTCTGTAGCTTGGGAAAATGGGCTACATTTAAATTTCCAATGTTTTAGGTCATTAGTTCCTCTAATCTGAAGCTGAGTATCTTTGGTGAAATCATCTTTTATTATCTTCTAATTAAGTCTCTTTATTTTACTTTCTTTTAGTAGTGGTAATTAATATTAGTAATTAATTTTAGCTTTTATCTTTCAACATAATAGTTTATAACTGATGTGTACAGCAAAAGAAAAAATAAGATCAAAGTTCAGGTGTGCTTTGATTTTTTAATACACCTACAATTTCTCTCCTTCCTTGTACTATTATATTTTACTTTTACATTTTATAAATCCTACAATCATTTTTATGTTAAACTCAATTGTCTTTTAAAGATATCTAAATTTAAAAAGGAACTCTTATTTATCCATGCCATCACCATTTTCAATGAGTTCATTAAAATTATTTAATTTGTAAATGATTTCCCTAGTTTTTCCCATTAGTATACATCATTGCCCTTATTTAAAAGATGGCTGTTTTATTTGCATTTTATATGTCAAAATTAAAGGTAACTTATTGTATAAAGATATTTACCCTACTTATCATGAATAGTTGATTTGTCTGGTAGTTCTAAATGCAATTTGGTTCAAATATTTACTTCTGGAATTTGAGGAAGAACTTTAAATTTGGTGACAACTAACTCATTTATATTTTTTTTTATTTTTCATATTAAAATCTCATTGTTATCTTGATAAAATATTGCTCTGGTTTTGAAATTTTCTTTTTGGAAAAAAAAGCAGGTAGTTTGGGGATTTTTTTTTTCAAACCTTAAGTTATCTTCAGCCTCATTATCCTTATAGATGCCTATCTC
The DNA here is from genome assembly GCA_003508835.1 of Eonycteris spelaea. Taxonomy (NCBI): domain Eukaryota; kingdom Metazoa; phylum Chordata; class Mammalia; order Chiroptera; family Pteropodidae; genus Eonycteris; species Eonycteris spelaea. The sequence continues at coordinate 8,853,640 of PUFA01000072.1, read as the reverse complement.
CATTTTCCGTCTTTAAAATTGATTCATATGTCATCTGGTTATGCTGGATAATGATCATGGTGTGTTCAACCTCAGAGCTGCTATCAGAGCCTTCTAAAGCTGTACAAAACATCAAAGAGCTGTTGACAGTCTAAAAGACACATACAGAAACCTTATTTTTTCAACCTAGAGAAAATCCTTATAATCTGTCTATTATTGTATAACCCCTCAGGTCAGGAACCTATTCAATAAGTCCTGGCCAGTAACCAGATAAGACTTTCCCCTCTTTGGAAGTAAGACTGTGTCCAGTAGCAATGCTTTGAAACCATATCATTAACATTGACAAATTTGGACTATTAGGATTATTATCATTTTGTGATTAAGGTCTTCATTGGTCTTTTACAATTGGTTTCTCTATAAAGAAGAAACCATTTAAAGACTTGAAATATAGATGAGTGGTTTTCGTGAATATTTGAGTCAATCCTAGTTTAACTCCATGTCACAGAAAAAAAAAAACTATCCTATTTGTGAAAATTGACTGGTATTTGATCTTCCCTAAGATGCTCCAAGTATGGGTCATGGGCTACCTTCATCAGAGTCTCTTTGAGTGCTTATGAAATGCAGATTCCTGAATCCAAATCTTTGTGTGGGGATATTTGGTAGAACCACCATATGTTAAAACACCCAAAGTGATTTTTATTCATGCAAAGTTTAAGAACTATTTCTTTAGGACAGAGTTACTTTTTGGTTTAGCAAACCACTTGAATGGATATTTTTTATTTTAAAAAGAAAGCTAAGACTTCTGAGGCAATTCTGATAAAAATGAGGAGGCAGCAAATTGCTCTGAGTAATACGAAATTAACAAAAACTTCAGAATTGTCTCCAGGTAGCTTTAAAGGGAGGTGGCTTTAGGGGTGTCCCAGAAATTTAGAAAAATGTAAAAAAGGTCTTTATTAGAATGAGGGTACATAGGAACAACATGGCAGGGTGGGGTCTGAGAATGATGGCCAGTGAGAAATCCTCTGCTGTGGGAATGGCCAGAGTTCAATATCAAGTTGGTTCCTATTTTGCACCTTGTTTCTTTCTTTTGGGGGATGGAGCTGTTCCAACACGGAGTAAAGCATGGCTGGGAAAGCACAGTGAGGGATAGAAATTGCAACAGGATCAAGAATTTAGAGCAAGAGTTGACCCTGGCAAAATCCTTTCCCAAGTATCTTTGGAAATATCAGGAAGGTTCTAGACTTCTCTAATCTTGCCAGGTCACAATTAGCCAGGATAATCCTAATCATACAGCTACCCTTTATTTATTGAGCATTAGGCATGTGCCAGGCATTTTCACGCACTATGCCACTTAATCCTGCAATGTGGGTATTTTCTTCTAATTTACAGGTGAGGAACCAAGGCTCAAGAATAACATACCCAAGATCAAACAGTCAGTAATACAGCTGAGATTTGAGCTCAGATTTACCTAACTACAAAGCCTGTCTTTCCTTCCCCACATTATACCACTCATTTTTGGAGACAAATGAAAAGCTCTGGCTGCTTTAATTGGTGTACATCCAGAACAACTGCTTTCATCTCCCTGTCTCCTCTTCCAGACTTGCACCAGTTCCCATCTGAAGAGAAAGCAATGGCAATAGTGTTCTCTCTGGCCCTATTCAGATTTAGGAGCCCCCAGTGTCACTCAGAGAATTCAGTCGGCATAACCTTCCTACCTCAATCTGCTGTCCTAGCTTTCTTCTTCACAAAACATTTTTCCCCCAAACTTTTTAAACGACAAGTCTCTACTTGCTGTTTGACTTCTTCATCTCCTTTGTTCTCTTCAATGCACTGTATCTTAACAAGATCTATGAAGGATCTGAGGTTTTATGCTCTTTGCAAGCTAACAACTTAGCGTGCTACAGTTTCTTGGATGCTAGCAGAAGACCTGAGTCTTCTGGGTCAAAGGACTGTATTACACACGGCACAGCAAGCAGTACCAGCTTTATGTTCATGACAGTTTCCTCACCTCCCAGGTCTCACTCAGGAGCAACATGGAGTGGCGCATGTGTTGCTGTACATGCAGTGGATTTGCATCACAGTGGAGGAACTCGAAGCTTAGAAACCCCCAATCTTTTATAATGGGCTGCAGGCAAACCTGTTCAACCTTCGGCTCAGAAGGAGACATTATTACATTGATGATAAACAAAGGTGCCCGCCACTCCAGTGAGAAATGCTATTTCTATCTCTCAAAGCTATTTGCTATACAAACATACTAGAGAAGATAGTCTGAAACAAAAGTTGCAGTCTCTCTGAGCACAAGATGTACAGAAATATGACAGTTTCATGGAGAATTTTCTCCCAACATATTCCTGTATCTCTTCCCACTAATCATAGAGATTGTTCTCTCAAAAGTCATCAATAATCTCAAATTGCATGATTCAACAACCTTTTAGAATCCTGAAAAGGACCTCAAAGAACAACATTCAACCATTCAGGAAATATTTATTGGGCACCAACTACATGTGTAAGCAAAAATAAGCACAGTCCTTTTCTTCATGAAGAGAGCAACAGACGTATACCTAGTATTCACACGTACCAAAATGTTATAAGCTGTGGTAAGTCACAGGGAAGGGTACGTGTAGTAGAAGAGGTGACATAAACAAGGGAACTTGAATTTGTCTGGGAATTCAGAAATATTAAAAGGTAGAAAGGTATGTTCAGAGAGCCTGTGGCTATTGGGATCTTAGCATATTTGAGAAACCAAAAGATTGGGAAATCTTCCTCACAGGAAAGGTTGAGTGGTATGAGGAGATAAAAAAGGCAAGACTGTACTTGGTCTGGTAGGCCACCTTAAGAATTCTAGACACAGAGAAAAGAAGTAAACAGCTACCTAGAAGTGTGAGGTGGGCACGATGGTTAGCTCTACTTCATGGGAGAAGAAATTAGAGCTGATGGAGTGAAGTGACCCATGCAAGGTCAGAGGTACACATGCAGTAAAAGTTGGAGGAATGATTAAATAAATGTTACTGGGTTAAAAAAAAAAAACAACGTAGACCAGTTTGAGAGATTTGGAAGATAAAATTGCCAGGATTTGGTACTGCAAGGAATATGGGGATTGAGGGTGAGGGAGATATAAGGGATGACTATTACATGTTTGATTTGAACAATTGGTTAGATGAGGGGAAAGGAAAACAAACAGTTTATGAACTCAGTTGGACTAAACTGTGTAACTTTAAGACATTAAGTAAACATGTCAATGAAGGAGTTGGTGTTAGATTTAGAATTTAGGCAAAGGGCCTGGGTAGAGACACATATGGGAAAATCATCGGCCTATAGATTGTAACTAAAGCCATTGGTATCGGTGATGATGTTTAGGGCAAGAGATTATAATGTAAATGGAAAATAACCTAAATGAATTATGAGGTACTCCTATATTTAATAACTAGGGAGAGAAGGAATCTGCAGAGAAATTAGAAAAGCAGGACTCAGAAATGTAGGGAAAAAGAAAGTATAGTGCCAAAGGAAAAAAGAAATATTCAAGGAAATAAGTGGTCAAAATGTTAAGCATTGTTGAAAACTCAAGAAAGGTGAGGACTGAAAATGGCCTTTATTTAATTGATAAGGAAAATGAAGCACCAAGAAGTGACTTGTTCATAGCCAACATAAATTCTTGTTCCTCTCTGGATTCCCAGAAAATTCATACTGATGCCTATGCTAGGGTTACATGTGTGATTCATTCTCTCAAAAAAACATAAATTCCTCATCCTCAATCGACTCAGTCTTACAGCATTGCATATTGTTGCCTATAAGCTCTAAGTCTACTTGAATGATATTCCTGAATTATGTCTTAGACTCCTTCAAAATAGCTGTCCTTCCGTTGTTGCACCTACACAGGTAGGTATGCCCAAAATATACTTTTTAAAAATATAGGTTTTTTTTTTAATGCAATTTTTAGGCCTATACTCGATACACACAAAGGAATCAAAATCTTGAGGAGTGGATTACAAGATTCTTTCTTTTTTAGAAGCTCTCAAGTAGGAGCTTTGGAAATCACTAGCACAGAGTCAGGTGTGGAAACATGTCACAGACCAAATACGGCTGGGGAGCAACATGGAAAAGCCACCAACTTGGCCACGTTCTGACAAACCCCCATATTTTAAAACAATATAAAGTTATACTTTAGTTATTCAGAGTACAGTTTTCCAGCAATTTTGTCTGGAAGAGGGCCAAATCTGGAAGTCAAAAAAAGAAAATACCTAAAGGGGAAAGGGATTAAGAAGTACAAACTTCCAGTTATAAAATAAGTCAAAAGGATGTAATATACAGTATAGGGAATAGAGTGGATAATATCATAATAACTACGTACAGTGACAGGTGGTTACTAGACTTATGTGGTGATCACTTTGTAAGGTATATAAATGTTGAATCATTGTTATATGCCTGAAATAATATTTTTATATCAACTATAATCAAAAATAAATTAAAAAATAATTTTAGAAAGAAAAGGAACACCTCACAGGGATAAAAGTTTTGATAGTGAACAACAATAAAAATATCTCAAGATAGATACCACTTGCTATAGAGTCACAGTCCTCTTTAGAGATGGGAAGACAAAATTTTCTCATTAACTGGCTGTAGATATAAACATCTGATTAATCGTCACCTAGAGCTATAGAAAACAGTAGTCAAGAAAGGAGAAAAGAGTAAGAAGTAAACAGTAAAATAGAAACGATGAGAGGAAGGATCAGAGTGGATAAAGAAGCAGATGAGATGAGAAGTGGTGACAGATATTGGAAAAGGTGATGAGTACATTCCAAAAGGAAAAAATAGATCACTGAAGTAGGGATTCTATACACCTCAACAATCTCCCGGGACTTGCGGGCATGGCCAAGTCATCAACAAAGGATTTCCTTAACCATTGTATTCTTTAAGAATGCAAGGAATGAGTACATTTTAAAAGGACTTCTGTGAAAAGGTTAAAATGAAAATACTATTTTAAAAGGCAGCGATTTATTCATTTAATAAACTGAAATAAAGCACGAACATGGATCCGGGTTACACTCATCATTGCTTTCGAAGGGACAATTACTGGGTTGGACTCCCAGTCCCAAGGACGCCCCCTTCCCAAGTCCTCCAGTGGAAACAGCATTAGTACGCAGCCCTGGCCAGCCTCAGGCAATGTCGCAGTGCCCCAGTGGCTGGAGGTTTAAGGAACTCTGCTGCGTTCACTTGTCTTCGTGCTGTTGTACGAATTAAGGTAATGGGTTTCCACGCGATTTGACTGGGGAGGAACCCAAGAAACTAACCCCCACGTTTTTAACTGAAGTAAATATCTAAATACTTGTGCTTGCTAGAGAGGTCCCGGACTCCGGTGATCAGGACTGAAAACACCCAAGCCCACTTCGGTTGGCTTCCTGTTCCGTGGGGGAGTGTCTAAAGGCACCTGCCCCGCGTTAAGTTCTTCTGCTTTTCGCAGAGAGTTTGAGCCGGTGCAATCCCGGGGTGGGGGGACTTTACAATGTGGTCTGAGAAGTTGTGGCCCTAGGGACGTCAATTCACTCCACATTTCGTAGCGTGGCGCGCAGCCTGGCCGGGCGGCGGTACGAAGAACCAGGCGCAGCCGGGCCCCGGAGAGAGCCCGCAGCCCCCGGAGGGCGGGGGCGCCCCGGGAGCAGCGAGGGAGGTCGGACGCCACGCGCCGCCGGCTCCGCGAGCGACCCGCGCTCCCGGGAAAAAGCTTTGGGGAAGGGGGCGCGGACGCGGGGACGCGGAGTCGGGCCGTCGGCGGGGCTCGCGCAGCCGCACTCGGCGCGCCGACTCCGGGCTCCTCCTCCCGGCTCCGTAGTAAGCATGGCGGGTAGCGTTCGTGGTCCTCGGGTGAAACAGAAAGCGGGAGCTACGCGGAGAGGGAGCGAAGAGCGGGGCTGAGGCGGCGCCGTCACTGCCGGGAAACCACCCCAAGAGTCAGTGCGCCGGCAGCCGCGGCGGCCCCGAGAGCCGGCTCTGCCGCCAAGGTAGAGCGGAGATCAGGAACCCGAGGAAGAGGCGCCAGGGTAGCCGCCTCCTCCGCCCCAGAGCGGCGTGACTGTGAGGTGAGGCTGAGGCGCGGGCGCTCGCTTCAGGAACGGTGGGGGAGCCCTGCCGTACCCGTCCCGCCCTTCGCAGGCGCCACGGAAACCGTTAGGCTGGGGCCGGGGGCCCGGGGCGCCGCGCTGGGCTCGGGCCCGTCGAGGGCCGCGGGCGCGCCAGGGGCCGAGGGGAGTGGGGCCGGGGCCGCGACGCGACCACTAGCGGGGCACCTGCAGGCCTGAGTCTCACCGCGCCCGGCGATAGCGGGGGCGCGGCCACCCTCCTGCGGCGGCGGCGCGGGGGCGCGGCGGCCCTCCCACCGCCTCCCGGGCCGCGGGCGGCGCCGCTGGGAGGCGCGGGGGTCGGGCGCCGAGCCCTCTGGAGGGAATCGTCGAGCGGCCGCGGCGCCTTGGGCTTTGGCGCCCGGCAGCTGCCGAACTTGAAAGGCGTTTCTGAAGAGAGTTTTCCCCGCTCATCTTGGGGTTAAAACCTCGAAAACCCGCCCTGCGTGTTTGATTCTGTCGCGCTGGTGGCAGTACCTGCCCTCCTCTGTACCCGGAGGAGTTAACCACCTGTTCAGTCAGGAGGATGACTCGAGGCTGCAGCCCTCGCCCTGTTTTAACAGCCTGAATCTTTGAACTTTTGACAAGGCTGTGGAGGGACTTCATGCGTTAGGTAAAGGAAAATGAACAAATAATTTAGTCATAAAATCGCGGGTACTGGGGCAGCTGTTTTAATTAATGTAATTGTTCATCGTTCTTTTATTGAACTGTTAGCGTTAAAAGCCTTGGGATATATATATGTGAGTATATATATATATACACACACACATATATATATATATATTTTTTTTGTCGCGGGAGGGGATGTGTAATGGTTGCTGAGGCGCTAAGAATCATGAATTAGAGATTTTCCTTTTGACATTTTATTTCAGTTCCTTTGGTCACCTTCATGTCTGAGCATCTATTAACTAAGAATAACAGGCTGACAAGATTTTTTTTACAGTATAATCCTTATGTATGTGTTCACTGTGGACTTTGAAAACTGAGCAACATAATTATTTTGCTTCTTAACTGTGGTTGTGTTTTTAGTTCTTTAAACCAAAGTTGGTGTGTGTTTATTTGTATTATAAGAATGAAATAGCAGTTGAGCTGTTACTATAATATTTTATCACCATGCTCTTACCAGCACCAGTGTTAAACATATGCCACTTAGGAGTTAGCGCCATATGTTAGGCAGAAACTAATTGAGTTTTGTGGCTACAGTCTTGTGTTTGGACAAATATTTAGTTTTCATGTATTTGCTAAATCCATAGTTCTTGCCATTGTATACGTTTTGTTTAAAACACCTAAAATATTCAAGAAAAATAAGTCTTTTTGATATTTTCTTGGTTGAATGGATTTTTCTCACATGAGATAAAGTACCCACTGAGGTGGTGGACTTCACAGAAAAAGGTGATAAAAAGGATTTCTAACCTATATTTTACAACAAAATTTTGCTTTCAGCTTTTTAGCCCACTGATAATTCTTGCCAATACTAATAATACCAGTTAGTGGGAAGAAGAGATGATGACAAGAAAAAAAATCCTGTTATAATTTTTATGAATAATTTTATATTTAAAAACTTAAGCACTACCAGAGTAAATTTTACTGTGTTTTCTTCTTTCCCTGCATAGATCATCTTTCAGTTTTCTTGTGTAGGTTAACTGAAAAATTTTAATTCCATGCTGGCTGCCTTTAGCCACCTGTATGCTTCTGAATTAACTCCTTTTTCTCTTTGTCTGAATTCTCCAAGTCATTTAACGTTTAGGAAGAATAAATTTCTGGTTAACTCTGGCTTCAATCAAACATAATTATGAGGGTAATTTGCTTCTCCGAAATTAATGATACCGCTTCGAAAAAAACTGATTCCAGGATTATCTTTTTATGTCATCTGTGTCATCACTTCTCTTCATAGAAGAGTAATTGAGAGCTCATTTATTTTACCAGGCATTTAGTAATTGTTTTGTAAAATTTTTACAGTATAAAGCGTATTTTATTTCTAATTAAAAAATTTCTCCCTCTTCTCTGACCAGCTAGGCATAGGTCAGAACCAAAACACATATAAAACTCAGAAAAAAAAGAAGGGATGCATGATTAATATTCTCATTGTATTTTGTAGCCTTACTTAGGTGAATAACATTTAATTTATAATTCGTCTATTTTTAGTTTTGACTCATGAGTAATATTTATGCTTCTTTAAAAATATTTGTATTTTTTTGTTTATTATCCAAAGCTTGTGCACCTTATATTGTGCTCATATTTTTAAAATACTATTTGATGAAGTAACCTAAAGATTCTATTTTAATGTTTTTAGTACCTTTTTAATGAAAATGGGTCTAGGTGGTGTCTTTGAGAGTAATGTAGGGATATGCACATGATTTCCAATTTTATTAGCCAGGTAATCAAAAGGTACATTTTTCTTTTTTTTATTCCTAGCAATTTCTAGCAGACTTCAAACAAATTTACAATATTGTAAATCCAAAGATTTAGAATACTGTGCATGTCTATTCCATTGGATCTTTTAGTTCTTCAGTTTATGACATTGCAGAAAAAGAAAAAAAATGGCCCCTATGGATATCAATGTTAAGAGCTACTTATTAAAAAGAAATGAATGGCCAATGGTGTTGAAATGTGAATTTTTAAAATATATATTATGACCTTTTATAATTTTTTTCACTTTTTAGTTCTCAGTTTATTTCAGAGTATTTTAGAGGATGGCGAACTATTAAAGTAAGGATACAGACAAAAGTAGTGTGATGTGTTTCCTTCAGTTTACAAACTAGTTGGGGATACTAGACTAACACACAGGAAATCATTAGGAAAAAATAAGATGGTATTATTAAATTGTGTGATGAGGACTGTAATTTAAAGGAAAGCAAGGCCACTAAGGGCTAAAACAATCCTGAGGCATTTGGGGGAAGTGAGACTTGAAGCTTAGGAAGGATTTAGATAGTAAAAGGAAAGACATTCCAAAAAGATTGACACACGGAGCTGGAAGTAGTAGCAAGGAGACATCCTGAGAGTATCCAAGGACAAGTATTAGGAGGAAGAAAGAAAGATTTGTTTAAGATTTTGGCTAAGCTTTAGGGGCACAGTCCAGAGAGAGATAGGCAGGGCTGAACAAGATAGTTTGGCTGTATCATTATGAACCCATCATTGAAAGAACTGTATATCTCCTTTGACATGTTCATAGCTTAAGCTTTATAAAGAATTGTTTACATGTTTTATATGTGTTTGCTTATTATAGCTTAGATCAGGGCTTGGCAGATTTTTTCTGTATTGTGCCAGATAGTGAATATTGTAGGCCTTGTGGGCCGCTTAGAGTCTCTGTTGAATTTAATTTTTAATTATTTTTTACAATCTTTTAAAAATATGAAAAACATTCTTGGTTCAAGGGCCAAACAAAAACAGGCCAGCTTTGGGCAGGATTTGGCCACTGGGCCTAGTTTGCTGACTACTGTCTAATAATTGGCTAGGTAATTGACCATATAGCACATAATGTGAGGCTCCTTATATCATTTGTGTACATGGTTGATGTGTTTTGTTATGACTGTCACTTATATTTTTTCCTACGTTTTAGTAAAAATAAAATATGTAGAAGTAAATAGTATTGTAATTGTTATTTTGTGGCCACACTTGTAGCAACAGCCCAGGCTAGGTCTCAGAGCTAGGAAGTGAAAGAAGAAAAGCTTTTGAGCCAGGCCATAGAGCAGTGAGAATCACTACACGGAAGCTGGATTTAGAATTTATATATGAATATCAACTGTCTGTTCTGGCTTTACATATTTTAAATTACAATTGACATTTTAGAAACCTTAGCCCTAGGGTGCTGGTGGCCTTTATGTGACAACAGGGGAACAGACAGTAGGAAACCTGGTTTTTAAAAGTATTTAAGGATGGGAAAGTGAAGAGACAAAACAATTGGACATCCCTCAATAATTCCAAGAGTCACTGTTTATAGAACAGTCTAATTATTGATATTTACAGTGATAAGCTTGAGTCATCAAGAAAAGATGATATTGTGTGCAGATTCAAGTAGAGAACAAGACCTAGAAATCTCTCTTAAAAATATTTCCATTAAGATTGTTTAAAGTTAAGTTTTGATGATTTAAAGGGCAAGTATCAGTTATTTTGAAAATTGATTTATATAAAATATCTCTTCAAAGTTTCTATATTTATAAATGTATATTTCTAAGGCAGTTCTCTTTTCTTCAGCACATTGTATTTCATGTACCATTATCAGGTGAATAGTGGTGTCTCTGGTTATGATTATATGAATCAATTGGTTAGGGTTACTCTATATTTTGTGTTATCCAGAAAGCAAGAATATAGCAAAAGAACATTCCTTCATTCAGCAGGCATTAGTAAATACATTCTGTATAATAGAAATAGTATTAGGTCCTGGAAAAAGTAAAGATGTATAGGATGGAAAAAGTAAAGATGTATTGAAATGGTGAAATCAGTATTTTTTTTCCATTTAAAAGCATAAAACCAATTAAAACCCCCAAAACTTAACTGTATTTTTGTTTATACTAGCATTTGCCATACTTTACAGATGTATATACTGCCTTAAGTTTTAAGGCAGTACAAACTTTTTGAACTAAATGTTAGCCTTCATAAATTGCTACCTAATAAAACTTTTTTTTTTTTAATTTACAATTCATTGTCCTTACCCCCCCACCCCCTTTGTCAGTGCTTGAAACAGCTTAATTATTCTAGCTGTTTCCATCTCCTAGATAGATAAAATACCTTGGCTGTTCGTTCTGACTTCACTTGTATTAGCCATATGATCTCAGGTTGGTGTTTTCAGTCTTAGGTTCCAAATCCTTTAAAAATAGAGAAAAAATAACATCTATCCTGTTTTCTCCACAAATATATTTTGAGCACCAAAAGAGATGTTAGAAAATTTGAAAAGAAGTACCATAGAAGTGCTTACATTAATACTGCTTATATTGATTTGTTGGAAGCAATGCTGTATTTTTGTAGTAACACCAGAAATCATAAATTCAGGTTGTATCCTCCAAAGTTATGTAAATATGCTTGCAATAAACATTTGGTTTACTCATAAGTTTTGACTGCTTTCTTGGCATAGAGAATGCATATAGGAACTTTCTTTCCGTTCTTACTAACCTTTCAGTGTAGTCCCTATCCAATGCCTCTGTTCTTTTTGCTAGCAATACTGATCAATTCCAAGCAGCTTCAGGTATTCTTTCCAAAATGGGGTTTAAAATATGCAAAAGTGAATTCCTTATGTTTTTTTTTTTTCAAGTAGAAACTATTTCTGTATCTATAGTAGTAAGATCCATTCGTTGAACTCTGACTGGATTTTGGGACCTGTAGTTTTAGGCTCCAGTTATTCTTTAAATCTTAAACAGACCTGCCAGATATGTGATAGCACTCTCATTTTACAGATGAAACTATAACTTCTGATTGACTTCCATGTCTACCTTCCTCCCTCACTTCTTGAGATCTCTTATGTTCTGGTTGTCAGAAATACAAAATAAGAATGATGTGTACACTTTGAAATAAACCTTGGTGTGAATGTTATCTAAATTTGTTAAATTGTGTTAATCAGCCTCTATTAGAAATGTCTGAAAGGTACTGTTTTCTGTTTTCTTCTTCAGAAGTCACATTTTAAGATATATTTGACCAGGATAATTTTTAAAGTTTAAGTGATTTCTTCATTATCTAACTCCCCAGTGTGGGGCGTGGAATCTTCCTACTTCTGTGGGGGGTTTGAGCAGTTACTTAAGTACATTTTAAAGCACAGTTAAAATTTTTCTTTTGCAGAAATAGGTGTCATATATAACAACTACTTTTGAGATTTAACTTCAATAAGTAATTTCATCTATTTCAACATCAGTTTTTTCTTAATATTTGCTTAAATAAAAAGTGAAAACATAATTTGTAATCACTGATTTCATTGTTTACATTTTATAAGATTTTTTGTTTGCTTAAGGTAGCCATTCTCAATTATAGTTTTGTTAAGACTTGATTTTTTCCATGTAATATTTTCATTTGCAATATATGTTTTTTAAATCACATTTTAGTTAATAGATTATGAAGTCCTTTTTTTGTTTCTTTCATAAGTGTTAGGACCAGCTATTTCTGATATTTCAGATTAGTAGGTAAACTGTTATTCCTCAAGTTTCATAGTGTGCTAACAATTTTATTTTTTAATCTGTTACTTGAACCTTACTATAACTGGCCTAATGTGGTAAAGTAGCCTTTGGATAAAATGTAGGGGCAACTGTTTTTCTAATCCATTTTGCAGACTGCTTCCAGGCAGATATTTAAAAAATATATGGCTTTATTCAGATCTCTTAATTTTAGAAATTAAAATCACATGACAATTTCAGCTGTATCAATTATGTCTTCGGTTTCTATTTCAGAGTCTATACTCTGTTGATATCCTGTGACTATAACCATTTCCCACCACTTTCCAACTTTGTAGTATAAAGAGCATATGTTTTACATTAGGTGTACATAGGTTTATTTGTTGATTTTTTCCCCCCCTTATTGGCTGTACATAAACATGAGCGTGTTACTTTACCTCTGTGAATCTTAGTTTCTTCTCTTTAGAGAGGGGTAATAATAGGATCTGTCTCTTAGAATTGGCTGATACTTGGGGGTCAGAGAAAGCCTTTTCAGGTGAGATAGGAAACTTGGGTGTCATGAAAAAAACAAGCAATAGATTGGGATTAACTATTTGACATGTAATAGACAAAGTTAATATTCAAAGTATACAAGGCGTGCCTACAAATCAGTGTTGAAAAGACAGCCTGGTAGAAAATGAGAAAAAGTGTAAACAGGAAATTCATAAAAGTAGAAATCTAGCCAATAAAGTATTGAAGAGATACTCAACCACACCAGTAATCTGAGAAGTTACAATTAAAACATCAATAAGCTATGATTTTTTAAAAAATCTTTACTGATAAAATTGGCAAAATTTGGATAACTTTACATTAGTAAGTGTCAAAATGGAAAGTAGGCACTCCAACTATTGAAGTGTGTATAATTAGCTTCATCTTTTTAGGAGAAAATTTTGGCATCTTTAATTTTTAGAAGTGCATACTTCTGAACCAGAAGTTTCATTTCTGTATGTCCATAATACAGAAATACTATGATAGGTTCATAGAGAGTGTTACATGGTTATTCCTTGCAGAGGAGTTAAAGTATGAAGAAAAATGGAAGCTTTTACAGTATAATGTTAGGCAGCCATGAAAAGGAATGAAGTAGGTAAATATGTGCTTCTTTAGGAAAATCTTAAGATATTTTACATGAAAAAGCAAGACATTTGCCAGTACTTATGATTTCATTTATGTAACAACCACTACCAGAATATCTCATAGACAAGTAAGTACAGAGAATTTTGAAAGGGCACCTTCCATAATGAGTAGCTGTAGAAGTGGAAGTTGGTTTTGGAGGCAGGAGGCAGAGTTAAAAATAATGTCTCTATGTTTTTAAGTACTGTATAAAACATACAACTGTTGTGATGTAACAAAAATAATAAAACATAAGAGGGTTTATATTGGTGATTATGATTAGTCCTTGTAGAACTGTACCTGCTAGTCGGACAGCCTTGATTTATGTCTCTTTTCTCTGGGTAATTTTTAGCAGCCCTTCCTTTGACTTGCAGAAGCTTCCTAATTGGTGTCTGAAGTCATTGGTGCTTTTTAAAATAGCAATTTCAGTATAGTATTGTGTTTAAAGCTATGTTACAGTGAGTTAAAGAAGTAAGAATTACAGACTAGTGATTCTCAACCTTTATAACCATACCTGCCCTCCAAGACAATTCTAGTGTACTTTATTTTCTGAAGTTCTAATATAAAAGTGATTTTCTTTTTCAAGTATAAAACATAGTTCCCTCTTTTAGTATTAGAACCTAATATTTTAAGAACGTTATTGATACATTTCAGGAGAGATGTCAGCAGCTTAAGATGAAGACAGAGTAAATAGGAAGATGTTTTTAAAACTAAGATGAGGGTATATGAGCATGTTTAGGCAGTTTTTAACCCAGGCATAGTTGTAGATTTATAAACAAAGAATTCAATTACCTCAGAAATGAGAACTTTAAACACTGAGTTCTACAGACAAATCTTTTTTTTCCCATGGAAAATGCAGAAATGTGTCTTGGTTTTCTTATGATAAAATTCTCTATTCGGAAGAAATTAACGAAGGAAACATGTTAAATATGGTGAAGTTATAGTAACCAGTAGGAATTCAAATCCTTCTGTTGTGAACCTAGATGCTAAGGTGATGAGTTAAATGGTCAAGAACTTTTAAACAATTATAACTGTAATTGCAGTCAAAATTACAGTGTCAGAACACATTGGATGAGGTTAATGGCATATTAGACATTGCTGAAGAAAAGATTAGTGGACATGAAGACATAGCAATAGAAACTATCCAAAATGAAACAGAGAAAAGAGAATTGTTTAAAAAGATGAACTGAAAAAGTACTTGGAAGAAATAATGGCCAAATTTTTCCAAATTTGATAAAAACTATGAACCGAGAAACATAGTAAGCATAGGAAAGATGAATAAAAATGGCACGAAGGAACATCATAATCAGATTGCTTAAAATAAGTGATAAAAAGGAAAACAACCTTAAAAACAGCCAAAAAAAAAAAAAACCAGAACAAAGGTAAAGGTAACATTTCTTATCAGGAACAATGTATAAACTAGACAATAATGGAGCAGTATCTTTAAAACAAACTGTCAACCTAGGATTCTTTACCCAGCAAAAGTATCTTTCAAAAAACAAAGGCAAAATGAAGACTCCTCAAACATACGAAAGCCGAAGAATTCATTACCTTTGGTCCTTTACTAATAGGCATATTAAATGGAGTCCTTCAAACAGAAGGAAAATTAAACCATATGTATACCTGGACCTACAGAAAAGAATGAGTAGCATTGAAAATGGTGATGGCATGGGTAAATAAGAGTTCCTTTTCAAATTTAGATATCTTTAAAAGACAGTTGACTTTAACGTAAAAATAATGATTGTAGGATTTATAACATGTAAAAGTAAAATATAATAGCACAAGGAAGGAGAGAAATCACAGGTGTATTATAAGGTTCTTATACTTACATCTAAAGTAGTGTAAGTTAAACTTACACTGTTTATATGGTGATGTTTGACTGAAAAGTTAAACTGTATTAAGTTAAAGATGCATATTCTAAACCCTAAAGCAGCCACTAAAGTAACAAAACAAAGAATTATAGTTTGTAAGCTAACAAGGGAAATAAAATGATATAATAAGGAATAATCTGGAACAAAACAGAAAAAGAAGAAAAAGGGAATGCAGAATACATGGGACAATTAGAAAACAAATAGTAGAATGGTAGAGTTAAACCCAACCGTATCAATAATCATGTTACATACAAATGGTCTAAATACTATAATTAAAAGCAGAGATCATTGGATTAGATTTTTGTTTTTAAATCAAGACCCAACTATATCACATCCGTAAGAAGCCCACTTTAAATATAAAAACACATGTTATAAGGTTGGAAAAGTTGCACTATGCTAACACTATCCAAAAAAAAAAAGCTAGAGTGACTGTATTAGATCAGAAGTTTGATTTAAGAAGAGACTATTACTAGGGATAAAGAGGGACATTTTATAGTAATAAAGGAATTAATTCATCAAGGGAACATAATCCTAAATTTTCATGCATGTAATGAAAGGTTCAGATTACATGATGGAACTGCAAAAAAATATATATGCAATTTTAGCAGAGACTCCACTACCCCTCTCTCAAAAATCGATAGAACAAGTAGAATGTAAAACCTAAAACTATACAATTTTATCTAGAAAACAAAATTTTTGTGACCTTGGATTGGGCAAAGATCTCTTTAGATACGATACCAAAACACCATAAAATAACAAATTGATAAGTTGGGCGTCATCATAATTAAAACTTCTGTTTTACAGAGGCATTAGTGAGAGAATGCAAATACAGGTCACAGACTAGAAAATCTTTTTTTTTTTTTTTTTAAATGCCTACAGCACCTGGATTTCCCAGGTGGTCCACCATCCAACTACTAACCAGGCCCAGCCCTGCTTAGCTTCCAAGATCGGACATTGAGCTTGTTCAGGGTGGCATGGCCATAGGCCGTGGACCATGGCTCTATTGGGGCATGAACCTAGGACCTTCTGCATGTAAAGCAGGCGTGCTAACTGCTACGCTATGGAACCACATCTGAGAAAATCTTTGTAAACCTCTTGACAGAGAACTGGTATCTAGAATATATAAAGCACTTTCAAAACTGAGTAATAAGAAAACAAAACAACCATGTAACAAAAAGTATTGAACAGATGCTTAACTAAAACGCTATAGAATGGCAAATAAGTCCATGAAAACATGTGGAACATCATTAGTTATGGAAATGCAAAGGCTAGGATTATAAATAGGAAAATTTGGATGATAGGTTCATTATTTTGATTATAGTAATGATTTCATGGGTGTATTCATATGTCAAAATTTATCAAGTATGTGCACTTTACATGTAATTTGTAATATGTTAATTATATCTCAGCTATTTTAAAAAATTTAGAACAGTTGCCATGTACGAGTTTATACATGTTTGTTTAATCTCTCAATAACATTTGAAAGTTCCTTTTTTTTTTTTTTTTTTGCTTGTAGGAAATAGCAGTTTCAATTTAAGAGGAAGTTGATTTGGCTCAATTTATTTGGCTGAAATATCCAAAGGCAATATCATAAGGCCTCATTAAACTTGATTATTTTACAAACTTTTTTTTCTCCTTAAGGAAACTATTTTTATCTATTTCTAGTTAAACAAGAATGTATTCACATCTGGGATGGTGCCTTCAAAAATGAAGTATACCTTACATTGTTACCAACTTGACATCTTCACTTAATACATTATCACTTAATACTTAGGTACAAATTAGTTTTACATCTGTTTGTTCATGGTATTAGCCAGCATCACCTTAACTTGGCAACTTATTAGAAATGTGAGTTATGGGGCCCTATCCCACACCTGTTGAATTAGAAACTCTATATGTGGAGTCTAGCAGTCTGTTTTTATAAGCCCTAGAGTGATTCTGATACATGCCAACATTTGAAAACCACGGTCTTAGAGCAACAGCGAGCGTTTAAATACTTAGATACTGGTAATGGTAGAACTCATTTCCAGAAATCTCACATAATGGCATACTTAAGATTTGTGCATTTAATTACATACAAATTTTGCCTTCAAAAAAGATAATAAATATTTAATAACAGTTAATGAAAGATGACCTAAAGTGTTTATACTAAAGTATACTGTCTGCAACTTTGAAATGCAGTTTTTTAAAAGATGGATAGAGGAATGCATGTGATAAAGGAAATGTTAAATAGCAAGTATATGGTATACACTGTTTATTATTTCAGCTTTCTCATAGATTTGAAACTTTCATGATAAAATAAAAATTTCTTACATGACTCCTTTTAAAATTTTTGTGCAAGAGAAATGAAATGTGCTCAGATGTGCACTTAGACAAAATAATGGTAGGTGGTAATAAAATTTTAGTATCCTAACAGTAATGGGTAAGTGTAGAAGACTGTTTCAGTACATTCATGCTGCATTTATTTACCTTAGCAATTGGCTACTTGAGATTTTTCTAGTCAAATGATTTTGTGGGAAAATATTTCCCACAAATTTCTGACTTCTAAATGCAATATTGGAGGACTGTCTCTCTTTTTTTTATTGTAATGCTCTTACTTGCACTCCTTTTTTGTACCAAATCTTGTACCAGTATTCCTTTTATACTTCCAATGACCAAAGAAATAGAAACACGGAAAGAACAAGAAGCCTGAATTATGAATCATAAGTCTTTTGAATGATCAAGAGTTGTATTTTTCCTGTATATTAATTGATAGCACTATCCTTGCTATCCTTTTCCTGTTTAACTCTCTGTATAAGTACAAATTTCTTTTACAAATTAAAAAAAGCACAATCATCCTTTAATGTCCTAATGAAAGTTTAAGGTGTGGAAATTTAGATGAACTAAAATAATGCATTTAATTGCATATATTTTAACAGTCAAGTTTCTGGAGTACAGTTAAGATCAAACAGGGCAATTGCAGGAATGAATTAGTCTAGAGAAAAATGATCTAATTTTATTCTTAAATCTAAAGTATTTGGTTTAGGTTCTGATAAATGATAGATATTCCGCAGATGGTTCCTGTGACATCTGAGGAAATTATATAGGTTTTTTAAAGTGCTTTTAAAAAAAATCTAATGTCAAATTTAGAAGAAGCTAAAATCCAAAGTTAAATGAAAAGAGAATTTAAATTGGAAAAATGCAATTTAGGATATTAGTTTGTAATTGAATTAGTCACTTGAATAAGGTCCAAATTCAAGCAAAATTTATTGAAATTTCCCTGAAAAGGTAGTTAGATGGTTGATAAGCCAAATGTGATTCTGTAGTTGCCTGGGCCTCTTCAAGACTGACCCACTTTTAAATCGAAATTTTAATGAAAATGGTATAACCATATCCACATTACAAAAAATAGGGAAGAGAAAAAAATTGTTACTGTAATTCCACTCTTAATGCAATTGCTATGCAATTTAAATATTTTATCTAATTTTTTATATGTATATTTTCAGGTATTCCTGAATTCTAGTTTTAATGTGATACTAAAATTTTTGGAGTATATAATATTTTATGATTTCACATATGGAGTCCTATTTTTTAGTTTCATTGATTTAGGCAAAGCAAAAGACCAAAAAATACATTGGATTTCTCATTCTAAATATACATACTTTTCCTATAGGTCCCTCAATTATGCTATGGCTGTCATCCAAAGAGGATCCTGCTTTGTATTTTCTCACATATTTTTAAACAAGTAGAGCTGAAGTTTCAAACCCCAGGCCAAGCCCATTATCATGAGCTAACTACCTTAGATTCTAGGTCTATATCTAGCCATTGTATAACAGCGCATCCTTAGAATAGAAGAAATTTAGATAGAATGGATGGATATGAATGAGGAGTTAAGGAAGAAAAACTGTGGCAAACAATATGAGTAAGAAACGCATATAAGTTCAGCATTATAGCAATAACTGAGAAAATAGTACTGTTTCTCAACTTGATAGAGTCATGGACTGAGCTGTCACCTACAAATTCATATGTTGAAACCCTAACCCCCAATGTAATCGTATTTGGAGAGTAGGGCCTTTGGGAGGTGTTTCCATTTGGAAGAGTTTGTGAGGTTGGAGCCCCATGTGGGTTAATGCCCTTATTAGAAGAGGAAGAGAGGGAGCTTTCTCTTGGTTTGTGAAGGTAAAACAAGAATATAGCCATCTGCAGGCCAATAAGGGGCCCTCGCCGAGAACTGATAGTACTAGCACCCAGATATTGGACTTCTCAGACTCTGAAACTGTGAGAAATAGTCTGTTGTTCTGGCCACCCAGTCTGTGATATTTTGTTCCAGGCAGCTCAAGCTAAGACAGTAATTGGTACTGATATGTAGAGTGTTGCTGTAACAAATGTCTAAAAGTGTGGAATAGAGGCAGCTTTAGAACTGGGTAATGGGTGGAGGTGGAAAAGTTTTGATGTGCGTGCAGAAAAAGTAAAGATTGCTGTTCAGGAATTCGTGACTGGTGAGAGCTAAGAAAGAAAAGAGCTGGAGAGAAAACATCTTTTAGAGAATATGTAAATAATCATTAACAGAATGTTTGTAGAAATATGGACTAAAAACCAAAGGCCATTCTGATGAAGTTTCAGATGGGGATGAGAAACATTGTTATTGGATAATAGAGAAAAGGTGATCCTTATTATGAAGGGACAGAACTTGACTGAATTTGTATTAATGTTCTAGTGTTTGTGGAAGGTAGAACTTGTGAGCGGTAAAACTGGATATTTAGCATTTCTCTAAGCAAAGTGTTGAATAGTAGCTTGGTTCTTTCTGACCACTTATAGTAAAATGTGAGAGAAGAGATATGAATTGAAGTAGGATTTGTTAACTAAAAAGGAACCAGAACTTAAGGATTTGGGAAATTCTCAGCCTATTCATATTACAAAAAATGAGGAAGCATGTTTGGAAGAGAACACCAAGAGTGTGGCTGACCAACTGTTTGGTAAGGATATTAGTATGGGTGTGAGCCATGGACTTAATCAGCATCTCAGCAGAAGCCAGGAAGAGAGATGGAATTATACAGGCAAAAAACATTGCCAGCGGGACTAAAGGAAAAAGAGAAATGGAAGGGAATGAAGCCAGGCTACGAACCTCTGTTCTTCAAGAAAAGGAAGAAGTACCCAACAGATTCAGAGGTCATCAGGGCTGCCACTCCCACCACAGGTCCAGAGTACACAGGCCTGAGGAGAGGGCTACCTACACCTAAGGTTCAGAGGATTGGACCTCTGCCCAACAAGCCATTTCAGTGTGTCTCCATCAAGCCGAAGGAATGTTTGTGGTGGTGATGCCACACCCCATTGGGTCCAGAGGGCAGAGCATGGGACCAAAAGGATTATTATTGAGCCTTAAGGTCTAATGGTATTTGCCTGCTAGGTTTTGAACTTGTTTGGGACCTGTCACCTTCTGATTTCTGGTTTTGGAATGGGAATGTCTATCCCACCATTGTATTTTGGAAGCAAGTAACTTAGCTGGTTTCACAGATTCATGGCTGGAGAGGAATTTTGCCCAGGATGAGTTGTACCTCGGTCTTACTCAAATCTGATTTAGATGAGACTTTAGACTTCAGAGTTTATGTTAAAATGAGTTAAGACTTGCTGGCCTGGAATGAAGGTATTTTGCATGCAAGAAGGACATGAATTTGGGGGAGCTAGAGGAATAATGTATGGTTGAATATGTTCTTCCAAAATGGATATGTTGAAGCCCTAACCTCTAATGTTGATAGTTTTTAAGAGGAGTAACCTTTGGAATACAATTAGGTGTAGATGAGGTCCTGAAGGTGAAGCCTCCATGATGGGGTTAGTGCCCTATTTATAAGGCCTAAGAAAAAAGGAGGAGACCAAAGAAAAGGAGAAGACCAAAGCTTCTTCATGTGAAGAAGAGCAAGAAGGTCATGTGAAGAAGACAGAACAAGAAGGTGGCTCTTAGCAAGCCAGAAAGAGGGCCCTCACCAAGAACCTGATGATGCTGGCACCCAAATCAAGAACTGAGAAATGTCTGTTGTTTAAGCCACCCAGTCTATGGTATTTTGTAACAGCAGAAGCAAAGTTTTCCAACTATTTTTCCCTGTTCCGTAGGTTGCCTTTTCACTCTGTTGAATGTTGTCCTCCCATGCATAAAAGTTTTCGAGTTGTCTGTTTTGCTTTTGTGGCTTTTGCTTTCAGTGTCATATCTAAGAAATTATTAGCAAGGCCAGTGTCATAAAGCTTTCCCTGTTTTCTTGGAGTTTTGTAGTTTTGGGTCATAAAATTAGGTCTTTAATCCATTTTAATTTTATATTGGTGTAAGATAAGGGTCGGACTACTTTCTTTTTCGTGTGAATATGCAGTTTTCCTATCAGCATTGTTGAAGAGACTGTCCTTTCCCATTGAGTGGTTTTGGCACTGTTGTTGAAGGTTATTTGACTATATACGTGAGAGTCATGTCTGGCTCTCTATTCTCTTCCGTTGGCGTGTGTTTGTCTTTATTCCGGTACCACTCACTGTGTCGATTACTGTGGCTTTGTAATATATTTTGAAATCAGGAAGTTTGAGTCATCTAACTTCGTTCTTTTTCAAAATTGTTTGGGCTGTTTGGGATCCCTTGAGATTCCATATGAATTTTAGAATGAATTTTTTTTATTTCTGCAAGAAATGCTATTCAGATTTGACAGATTGCATTGAATTTGTAGTGCTTAGAATAGTACAGACATCATCATAATATTAAGTTTTCCAATCTATAAACATAGGATATCTTTTTAGGATGTCTTCTTACAGCAATACTTTCTAGTTTTCAGCATACAAATCTTTCACCTCCGATTAGATTTATTCCTAAATATTGTATTCTTTTCTTATGTAATTATAGATAGAATTGTTTCTTAATTTCCTTTTCAGATTATTCGGGTTAGTGTATAGAAATGCAACTGATTGTTGAACGCTGGTTTTGTATCTTGCTTTTTTACTGAGTTAAAAAAAATTTTTTTAATCTAGATCTTTCCATGTATAAGGTTATGTCATCTGTGAACAAAGATAGTTTTACATCTTCATTTCCAATTTGGATGTCTTTTATTCTTTTTTGGGCCTAATTGCTCTGGCTTGCACTTCCAGTACTATGTCTGACATTATGAATGGATGTGGTGAGATGGGGACATCTTTGCATTGCTCTGAATTTTAGAGGAAAAGCTTTCAGTTTTTCATCATCGAGTATGATGTTAGCTGTGGGCTTTATTATGGAGATTAGGACCTTTCTATTCCTTTTTATTACAAAAGGACATTGAATCTTGTCACACGCTCTTCCTGCATCAGTCGAGATGATCATGTGGTCATTTGAACTTGCAAAAAATAGTTTTATGAGGTACACACACCAAGGTACATAGTGTACAGCTCACAGAATAATGTATTGGCAGTTATTGCATAACAGCCTCCCAGATCCAGACATAGGACAATACCAGCACCCCAGAAACTATTTTCATGCTCCTTCCAGTCCCCATTCTTTCTTCTTCTCCAAATGCAGTTTGCTATCCTGACTTTTAATATCATAGATTAGTTTATCAGTTTTTGAACTTTCTATAAATAAAGTTGCATAGTACGTATTCTATGTCTGAGTCATAGTTTATTTTTAAAAATTTATTTGTGCTGTTCCCTGTATTAATTTTCATTGCTATATAGTAGTTCAATCGGATGAATCAGATACACTTTACCATTTACTGTGGACGGACATGTAGGGTGTTTACAGTTTGGACCCATTAAAGAAATAATGCTGCTGTGTACCTTCATGGACTTATCTTTTGGTACACATGTGCATGCATTTCTTTTTGGCATATACTAGGAGTCTAATAGCTGGATCATAAACTGGGTCATAGAATATTTATATGTTCAGCTTTGATAGATAATGTTAAATTGGTTTCCGGAGTGATTTTTATAAGTTTTCATGCCATATGAGTGTGCCAGTTGCTCTGTACGGTCACTAATACTTGATATTGTCGGTCTTTTTCATTTTTATTATCCAATTGATTATGTGGTGGTATTTTATTATGGTTTTTAATTAGCTTTTTCCTAGTAATTAATTTGAGAATCTTTTTATATGTTTATTGGTCCCTTGAGGTTATACTTTTGTGAAGAGCATATTCAGTTTCCTTGACACTTTCTATTTTTTTAAATCAATAGTAGGAGGCCTGTATATATTTAAATATATGGTCTTTTTCAATTATGTCTGTTATAAGTATCAGTCTGACTTGCCTGTTCATTCTCTTAAAGATATTTATTTTCATTTTTTAAATAAATGTTTTCTTCATTTTTCAATTCAGTTGACATATAAAACTATATTAGTTTCTGATGTATACACAGTGATTAGACATGTATATAACTTACCAATGATCACCCAATAAAACTGATAGCCATCTGACACCGTACATAGTTATTACAATACTATTGACTATATTCCCTATACTATATATCCCTGCGACTATTTTGTAACTACCAATTTGTATCTCTTAATCCTCTCCCCCGCTTCACATATTCCAACTTCTACCCCCCCCACAATCAGAGTGCTGTCTCAATAAGCCTGTCTCCTTTTTGTTTGTTTATTCTTTCTCTAGATTCCACATGTAAATCAAATCTTAAGACATTTGTCTTTCTCTGGCTTGCTTCGCTCAGCACAGTACCCTCTAGGTCTTTCATTTTGTTAACAGATGGCAAGATTTCATTTGTTTTTATGGCTGAGTAATATTCCATTGTATATATGCATCACCTCTTCTCTATCCATTCTTCTATTGATAGACACCCAGGTTGTCTCCATATCTTTGCTATTGTAAATAATGCTACAATATACGTGGATGCACACGTCCCTTTGAAGAAATGTTTTGGATTTCTTTGGATGAATACCCAGAAGTGGAATTACCGGGTCCTTCTTTGTTTTTTCTTATAGCCTTTGTTTTAAAGTCTGTTTTGTTTGGTGTAGTATTGCTATCTCAGCCTTTTTCTCTTTCTTTTCTTTTTGTTTTATTTTCATTTCCATGAAATATCTTTTTTCCATCTTTTTACTTTCTGGCTGTGTATGTCTTTGATCTGAAATGAGTCTCTTATAGGCAGTATAGGTAAGGGTCTTGTTTTCTTCTCCATTCAGCCATCCTATGTATTCTGATTGAAGCATTTAATCCACTTGTATTTAAAGTTAATTGTTGGTAGATGTGTAGTTATTGTCATTTTCAATTCATATTTTTTATCTCTTATTTTTTTTTAAAGAAGTCTCTAACATTTCTGCAGTACTAGCTTGGTGGTGATGAACTCTTGTTAGCTTTTTCTTGCCTGGGAAACTTTATCAGTACTTCAATTCTAAATAATAGCGTTGCAGGGTAGAGTAATCTGGTTGTATATCCTTGCTTTTTAGCAGTTTGACTATTTTGTGCCAGAGGCCTGCAAAGGTTCTGCTGAGAAATCAGCTGGCATTCATTGGGCTCTCCCTTGTTGGTAACTAACTACTATTCTCTTGCTGCTTTTAAGAGTCTGTGGTTTAAGCTTTGTCATTTTAATTATGATGTGTCTTGGTATGGACCTCTTTGGGATCATGGTTCATTTTGTTTGGGACTCTCTGCACTTCCTGAGCTTGTATGTCTATTTCATCCTGTAGGTTAGGAAAGTATTCTGTCATTATTTCTTCAAATAGGTTTTCAGTTCCTTGTTCTCTCTTCCCGTCTGGTGTCCCCATGATGTGAATGTTAGCATGCTTGATGTTGTCCCAGTGGCCTCTTAAACTGTCCCATTATTTTGGATTTTTTTTTTCTTGTCGCTGTTCAAATTGTGTGTTTTCTGCTACCTTATCTTCCAAATCGCTTATTTCACCCTCCGCTTCATCTTATCTACTGTTGATTCCCTTTAGTGTATTCTTCATTTCAGTTATCGTATTATTTCTCTTTTTTATTTTCCGTCTCCATTTATGTGTTTCCTGTCTCTTCATCAGAGTTCTCACTGAGATCAATGAGCAGCCTTACAACCAGTGTTTTGAACTCTGCATCTGGTAAATTGCTTCTCTCCATTTTGTTTAGTTCTTGTTCTGGAGCTTTGTTCTGTTCTTTCATTTGGGACATATTTCTTTTTCTTCCCATTTTGGCTGCCTCCCTGTGTTTGTTCCTGTATATTTGGTAGAACGTCTATGTTTCCCGGTCTTAGTAGAGTGGCCTTATGTAGTAGGTTTCCTTGGAGCTCAGTGGCACAGTCTTCCTGGTCAGCTGAGCTGGGTGCTCCAGGTGTGTCCCTTGTGTTGTTTGAGTGTGCCCTCCTGTTTTAGTTGAGCCTTTATTGCTATTTATACATCAGTGGGAGGGATTGACCCTTGGATTGATTGGTTGTGGGGACTGGCTGGTGACCGATTGAATAGCTGATGGGCAGGGGCTGAGCCTACAGAGCAGAATTTGCTTTAGCATGGCTGTGGTGCCTCCTGAGTCTGCCCTTTGGATGTGTCATTTGTGAAGGTGCTTAGGCGGTGCTCTGGTATGATCTGAAGCTAGCCATCATGTGTATTGGTGCTGGGGCCTCTTAGGAGGGGTTCTCTTGCCAGCCAAGAACAGCCACTCCCTGTTCCCTGCTAGGAGCACCTTGATTGGAGATACAATGTGATCTTAAGATGGTTGCCACTTGTGTTGGTCCTGGAGGTGCCTGGGAAATGCTAAGCTGAGAACTGAGGTTGGCAGCCACTAATGCCTAGTTTGGGCTGCTTAAAAAGAGGTATTGGGTATGCTTCAGCCACTTGCTGCTTATTTGGGTTGTGAACCTTTAAGAGATTTTAGGCAAGTCTGCAGCATGATCCACGATGGGCCATTTGTGTGGAAGGGTCACTGGAAGTGGCTTGGGTGGGCCTATAAGTTGGGTGGCGTGGGCTCTCAGGGAATCACCAGGGTGGGGCATATGATGTTAGCTGGGTTGATGGAGAATTAGAATGTTACTTGCCTCTGTCTGTTCACTAGGTGGGGTGGGGGGTGGGTTCAGCAAAGGGACAATGGTTAATGCTAGCACTTCTGTCTGGGAGAAAGCTGCCCTTCCACACCTTGCACTTAATCCAGGCCATTCATTTCCTCCCTGTATGTCCCCAGTGTTTTTCAAGCTGCTGCCCCAGTGCTGGAGCTCAGAGTGAATGGGTCAGCCAGCACGGAATTCCATGAGTGGATCTTTTAAGAGGAACCCCTGGAACTTCACACCTTCTGGCTCACTCAGACCAAACCCCGCTGGTTTTATTGTTTGTTTGTTTGTTTATTTTTTGGTTTTTTTTGTTTTTTTTTTAAATATGGAACGCTTCACAAATTTGCATATTCTTGCACGGGGGTCCATGCTAATCTCTGTATCATTCCAATTCTAGCATATGTGCTGCCTAAGTGAGTACCTCCCCTGCTTTTAACAGCCAGAAGTTATGGTGACTTCTCTTCCCAGCACTAGAGCCCTGGGCTTGGACACCTGGTGTGAGGCTGAGACTCCTGTCTCCTCTGAGGGAACCTCTACAGCCAAGATATCTCTCCCAATTTTTAACCGCTATATGTGGGCTTGGAGCCACCCATACAGCATCTCTCCACCCTTCCTATTAGTCTCAACATGGCTTCTATATATTTTAGTTATAGGACTTCTGTTCAGCTAGGTTTCAGGCAGTTCTGTAGTTTAGTTGTAATTTGATGTCTTGTGAGAAATGAACACAGCATTTACTCTACCATTGACCAGAACTCTTAAAGATATTTGTTCATAAATAGTAGTTTTAGTTTTAATGAAGTTCAATATATCATTCTTTTTTCTTTATGACTTAAGAAATATAATTTGTACTCCTTAAAAATTTTTCTTTGTCCCATGATTATGAAGTTGGTTTTTTATGCTATCTTTTAGAAGCTTTTCTTGTTTTACCTTTATTTTTAGATCAATCTACCTGGCATTAATATTTTAAAAATATTGTTTTACTTAACATTCATTAAAATTTCAGATTTACAGAAGAGTTGCAAGAATAATACAAATATATCCAACTTTTCTTTACCCAAATTCCCAAAATGTTAATATTTTATTATTACTACAAAGATAGTTAAATATTGACATTAGACAAAACAGTGAGATGCTGGAGCCATCTTGTGTACAAAAGTTGATTGTTAAAATTCAGGAATTTTCAGGTCAATTTTTAAATTATGATAGCTCGAAATGGGGCATTGGGCAATATTATTTCACTGAAATTAGCAAATCAAGAAATCACTTCTCCCCTTTTTTGCATATATCAAACATTACATTACCACAAAAACAAAAATAGATGCATGATTTCAAACAAGTAGGTATTTGTGATCACAAGGTTAGTGAGTAGTAACAAAATTAGAAGAAGTTGATTGAAAGAAGAAGCTGACAGTGTTCCCTATGCAGGAATGAAGGGAATTTCTAGGTTTCTAAATGCAACATTTCAGTTGCCCAACTGAAGTTTACGATTTGCAATCTGAAATAAAACAGCTACTTTGCATATGTTGTGGTGAATACGGCCTTACAAGAAATTAATTCATAAAATAAAACTTGATGTGTTATAGCTTTGAAAAGAATAAAATTATAGATAACACTTAAGTGGAACGATAATATTAAACATATTATCTGATTTCAGGTCTGATACATAATAGCATTGTTCTTGGAATTAACTGGAGGTTCAGAAGAAATTTGTAAAGCTTCCAGTCCACCACTTGAAATCAGACTATGCTTGTATTTTCAGCATTATGTTCTAAAATTTGGGCAATAATGGTGGTTTGCAGTTTTAGTTAAATATGTATTAAATATTACAAATAGAATAAAACAACAAAATAAAAATTACTGTGTTTTTTAAATTACTTAATAAAAAAATGAATTACTTATAAACTTATCCTGGTTAATTGTGAGTTAGCTTCCCTAAAATGTTTCTTTTTGAAATAAATTATGTTACATGTAAGAAGAAAAAGAGTACATTGACTCCTCATTTTATAATTCTGTGTATATTCCACAGAGTGAAATTAACTTGACATGATTTAAAATATAAAGTACTCTGTGATTTTATTCAGCTTTAAGAAATATAGCAGTACAGATTTAAGCCAGAAGTTACATTTTTCCCCTTTATATATTTATGTATACATGTATATAGTGTTTATAATATAAATATTTATATGTTATATTTAAATGCTCAATTTTTTATGATCTAGTTAAATAACAGTATTTCATACTGTCGTCTTGTGTATAACAAAACATCTTTAAGTAAATACTTGCATGGAATGTTTTTTGAAATTTTATAGCAGTTTTAATATCCGAATAGGAAATTGTTTTGCAGTTAAATCAACTTCTATGAGAGTTTCTGGCAAAGATTTAAGATTTTAAAATAAATAACAGGACTTTAATGTCTTAGTAAAGTTAAACATTTTGACACTACTGAATTGTAAAATGCTGCAAGCATCTAAAAATATTTGTTATTTTGCCTTTCAATATAGATTGTGTAAAATTTGTGATTGAGCTTAGTTGTGCTCATCTTGATAACTTGTTGGTTTTTGTTGGTTGACATATATCATAGATGATTGTTGCTTACATTAAGTCCTTTACTTTTATATAAATGATACTCTGTCTACAAGTTAAGACTTCTGGAAGTATGTGCTTTTAACACTGAAATGATTTGGTCCGTAAAGTAGGTGTCACTTAGAAAAGAATAATCAACCAGAATGCCAGGCCAGTGTCAGAATATAAAACTTAAAACTTGAAGGTTCATATTTTAATCCTGAGCAAAATTTTCTACCATTTTGCTTATCTCTGAAGAATCAGTGAAAAATCATAATTCTTACGTAGTTCCTATAGACTGATAGGATGATGAGGTAGAGTTGGGTCTTTGTAATTACCTCTGCTTATAGGAAAAAAAATCAGTGGTAGAGTTGCCTTGCTCAGTCATTGCATTTAAGTTCCTTTCCCAGTGTTAGCTAACATAGTGGTGGTTAAATTAAATAAAAATACTGTATAGAAATAAAAGAGATAGACATGGTAGAAGCTACTGATATAATTGGCTTTATTATGTCTTAATTGTCTACATCGACAGTTGGTTAAGTTGTAAAAATATATTTCTTTAAATGATCTGTTAACAGAAAAAATAGTCAGCAGAATATTGTAAAATTTCCTTTGACAAGAGTATATATTTAGGTTAAAGAGTGAGGTGAATCTGAATGTATTATATTTTTATATATTTTTAAAGATATACACGTAAGTGGCAATATATTTTGTTTTTCAGATTTGGAGGGTTATCCGGTATATTAAGTTCTTACTGATAATGGCAGAACATCCACCACTCCTGGATACATCTCAGATTCTAAGTAGTGATATTTCTCTTCTTGTCTGCCCCTATTGTAAGTGCAGATGGAACACAACAGGTAAGGAATGTTTATTTCTTGATATCTAGTACACATGTATTTCAGAAGAATGCAAAATTTTAAGCAGAATAAAGTATCACAACAGAGATTTCCTGTTCATGTTTTAAACTCCAGTTCAAAATGCTGTTTTGATTTCATAAGACAGTGAAATAATGAGACTTTTTTCAAAGTCACTTTAAAATGTCTCACTAATGTTTAAATTTCTGGTGTGTATATCTAGTTACTGCCAAAGTTTCTGTTTTACTTTAGACAATGTACTAGTCCCTGAATGTCTTAACTAAGTTTAACCTGGTACCTTGATGCTTCAATAAATCATTATTGAAGTCATGATTTTAATTATGAAATTTAATGACTGCCTGTATTACATAACAATGAAACTACCTTTTTCTTTTATTCTCTTGTCCATATCCCCTTCCCCAAAAGGAAATACACAATTCTGGAAAAGCTGGTGTTTTCCCCGCTACCATGGCTTTATATAGTTCCGTAAAGGGGCAAGAATGATGGGCTTTCATAAGAACCTCTTATTCGCTAAGCAATGTGCTTAAATCTCATAGCAATCCTATGTGGTAGGAATTTTTAAAATTGTAAGTGAAGAAACAATAATTAAGGACATAATAGGTAATACTGTAAAAATGCTTACTATGTAAAAAACATGCTAAGAACGTTATGATGGTATTTCTTTTCAACAGTCATATGAGATAGGTACACCTGTACCTATCTTTTCAGATGAAAACAAAATGAAAGGTTCAATATCACAGCAAGCTTTTGCTCCTAAGCATTACTTATTGCCTCCCTGGGAAACTAAGAAATAAACAGTCATATTTTGTTACATTTATAAACTTAGTATCTATAGTGGAGGATGATTTGCTTATAAGATAAGGAGCTACTTTGTTAATTTGCTATTGAAAAATCAAAAGTGATTGACTTGAGTTGTAAATTTTTCAGTTTTGAATAACATGGCAGGAAAAGTGTTACTGGTTTAATTTTCACATGCGCTCAGATAGCTTTTAGCATCAACTTCATTAACTTCTTTTTTGGGTCAGATTTAAGTCTTTAAGTCCCCTTACCCCCCCCCCCCCAAATAATTAGTGTGGCAGATTATTTCATTTACTTTGAGGCTCTAGGAATGTCCAGTTGTCATTGTTGCCTCAAGCGGCCACTGTCTTCATCGTCGTTTGTATAGTCCAGTGCATAAATCTATTAAGCAGTTAATTGCAGTACATTGATGTTGCTACAGGATATATATATATAGTCTGTAAGAGGAAGACAATAGGCTGAAACAGGACCACAAGTGTCCTCTCAAGACATCTTTCTTTTTCCCCAAATGAGATTCTGTAGGCAGAATTTTTCTTGAAACGTTGAGGGCAACATGGCTATTAATATAGCAGTAGTGTATATTTAAAAAACGTGCTAGGGAATGGAATAAACTTAGCAGAGCAAGGTTTGACACAGGTGCTGTCACTGAGTCTGAAAGATAGGTTTTTAGGCAGGATTTGAAAAACAGGTTTCAGGAGGTAAAGCCTTAAATTATAACTAGCAGAGTGTCTTGTAGTTTGATAGCGAGAAATAAAGATGCATAGAAAGAGCAGAAGGACTTGGTTGATAGAGTTGGGTTTGATTTGGGTGACCTCAGACAAGTTATTTAACTTCTGAGTATATTGCTTCTCTATAAAATGGAGGTAATAATAGCTTCTTTGGAGTAGCTGTGAGAGTCAAGTGAGCCTCAAGGAGCTTCGTAAATGTTTGCAGAATCTGAATTGAAGCACTCAGTAAATGTTTAAAAGACTGAAGAAATACTATAGATATGCCAGTCAGGACGTAATTCAGTAAAGATAGCTATGGTAAGCAGTGGATCAAAAAACTAAGAGATAGTTATACTAAAGTGTAATGTAGGAGTAGACCAATAGCTGTGGTAAAAATGGAAGGAACTGAACAAAAGTAGATAACAATTGAGGCGGGAGGTCAATAAACTTGACAACAGGCATTTTTTTGTCTTAAGAACTTATCGGTATTTCTAAGTATGACCAAGTTAGAGCTTGCCTATGGACATAAAACACCTGGTTGATGCCTGTAGTAAAAAAGCATACTCAAAGACAGTTCCTGATAGGATTTGGAAGTGTCATTTACATGCATGATATTAAAAATTCAGGATAACGCATAGTTTGTCCCTTGTCTTAACTTTTTTGGGAATATGTTACTGCTTCCTGGGAATATATTATGGGATGATTTCTGTTTCACCTCTTAAGATCAAATTAATTTTCTTATAGTTGATGCTCCAAATTTTCTATGGCCTCATCACCGCTTCCTGGTTTTATATAGTAAACATATTTGATACTGTGTCATATTATATATAGTGGGTCTTTTGGCTTACAAGTTATACTAGAGGGAATTCTTCTGACATCATTGTTACTATTGTTGTTTTTAAGGAAGCTATAATAGACATTTGTTATTCATTTTATCTAGCACTATCAGAACCATTTTTTGTTTTTGAAGAGTACTCATCTCCCTTTTTTGTAATTAATAAACCTTATTTTTAGAACAGTTTTAGTTAACAAGTTGAACAGAGAGGTGCTTTCATATACTTCTTTGAAGTATATGAAGTTTCCCTATTATTAACATCTTATATGAGTATAGTACATTTGTTAGTCAATCAGCAATATTGATACATTATTATTAAGTAAGTTCCGCAGTTCACATTAGAGTTCATTCTTGCTTTCTGTGGTTCTATGGGTTTTCACAAATGTATTCTGTTATATCACCATTACATTATATCATACAGAATAGTGTCATTGCCCTAAAAATCCCCTTCACCTATTTATCCCTCCCTCACTTCTTGCTCCACGCTGGCCCTTAGCAACTACCAGTATTTTACTATCCCTATAAATTTATCTTTTCCAGAATGTCATATAGTTAAGATTCATACAGTAT
The DNA here is from genome assembly GCA_003508835.1 of Eonycteris spelaea. NCBI lineage: Eukaryota > Metazoa > Chordata > Mammalia > Chiroptera > Pteropodidae > Eonycteris > Eonycteris spelaea. The sequence goes on along the minus strand of PUFA01000072.1, from coordinate 8,821,142 downwards.
GTAGCCCCTTCAGACCAACTTCTTTCACTTAGCAGTATGGTCAAGACAGTTTCTTTCTGTGCCTTAATAGCTAATTTCTTTTTATTGAATAATATCATTATATAAATTTATGACAGTCTTTATCTATTCACCTATTTGAAGAAGAGCTTGATTGCTTCCAGTTTTTGGCAGTTATAAACAAAGCTGCTTTAAACATTCACATGCAGGTTTTTGGATAAGATATGTTTTCAACTCAATTGGGTAAATACCAAGGAGCATGATTGTTGGATCATGTGTAGTAAGACTGTGTTTAGTTTTATAAGAAACTACCAAACTGTTTTCCAAAGTGGCCATATTATTTTGCATTCTCAAGCTTGTGCTTGATTTGAGATTATACCCTTTCTTGATGGAGTGATAGAAGCATGTATGAGTGCTTGTGCTGCCCTGTTAGAACTTCCAATTTGCCTTAGGGAATTTGAGCTTCAATCACAAGTGGAATTCTCCCAGCTCTATTCACTGTTGCTTTCATCAGAAGAAAAGTTTCAGATATTTTGGTTTCTTGTGTGTTTCAACAATTTCCTAATTTTACTTTACCTTCTCTAATTTCTACCTATTTATCTTCCACAAGGAGCGAGTGCGTTTAAACTTTTGGTGAAGATCTTTAAAAACTCAGTCTGCCTATTTAGCTTCTTTTTCAGTCTTCTCCATTTCATTAATATTTTTTAAATTATTATTTTGTAACTGTCTGACTTGCACCTGTGAGATTTTAATTTATGGAGGTGACTGAGTAGTGACCTGGGGAGGCTACATTTTCCAAAAGAAGGGAGACACAGGGAAAGCATCAGTTTTGGTCAGGAGGCAGAAACAGAAGCACGAAGAAAGCCTAGGCAAAAACTGTTATTGGTATTTCTACAGGAAAGGCACAGCAGGATAAACAGCTTAGGATTAGCTCCTTTTAATAATCATAGCAGACAAAATTTAAGTGTTTGTGAGGAGATGGAGAAAAGGGAACCCTTGTACACTTGGGAATGTAAATTGATGCAGCCACCATGGAGAACAGTATGGAGGTTCCTCAAAAAACTTAAAAATAGAAAAAACCCTTTGATCTAGCAATTTCACTTCTGGGTGTTTATCTGAAGGAAACAAAATCACTGTCTCAAAACTATTTCTGCACCATATGTTCATTGCCACAGTATTTAAATAGCCAAGACATGGAAACAACTTAAAATGTCCATCAGTAGATAAATGGATAAAGAAATTGTGGTGCATATATACAGAAAGAAATCCTGCCATTTGTAACAACATGGGTGGACCTTAAGGACATTATGCTAAGTGAAATAAGTTGGAGAAAACAAATACTGTGTAATCTTATTTGTGGAATTCTAAAAATATCTGAACTCTTATAGATTACAGAGAACAGATTGGTGGTTGCCAGAGGCAGGGGGTTCAGGGTGGGGTGAAGATGGTCAAAAGATACAGACTTCCAGTTAAAGATAAATAAGTCTTTAGGATGCAATGTGCAACATTAGTGACAATTGTTAACAGTACTGTATTGTATATTTGAAAGTGCTAAGAGAGTAGATCTTAAAAGTTCTTATTACAAGAAAAAAAATTTGTAACTGTGTATTGGTGGATGTTAACTAAATTTGCTGTGGTAATTTGCACAATGTATTCGCATACTAAATAACTGTGTTCTGCACTTAAATTAATACAGTGTTATATGTTAATTATTTCTCAATAAAAAATAAAAGTAAAAAATTCTGGCAAGCTTTGGGCTCTATGGTGGTCCTTAGTTTGCTGGTACTCGGCTCTGGGTTGTTATAAGGCATGGGAACATTGGCTTGGTGTGTAAGAGTTCAGTGAGGTTGGAGCTGTAGACTTGGAATTTGTTGGTTTGCATATGAGTTGTGTGCTCCTGGCCCACCTTTTTGCTATCTCTAAGAATTAGCTCTGGGTGAAGCAGTCTCCCTCGCCTGCTCAGCCACAAATTGCCAGAGCATCAAGAACACACAAAATAAGAAAACAGTTAACATAATGGCTGTGTGATTAATGGATGCCAAATAGGCAAATACAGAATCTAAGAAAACATAGTAGATGCCTGAGCTTACTTTTTTAAAACCTGTTTTAAATTTTGAACTATAACATATAAAGTACATAAAACAAATGTGTAGAATATGATAATAAAGCATAAACTTTATAACTCCCAGCCATTCTGAGATAGAATATGCAAATACCCTAGAAATCACCTGTGTTTCCTTCTCCATCACAGTACCCTCTTTAATTGGAGGATAGTGTACCACTATCCTCATGTTTATGACAGTTGCCTCCAGACTTTTCTTTATAGATTTATCCACCTATACACCATTAAGCAGTAATAGTTTAATGTTTTATTCTTTTTTATCCTTACACATTTTATTTTTATTAATTAATTAATTTTTGGTGATGACATTGGTTAACAAAATCAGGTAAGTTTCAGCTGTAGATTTTAACAGTAAACCATATGTACATTTACATTCTGTGTTCACTTCCCATGCATAGATTTCTTTCTGTCACATATTCGACCCATTTTATCCTATCTACCTCCCCTCTTCCCCACTACGCTCTGGTAACCACTAGTCTGTTGTTCATGTCCATGAGTATCTGTTTGTTTGTCCTGTTCATTTGTTGCTTTTAGGTTTATATCCCATTGTAAGTGATAACATGTGATTTTCAACTTTTTCTGTCTGGCTTATTTCGCTTAGCAAGATTATCTCGAGGTCCATCCGTGGTGTCACAAATGGCAGTATTTCATCTCTTCTTATGGCTGAGTAATATTCCATTGTATATATACCACAGCTTCTTTAGCCAGTCATCTACCATAAGACACTTTGGTTGCTTCCATCCTGGCCACGTGAATAATGCTACTTAGAAATCAGTGTGTGGATACTTTTCAGATATGAGTTTTCAAGTTTTGGGTAAATACCCAGTAGAGGGATTGCTGGATCATATGGTAGATCAATTCTTAGGTTTTTGGGAACCTCCATACTGTTTTCCATAGTAACTGTATCAATTTGCAGTCCCATAGTAGTATATGAAGGTTCCTTTTTCTCCACATCCTTTCCAACATTTGTTATTACTTGTCCTGTTGATTATAGCTATTCTAACAGATGTGAGATGGTATCTCATTGTGGTTTTGATTTGCATTTCCCTAATAGCTAGCGATGTTGAGCATCTTTTCATATATTTGTTGGTCATTTGTATGTCCTGAGGGAGAAGTGTCTGTTCAGGTCCTCTGGCCATTTTTTGATTGGAATCGTTTTTGGGGTTTTTTTTGTTGTTGTTATTGAGTATATGACTCTTTGTATATTTTGGGTAATAAGGCCCTTATCAAGAGTGTTGCTTGCAAATATATTTTCCCATTCAGGTGGTTGTCTGTTTATCTGTTAACAGTTTCTTTTGCTGTGCAAAAGCTTCTTTAGTTGATGTAGTCCCACTATTAATTTTTGCTTTTATTTTTCCTTGCCTTTGGAGGTCAAATTCATAAAATCCTCTTTAAGTCCAAGGCCCTTGAGTTTAGTTTCCTATGTTTTCTTCTATGCATTTTATGTTTTTAGTTTTATTATTTCAGGTCTTTAATCCATTTTGTTTTTGAGTTAATTTTGATGTGCAGTGATAGAAAACAGTCTAGTTTCATATCTTTTGCAGGTGTCTTTTCTGGTTTTCCCAGTCCCATTTATCGAAGAGACACTTTCCTTTCTCCACTGTATGTTTTGGGCTTTTTTTGGTCCAAAATTATTTGCCCATATAAACATTAGTTTACTTCTGAACTCTCGGTACTGTTCCACTTGTCCGTGTGTCTGTTTTTCTGCCAAAACCATGCTATTTTTTATATTGTCACTTTGTAGTATAATTTGAAGTTGGGCAGAGTGATGCATCCAGCCTCATTCTTTTTCTCAGGATGGCTTTGGCAATTCGGGGTCTTTTGTGCTTCCATAAAAATCTGATGATTTATGTTCTATTTCTTTAAAAATGACAATGAGATTATGAGATTTTGTTGGGATTGCATTAAATCTGCATAATACTTTAGGTAATAAGGTCTTTTAACTGTGTTGATTCTTCCAATCCAAGAACACAAAATATATTTCCATTTCTTTGTATCTTCGATTTCTTGTAATAGGGTCTTACAGTTTTCATTATATAGGTCTTTCACATGTTTCATTAGCTTTATTTCTAGGTATTCTTTTTGTTGCAATTGCAAAAGGAATTGTTTCCTCTTCTCTTTTCTGGGACTTCCTTATTGGAGTATAGGAACGCTATGGATTTTTCGAACATTGATTTTGTATCCAGAAACTTTGCTTTATTTGCTTTTTGTTTCTAAGAGTGTTCTTGTGGAGTCCTCAGGGTTTTCTGTTTAGAGAATCATGTCATCTGTAAATAATGAGAGTTTGGACCTCTTCATTTCCTGTGTGGATGCCTTTTATATCTTTCTCTGCCTGATGGCACTTGCTAGGACCTCCAATGTAATATTAAATAACGGTGGCGATAGCGGGCAGCCTTGCATTGTTCCTGATCTTAGAAGGAAAGTTTTTAGTTTTTCACCATTAAGTATAATGTTGGCTGAGGACTTTATTATGTTAGGTAACTTTCCTTCTATACCGATTTTGTGACGGGTTTTGATCATAATGGATTAAAGCCTTGTCAAAGGCTTTTTTTCACATCTGTTGATGTGATCATATGATTCTTATTTTTCATTTGTTTATGTAGTGTATCACATTAATCTATTCGCGTAGTGTTGAACAATCCGTGTGCCCCTGGATGAAGCCTACTTGATCATGGTGTATAATCTTTTTAATATGTTGCTGTATTCATTTCACTAGTATCTTATTTAGGATTTTTACATGTGTTCATGAGAGAGATTGGTCTGTAGTTTTCTTTTTTGTGTGTTATCTTTACCAGGTTTTGGCTTCAGGTAATATCGGCCTCATAAAATGAGTTGGGAAGTATTACCTCCTCTTTGATCTTTTTGGAAGAGTTTGAGGAGAATAGGTATTAAATCTTCTTTGAATGTTTGGTAGAATTCACTGGTGAAGCCATCTGGTCCTTGACTTTTACATTTGGGGAGGTTTTTGATGATTGTTTCAATTACCATACTGCTGATCAGTCTATTTAGATTTTCTAGTTCTTGATTCAGTCTCAGCAGCTTGTATATTTCTAAGTACTGGTCCATTTCTTCTAGGTCATTAAATTTGTTCTTATATACTTTTTCTTAGTATTCTTGTAGGATCCTTTGTATTTCTGCAGTATCTGTCATCATTTACCCTTTTTCATCCCTGATTTTTTGTTTATTTGTGTCCTTTTTTCTTTAGTGAGTCTAGCCAGGGGTTTGTCAATTTTTTAACCTTCTCAAAGAACCAGCTCTTTGTTGCATTTAGTTTTTCTATAGTTTGTTGGTTGTTGGTTTGTTTTCAGTTTCATTTATTTCTGCTCTAATTGTGATTATTTTTTTCCTTCTGCTGATTTTAGGCTTCATTTGTTCCTCTTTTTCTAGGTTTTTAAGATGAAGCATTAGGTTATTTGGGCTCATTCTTCTTTTTGAAGATAAGCCTGTAATGATAAGAACTTTCCTCTTTTGACCGCTTTTGTTGTGTCCCAAAAGTTTTGATATGTTGCACTATCATTTATCATTTGTTTCTATGTATCTCTTGATCTCTTATTTCTTTCTCTGATCCAGTTATTCTTCAGTAGCATGTTGTTTAATCTCCATGTATTTGTGGTTCTTCCTGCTTTCTTTTTGCAGTTGATCTCTAGCTTCAAAACATTATGATCAGAGAATATAATTGGTATATTTCTACCCTCTTATATTTGTTGAGGCTATATCTCTGTCCCAGTATATGGTCAATCCTTGAGAATATTCCGTGTGTAAGAAAGAATGTATAAGCATCTGTTTTGAGATGAAAGCTTCTATAGATGTCAGTTATGTCCAGTTGGTCTAATAAGTCATTTAAGGATGTTATTTCCTTATTGATTTTCTATTTGGTGATCTGTCATATCTGACAGTGAGGTATTTAGGTCCCCTACTACGGTAGTGTTTTGTTCTGTTTCTCCCTTTAGTTCTGTTAGTAATTGGCTTTAATAAATTTCAGGGCTCCCTGATTGGGAGCATAGATATTAATAAGTGTAATGTCTTCTTGGTGCATGATTCATTTTATCATCATTATTTTTCTTTACCTTTTCTGTTTTATTCTTGATAAACATTTGGCTGCTTTCTAGTTTGGGATTATTATGAATGATGCTTTCCTCCTCCTCCTCTCTCCTCCTCTCCTCCTCCTCCTCCTCTCCTCCTCTCTCCTCCTCCTCCTCTCTCCCTCCCTCCCTTCCTCCTTCCTTCCTTCCTTCCTTCCTTCCTTCCTTCCTTCTCTTCTTTCTTCTTTCTTCAACACTCCTGAATATATATTCTGGCTGTAAACCTTTTGTCAATCATTGTCAATCATTGACATGATTAATTTTTTCTTCTGTTTTGGTTAGTCTTTCCACTCTCTTTAGTGTCTTTTAATGAACAGCTCTTAATTTTAATATGGTCAAATTGATCAGTTCTTTCCATCTAGAACTATTGTTGTTTCTTAAGAAATTCTTTCCTACACTGAGGCAATGAAAATATTTATCTACATAACCTTCTAAAAATCATAGTTTCGCCTTGAACATTTTATTCTAAAACCCACTGAAATTATTTTTTTGTGACTTATCAAGCATGGGTCGATTAGATTAATTTTCCTTATGTATACCCAGTTATCTCAGCACTATTTGTTGGAGACTAATTTTTCTGTTGCTCTACAGTGATACTGATGTTATAAATTAAGTGACCATATATTTTTTTTGGACTATTTCTGGATTCTTAATTCTGTTTCATTGGTCTGTTTGATTATTCCTGTGCTACAAATATACCAAGACTTTAAATGAAGTCTTGGTATCTGGAAGGCAAACTCTCCTACTTTGTTGTTCTTCGAGTGTCTCAATATTCTTGGCCTTCACATTTACTTATAAAATTTAGAATTAGCTTATCAATATACACACATACACAATGTGCTGAGATTTTCATTTGGATTACTTTGAATCTATAGATAATTTAGGAGAGAATTGACATATTTACAATATTGTCTTTCAGTCCTTGAGTTGGCATATCTATACTATTATTAATTGTGTGTGTATCTGTGTGTATGAAATTTCATGTTCTGTTTTTGGTAAATAGAAAACAGTATTTTTTGTATATTGGTTTCATGCCTAGAAGTCTTGCTGGATAATAATAATTTTGTATATCTGTATGATTTTTAGTTATTTGTAGATTCTTTCAATTATTATGTATAAAATCATCATATGCAAATAATGAGTTTTTTCTTGTTTTATAATCTATACTTTTTTCCTCATTGCTATGCTAAGACTTCCAGTATAATGTTGACTAGAAGAAGTAATAATGGTAAGCATCCTCATTCTGGTCTTGAGAATGTTTGTAGCATTTGGCCATTAAGTGAGATGTTTACTATAGATTTTTTTATAGATATTCTTACAAGATTAAAGAAGTTCTAGTCTGTTCCTTGTGTGCTAAGAATTTTTTGCCTTAAGTAAGTGTTTGAATATTTTGTTTCTTTTTCTGCATCTCTTGAGATTATATTTCTCCTTTAAATTTCAATATAATAATTTGCATTTATTTCTCTAATGTTTGATATTCCTGGCATAAACCTAATTTGATTGTAATATGCTGCTCTTGACTGTAATATATTGCTGGATTTCGGTATGCTAATATCTTTTCAAAGATTGAATATTTAGTCTGTGTTCATGAGAGAGATTGACCTATAATTTTTTTCCTAATATCCTGTCTTTGGTATCAAAGATATGCTAACCTCATAAAATAAATTTGGAAGTGTATCCTCTTTTTTCTTGTATTCTCTGGGTAAATTTACATCAACCTAAAATTATTTCTTCCTTGAATATTTGGTAGGACTTGTTCAGTGAAGCCTCTGGGTCTAGAGTTTTCTCAAGTATAGAGAAGTGATGAAGTAAATTGGACTCATGCTATTAATACTTTTTAATGCTATGAGTAAGTCTGGAAGTAAGTGTTGATGTTACTGAGCTGATCTGTATATATAGTCACGCCCCATAACAACATCTGCGTCAACAACGGATTGTATATACCACGGTGGTCCCATAATATTATAATGGAGCTAAAAAATCTATCGCCTAGTGACATTGTAGCAATTGTAACATCTTAGCATAGCAGATTACAGTATTCTTGTATTAATGGCAATGCTGGTGTAAACAAACCTACTGTGCTGCCAGTTGTATAAATTATACTTGATAATAAACTACTATGGTACTGGTTTATGTGTGTACTATACATTTTATTGTTATTTTAAGGTGAAGTCTTTCTACTTACATAAAAAAAAGTTTACTGTAACAATATGTTGTGTCACACCAACAGCAGCCTCATACATCTGTTTACTGCCTCTCTTGATTGCATCCTTTTCTCTTGTACTTGATTTAATCTCATGTTATTTTGTTCATCATGGCCCCTAAGCGTACAAAATCCACTACTAATGTTGCCAGTAAGAGGCCACATCTAGTGATTGATCTGGAAACTAAATTAAAAGTGATTAAGGACAGCCGAGGTAGAAAGTGTGGTGGTTATTGCTAGCCAGTCAGGGATGTCTCATTCTGCCATAGCTACAATCTTGAAGAACAAGAACAAAGTGACAAGCTGTTGAAGAATCTACTTCATTGAAGGCAGTGACACTAACAAGAATTCAAGAAAGGCTTATATCAGACATGGAGAAAACTTCTAATGACCTGGATTGAAGACCAGACGTAGAAGCATAATTCTTTCAGCACCATGATGATCATAGCCAAAGCAAAAAGTTTGTTTGCGATGAAAAAAGAAGAGGCTGGACCCCAATTGTAATGTTGAATTTACTGCTAGCTCTAAGTGGTTTGTATGATTCAAGAATTGTTATTTATTATGTAATGTGAAAAGCAAGTGGTGAGTCTTCAAGTGCTGATGTGAAGGCAGCTGAAGAATTTTTGAAAACTAAATAAATCGATTATATGGAGGAATATTACCTGCCAGAGCAAAATGTTCAATATGGATGAAACCTCCCTATTTTGGAATGTATGTGGCTGAAAGGACTTTCATCCACAAAGAAACTAAGTCAGGCTTCAAGGCTTTTAAGGACAGGATAGCAGTCTTGCTTGGGGGCAATGTCGCAGGCTACAAATTAAAACTCTTTGTGATCTGGCACAGTGAGAACCCCAGGGCCTTCAAGCATATTAGTAAGCACACTCTGCCAGTGTACTATAGAAATAATAAGAAGTCATGGATGACCCAGCTTCTTTTCCAAGATGCACTGTTGAATTGCTGTGCCAGCAAAATAGTGAAGTATTGTTTGTAGAATAATATATACTTTTAAAGATTTTGCTTATTGTTGATAATGCTTCCAAACATTCCTTTTTTTTTTTTTTAATTGATCTTTGTCCCAATGTCAAAGTAGTGGTTCTTCCTCCAGATACCACTTTGATCCAAACAATTAATGGATCAAAGAGTTATAGCAGCTTTACTGAGGTCCTCCTAACCTGAGGAGGACTTTTGCTCAGGCTATTGCTGTAACTGAGAAGACACTGATGCAATTCTGGAAAGATTATATCATCTCTGATTGCATCGAGAACCTTACTTGGGCTTGGGGTGATGTAACCAGAGAGTGTTTGAATTGCATCTGGAAGAAACACTAAAGAGGTTCATCCATGACTTCAGAAGATTTGCCGGAGATGAGGAGGTTGCAGAAATCAACAAGGCCGTGGTTGATATGGCAAACAACTTTAACCTGGGCATAGATGAGGATGACGTTGAGGAGCTCCTAGAGGTGGTTACTGAGGAATTGACTAATGTGGAGTTGTTAGAACTAGAACAGGAACACATAAATGAAGAAGAGGCAAGAGAAAAGGAAACTATATAGGAGAAGAAAAAGAAGAACCCTCAAGAAAATTCACAGTGAAGAGTTTAGCAAAAAGTTTTGCGGGTGTCAACAAGCTCCTTAAAAATTTGAAAACATGGACCCGAACACCGAAAGATTTTCATTAATAGAAAGGAATGTTTATGGTGCATTATCTGCTTACAAGCAAATCTGTGATGGGAAAAAAAAAAAAGCAAATCACAATGGACATATTTTTTAAAAGAATGACACCTCCTCAAGAAGCACCCCGAGCAGGTCCTTCAGGAAGTATTCCAGAAGAAAGCATTGCTATGGTAGGAATATTTCATGTGTGTTATTGCCCCTGAAGACCTTCCAGTGGGACAAGATAATAGAGGTAGAAAACAATAATATTGATATCGTGGCCCTGGCCCTGTGTAGGCCTAGCCTAATTTGTGTGTTTATGTCTTAGTTTTTAACAAAAAAGTTTAAAAAGTAATAATAGAATGAAAAAAATTTTAGAGAACAGCTTATAAAATAAGTATATAAAGAGAATATTTTTGCATAGCTGTACAGTGTGCTTTGTTTTAAGCTAAGTGTTATTACCAGAGTAAAAAAGCTTTTTTAAAGTTTATAAAGTAAAATTACAGTAAGCTAGGGTTAAATTATTGAAGAAAAATGGTTTTTTTAAAAATAAATTTAGTGTAGCCTAAGTGCACAGTGTTTATAAAGTCTGCAGTAGTGTTACAAAATGTCCTAGGCCTTCACATTCACTCACCACTCATTCACTCACCCAGAGCAACTTCCAGTTCCACAAGTTCTATTCATGGTACCAGGTGTATCATTTTAAAATCTTTTATACCATATATTTTACCATACCTTTTCTATGCTTAGATATGTATAGATACACAATACTTACCTTTGTGTTATAATTGCCTACAGTATTCAGTACAGTAGCATGCTGTATAGGTTTGTAGCCTAGGAGCAATAGGTTATACAATAAAGCCTAGGTGTGTAGTAGGCTGTGCCATCTAGATTTGTGTAAGTGATGTTCACACAATGACAAAATCACCTAATGATGCATTTTTCAGAATGTATTTCCATCGTTAAGCAACACATGACTATATTTGATATTTAAGCAGTATTAAAATGTTTGAGAAAATCTGAGTTTTATTAGTTTAATAAAAACTGTTTAAGCACTTAAGATTGTGGTTGAGCATTTGAAGAATTTTTTTTAAATAAATAAATACATTAATCTTACTAATGCCAGTTAAAATGTTTAAGGGAATCAAGGCTGGAAAAAGAATATTGTAGTCATAGATAAGAGAATTTGAATTAAGGTTGTATTAATGATGCACAATTTGAGAAATATTAGGGAAGTAGAATTGACTGGAATTGATGGGCACCTGGTCATAGCACAAAGCAGAATGTAAGTATTTTCCCATGGTCTTTCTTTGAACATTCAGGTGGATGGCAAAGCATTCACTAAGATAAATCTTTTCAGTCAGGATTGGGAAGGTTATTTAATGGTAACAGACTATAATCTCATTTGTTTACCAAAGAGTTTATTGCTCATACTACATGTCTTTCAATGGGCATCTGTAGCTGTGCTCCACAGAATTTTAACTTGAGACCCAATGTCTATGTAGAATGCTGCTGGTATCATGGCAAGGATCATGGTGAAATACATACTGACTTCCATCTATGTTTCATTGACCAATGCAAGTCACACCGTCAAACCTGCCATCGATGGGGTGGGGAAAGATAAGCTTACCCTAGGGAGAGACAGCAAATATTTGGGGAAATAATACAGTCTTCTACATAAAGGAAAACAAATAGCATAAAAGAACAGCAGTAGAATTTGAGATGTTTGGGAGATGTGTAAGTAGAAATAATAAAAATAGTAGCAGCTACTATTTGAGCCCTTGCTATGTGGCAGATACTGAGTCAAGTCCTTTATGTGTATTGTGTTTAATCTTCATAACAATCCTAAGAAATGCTTTACTATTTCCATTTATATTAACTAGGAATTATAAAGATGTTAAGTTACTTGTTACTAGGTTAAGTAACATAGCTTCTGAAAGGCAAAAATTATGATTCAAAACCAAGTCTGTAAAACTAATAACATATCATGGTCTTAATCACTATAATAATAAGTAAATTAATGGATTAGATTTTAGGAAAAGATCTGATTTGAGCTAGAGACAAGGAAGTCAGAGTTTTAGAGGTAGTGAAGTCATAGGAATGAAGAAAATTATTTGTACTGAGGGAATTTTGATTTGATGCAAAAGGAAAATGTTAGTATTCTGATAGAGCACAGTAGGCACCGTAATGAGTAGGCTTATGAAGCCAAAATGAAATTAGGTTTATACTGTACCTTGATTTGTACTTTTTGGAGCTTATCTTGTTTCTTAGCTTTTCCTCTCGAGGTTTTTTTTGGTCAATTTTTTTTTTAAATTACTATTGACATACTAATTTCAAGTGTACAATATAGTGATTAATACCCATCTGACACCATACAAAGTTATTACAGTATTATTGACTGTATTCCCTATGGTGTACTTTTACAACACCATGACTGTTTTTGAAACGGACAATATGTGCATCTTCATCTGTTTCCCTTTTTCACCCTACCTCTCAACCCCACTCCCATCTGGCAACCATCAATATGTTCTGTGTATCTGAGTTTGTTTTGTTTTTGTTTTTTAGATTCTACATATAAGTGAAATCATACAGTATTTGTCTTTCCTTGTCTGACTTATTTCACTTAGCATAATACCCTCTAGGTCCATCCATCTTGTCACAAATGGTAAGCTTTTATTATTTTTTATGGCCAAATATTATTTCATTGTATATATGTTCTACGTCTTTATTCAGTTGTGTGTCAGTGGACACTTAGGTTGCTTCCACATCTTGGCTGTTGTAAATAAGGTTGTGAACATAGAGATGCATGTTTTTTTCAAATTAGTGTTGTGAGTTATTTTGGATAAATACACAGAAGTGAGATTGCTGCGTCATTTGAGGAAACTTAGTACTGTTTTCCACAGTGGCTGCATCAGTTTGCTGTCCCACCAGCAGTGCACAAGGGTTCCCTTTCTCTACATCTTCACCAATACTTGTTAATTTATTGATGATAGCCATTCAGACAGGAATAAATCCCACTTGATTATGATGTATGATCTTTTTGATTTATGCTGAATTTGGTTTGCTAACTTTCTGTTAAGGATTTTATGTTTATGTTCATCAGGGATATTGGCCTATAATATTCTTTCTTTGTAATATCTTTGTCCAATTTTGGAATCAGAGTCAGTACTGGCCTTGTAAAATGAGATTGGGAGTCTTCCCTCCATTTGAATTTTTTGGAATTGTTTGAGAGTAGGTGTTGATTCTTCTTTAAATGTTTGGTAAAATTTACCTATGAAACCATCTGGTCCAAGACTTGTTTGTTGGGAGCTTTTTGATTATTGATTTGATTTTGTTAATAGTTATTGGTCTGTTCAGATTTTCTCTTATTGATTCAGTCTTGGAAGATTGTATGCATCTAGGAATTTATTTCTTCTAGGTCGTCCAATTTGTTGGCATATAACTGTTCATAGTATTTCCTTATAATCTTTTGTATTTATATGGTGTCAGTTGTCACTTCTCTTTCATTTTTGATTTTACTTATTTGGGTTCTCTCTTTTTTTCCTTCATTTGTCTTGTTAAAAGTTTATCAGTTTTATCTTTTCAAAGAACCAGCTCCCGTTTTCATTGGTCCTTCGTATTATTTTTTTAGACTCTATTTCATTTATTTCTTCTTAGATCATTATTATCTTCTCACTTTGGGCTTTGTTCTTTTTCTATTTCCTTTAGGTATAAGGTTAAATTGTTATTTGAATCTTGGGGTAGGCTTGTATTTCTATAAATTTCCCTGGTAGAACTGCTTTGGCTATGTCACATAGTTTTTTGAGTTTTGGGGTTTTCATTTTCATTTGTCTCAAAGTATCTTTTGACTTCTTCCTTGATTTAATTGTTAACCCATTCAGTTTTTAGTAACATGTTAGTTAACCTCCATGTGTTTGTGTGGTTTTTTGTTTTCTTCTTGTAATTGATACCTACTTTTGTACCATTGTGATTAGAGAAGATTCTTGATGTGATTTCAGTCACTTTATATTTATTTAGACTTGTCTTGTGGCCTGACATATGGTCTATCCTAGAAAATGTTTTACGTGCACTTGCAGAAATGTATATTCTGCTGCTTTGGGGTGAAATGTCCTGAAAATATCAATTAAGTCCAGCTGGTCTAATGTGTCATTTAAGGCTACTGTTTCCTTGCTGATTTTCTGCCTGGTCTATCCATTGATGTCAAAGAGTGTTAAAGTCCCCTACTATTACTGTATTTCTGTGAATCTCTCCCTTTATGTCCATCAGTATAGGCCTGATGCATTTTGATGCTTCTACGTTGGGTGCGTAGATGTTAATGAGAGTTATGTTCTCTTATTGGATTGATCCCTTTATCATTAGGAAATTCCCTTTGTCTTTTTTCACAGTCCTTGTTTTAAGGTCTTTTTTGTCTAATATAAGTATGGCTATCCCAGTTTTTATTCATTTCCATTTGCATGAAATCTTTTTCCATTCCTTTACTTGCAGTGTATTTGTGTCTTTCATTCTGAAGTGTCTCTTATAGGCAGCATATGTTTGGGTCTTTTTTTTTATCCATTCAACTTCTTTATGTGTTTTGATTGAAGCATTTAGTTCATTTACTTTTAATGTAATTATTGATAGTTATATAGTTACTGCCATTTTGTTAATTTTTTTTTTTAATTTTTGTAGTTCTTCTCTGTTCATTTCTTATTCTTGTCAACATAAGAATGTCCAGACCAGTAGAGAATTTACATATGCTGGGAAGCAAGACCTCTAAAGCTCCACCGAATAAGGATTTTATAGTTTCATTTATGCATTTGAAATTGAGGGAGATTGTATGGAAGTAGGAAATACCCCCCTTCAGGTGGTTATTACTTCTGATATTTAAAAGGTGTGGTAACCTAGATGCACAAGAACAATAGACAAGGGCCAGCTTAAAACCTTCACTAAAGAAGTTATGTGCCTGGGGCATGACTACCTACCATGACCTGCCCAGTTAGGAATTTATGATTAGATTATCCTGTGAGGTTACTTCATAGAACCTCTTTTGTGTGTGTACATTCTCTCGTACTCTTCTGTTGTATTTTGATGACTTTCTATAGTATCATATTTGTAATATTTATCTATCTATCTATATCTATCTATCTATTCATTCATTCATTCATTCATTCTCTTGTAGTTTTTGAGTTTTTGGTTACCATGTGCTTCCTGTATGCCAAGCTGTGTTTATAGCAGTCTTTTTTAAGTTCAAGCACATTTTAAAATTACTACTATTTTTACTCACCTCCTCCAAATTTATGTTTTTGTTATTATTTTTAACTTCTTTTGTGTGTCTCTGTGTACCCCTTAATTTAGCAATTACACATATCTTCGTATTTTTGCCTTTTAACCTTTGTATTAGCTTGAGAGTTCGTTGATCTGTTTTTATTATGTGTTTGCCTTCATCTTTGAGAATTTTTTTCTTTCCCATATTCTCTTTCTCATATTTTTTATCTTCTTAAAGAAGTTCCTTTAACATTTCATGTAATCTAACTCCTCTAGATTTGTCTTGTCTGGGAAACTCTTTATCTCTCCTTCCATTCTAACTGATAGCCTTGCTAGGTAAAGTAATCTTGATTGTAGGTCCTTGCTTTTCATCACTTTGAATATTTTGTGCCAATTCTTCCTGGCCTGCAAAGTTTATGTTGGTAAATCAACTGACAGTCTTGGTAAATCAACTGACAGTTTATGGGAGCTCCCATGTATGTCAGTGACTGCTTTTTTCTTGCTGCTTTTAAGATTCTCTCTTTATCTTTAACCTTTGACACTTTAATTATGATGTGTCTTAGTGTAGGCCTCTGGGTTCATCTTGTTTTGGACTCTGCACTTCTGGACTTGTATGTCTCTCTCCTTCACCAGGTTAGGGAAGTTTTCAGACATCATTTCTACAAGTAGGTTTTCAATTCCCTGCTCTCTCCTTTCTCCTTCTGGTACCCCTAGGGTAGGAATGTTGGTAAGCTTGACATTGTGCCAGAGTTCACTTAAACTATCCTCAAACTTTCCTCATTATTTTTAATTCTTTTTTTTCCCCCTTCTGGTTTCTTCTCCTATTTGGTCAGCTTCCTGTTTCCTCAGTGGTTATCATCCCTCAGGTGACTGATATGTTAACCACTTCCCACTGATTGTTTGAGACTCACTCCCTGAGGTGAAAGGTATTCTCTGTGAGAGCTCTGAGGTCAAATAAAGGCAAGTCCTGGGAGTTAGTGTTTTCAAGGAACTATCAGACTAGTCAGATAATGATAATGCTCTGGAGATGGGACTTTTGTGGGACTCTGAACCCATTTTGTCCCCTTCAGGGTCAGTTAAAGGTACTGGTTTTTATTACTTCTGTAAGTTTGAGGCTGTTGGTTTCAGGCTACCATGACGCTGGGGAGAGAAAATAGGGCAAAGTAAAATGGCAGAAAGCTTACTGCCCATACCAGGATTCAGCTGTTTTTCTCGGATGAATTGTTGCAAGCCTCTGGTTAGTTTCTAGAGTTCTGAAAAAAATCGATCTTGACATGTTTTGCCTGTATTTTTATTGCTTTTATGGAGTAGTGGATTTTAGGAGGCTCATACTCTTTTATTCCTGGGGACATCATTTAAACATGGGATTTTAATAAAATAAAACATGCAGAATGATCAGAGAATAGGTTCTATTCTATGTGAACTATAACGTTTTCTAGTGTCATTTTAGATTTTTTATTGACACCTAAACTTTGGAAAACAAAGTGTTTATTTCCAACATGGATGAAATAATCATGTTGCACATTATATAAATATATAAAATAAACTTGAATTCAAAGCAGGCTAAATGAATGATTATAACAAGAAGGTATTTCTTCATCTGACTCAGATCATCTTCACTTAAGAAATTTAGAATAAATAAACCATAGGTTACTAAATTTCCTTATTTAGGGGCCTTCATCATTTTCATCGATATGTGTGTGATAAGCTCATGTATCAAGCTCTTTGGTTGGACTTTTGACAAAATTGTTTCAAAAATATTCAGAGCCTTTTTGTCCAGTGGATATTAGGAACAAACCAAAAAAGCAGAGCAAGTGAAAGTAAGGGTGCTTCTCTCTTTCTAAATCGCCTAAAACAAATCTTAAAATGTTATTTTCTGAGATTAGCTTTTCTCTAAGGCTACTTTCAATCAAAATTTATCACATTGGAAGTTGTATTCATTTTAAATGGAAATAAGAAGGAGAAATTTTACTAATAACCAAAAATCAGATATAAGAACTTAAATGGTCACACTGATTAATTTATAAATATAATCATTAAAATTCTGATAGCTAAATGCCAGACTATAAATGTTTAGTATCTTGGGAGTGAGATTACTGAAACTCTGAAATAATAGCTCAGCTTTGTGACAGTCTTGTGCTCCAGAATTATAACCCATACTCTAATCATAAAAAATTCACAGCACAAATTAGTCTTCTAACTGCTCTGTAGTTTTGCCTGGCAAATAGTATAGATATTTGCTAATTCCTCATTCTTAGAGGCTTTTGGAAAAGTTAAAATTTAAACAAACCAGTCTCTTCTTTTCCATTAGTTTGTTTCTCCTACATGTCTACACCATGCCACTTTCTATGACATTTCATGAGAAAATCAAATACTTTCAAAAAAAATTACAGTATTAACCATTATTTCCTTAGAGATAAAAACTTTATACGGTAGGCACAGGTATGAAAACTTGCTTCTATTATCACATTGTTATAAGCACATCTTTTTAAAACTTAACTTTATGATAAAGATTCAGCTATGCTACTTAAAAAAAATTAGCTTCACATATCAAGTACTATGTGCAAAATACTGTGCTGTTTTTGTTCTACTAAGAGATAATAAAATCAGACTTATGAATGGTGAGCACATTTTAAGGTAGTCTATGTAAAGAAAAGAAAAGCTTCCTAAAATGTCAGCAAAAAACAAAAAAGTTCCAGAGAATGTGAACAAACTAGAATTTATTTTTATATTTAGCACACAAGTAGTAGTATTATTGAATGACTAGGACCAACATTATTTCATTTGTTCATTTTCAAAGTGTATCTTTCATCTCAAGAAAGTAAAATTATTTTGTGTTTTA
This sequence comes from Eonycteris spelaea, assembly GCA_003508835.1. Taxonomy (NCBI): domain Eukaryota; kingdom Metazoa; phylum Chordata; class Mammalia; order Chiroptera; family Pteropodidae; genus Eonycteris; species Eonycteris spelaea. The sequence continues at coordinate 8,803,001 of PUFA01000072.1, read as the reverse complement.
TTGACAAATAATTTCATCTGGAAAGTGAATAGCAAAATGTTTTCATGTAAATCAAGCCAATATCACAATATTATAAATTAAAATATTAAATATTTTATAGTGTTTTAATGAAATATGTTTATATTTAAACCTATTGTGAAGGACAAGATCATCAAATTCTATAGAGAACACCTTGAAGAAATGAAACAATGTTCATGGGATTTTGATGGATTCTGGACTAAAAAATTATGGATACTCTATTAACTTCTATATATTCTACAGTTAGAATAATTCCTAACTCTAGTTAAGGGACTCTGTAGTTAGTCATCTGGACCCTAGTATCCTGTAGAAATTGTTGACTTTTAAGAAATAATATTTGGGCCGAAGTGAGGAGAAAATAAAGAATAACTTGTAAGCAGCACTGAGTAAAGAGGGAAATGCATTCAATTGAAAATTATCCACAGGATACTGAAAGTTTTAGAAAATGAATCTGATTATAAACCTCTGTAATAACAGAAAAGGAAGCTTCTTACAAAGATAATTTCCCCCATAATCTTATATGTTCTTATATTAGCTTAATGCAAAGCGAAATTTTTTGTCATTTTCCCATAATCTTATATGTTCTTAGCTTAATGCAGAACAAGATGCTTTTGTCAAAAATTATTTAGTTGTTTGTAGAAATAGAAGTTGAATTCTTTTTAGTCTCAGATTTCCCTTTCATTAATAAACTATGATGATTATGTATTCAAAGTACTGATGTATATCTTCTTATCACCGGATAGAATGCTGAAGATTCAAATTCCTGAAATGCTGCATTTGAGTGATTTTTTCAAAACCACTTTGAAAATAGGACAGATATGTGCACACATATAAACACATGACAGAAAAATGTACAAGAAATTATAAGGGTTAGGGACTAACTCCAGAAAGTTGATGTTACCATACAGCACTTTGTAGTGTTTGAATTTTTTAAAATGTTGTAAATTCATTACCTTTTCAATTTAAAAAAGCCTTGAGCAATTAAAAAAAAGAAAACATTTGTAATTCCAAATGTACCTACACATATATCACAGGGCAAAAAGCTCTGGACAAATTCATACCCCTTTGTTAACAGTGGTGGTTCTTCTCAGTGGAAAGATTGGTTGGCCAGAGGTGGAAAGACAGATTTTGCTTTATCTAAACTGTTTAAAATTTTAAATATGTTTTTATTTTGGACTAATATACATTGGAAAAGTTTACAAATATTTCTGTACATCTAGATTAAAAAAAAAAAAAAAGCGAACACAGCCCCTATAACTACCCTCGGGTTAAGAAATAGAACATTACCGACACCCCTAAGCGAGTCTTCCTTTGAATTCCTTCTCAAAAAATACGCCTTCTCTTCTAAGCAGTATCCTCTTTTTCCTCTCCAAACCAAAGATAATTTTGCCTGGTTTTGAAATTATGTAAATAGATTTATACAATATGTATTATTTGGTCTGTGGTTTCTTTCACTCTATATTACATACCTAAGATTCATCCATATTACCACCTATAGCATAGTATTTCTTGTGTATCATTCCATCATATGAATATGTCTTAATTGCTTCATTCTACTATTGATGGAAATTTGAATTGTTTCTGGTTTTTGGCTATCACAGATCTTTGGAACATTCTTGAAAATGGCTTTTATTGTACATCTGCATGTATTTTGTTTGGATATACACCTAGAAATGAAATGCATGGGTCATAGGGAATATATATGTTCAAATAGTAACTGTTATTATTTTTATTTCATTTATACACCCCAAAATGCCTCAAATTCGATTAACTCCTTTTATATTCCCTCAAACATCAAATTTGTTACTTTTCCTATATGTTCCATATTGTAGAGGACTGTCATTTTCTCCAAATATCTACTGCCTCCTTCTAGGGTTAAGGGTATTTTCCCCCACCTTGCTAATGGCAAAAAAGGTTTCCAAACAGTCTGTACCAGTTTATACTCCCATAAACACTATATTGTTAGCTGTTGCTCTACAGTTAAATCAACATTTGGAATTGTCTTTTATTTTAGCTGTCATGGTGGATGTATGTACTATTTGAATTTTAGAGGGAGTATCTGTGTGTACTGTCTGTATGAACAAAAAGAAATATAAATTTTAAAAATGAATATATAAGAATATTTCCTAAGTTTTGTTCTTTGGGGTTCTTGTTTTTTGGGTAAATACAGGTTGAGACATCTTCTCAATGATACAGTCTTGAAAATAATTGGCTTTGATGAGTTCAGAATTAGCTAGTTCACATTATTTTGTTTAATAATCAGTTTAAGGTAATAGCAGTTCATATTTTCTCCATTTTCGCTGTTCCTCAAAATTTTATTATAAAAAACATTTTATTACCACCACTGACATTTTCTTCACTATTTTAAGTTATCTCCTAACTAAATATCTTCCTTTTGCCTGCTCAACATGGATAGGTAGGAATCATGATTGTGTGCCAAATCATAAATCATTAGATTTAAAATTAGTTAGATATTATGATTGGTTCTTAAGTAGTACCTTTTTTAGAAACTGAAATACAATTCAATTTCATAAGCATTTCCTAGGGTAACCTCTACTAAGTTAAGTTGTATAAGAAATACTAAGTACAAGACATAATTTCTGCCCATAAAGATTTATAGTTGTGTGAGTATACCCCACCCTCACACACACACAATATTATAAACCAGTATATGGATAAAGGCCAAAAGTGATTTGGAAGGCTTTTCTTATCACTGTTGCCTTGGAAATACTTGATTACACTTGAAAAAAGTGTTTTTTTCTTTCCACAATTTCAGCGTGACTCTGAGTTGTCCGTTTTATCTTCTTTTGGGGACTGTCTGAATAAAATAGCTGTTATTTAACTAGTAAACATTAATCTCAGTGTCTCGTATGTGTCTATAAAGATATATATTGTTGACCACATAATAGTCTGTATATCTGTATAATATAGAAACACATTTTAAAGCCCAAAAGCTGGTAAACAGATACATTAGTGATAATGATAAATACTGATTCAGTTGATACTAATAAAGCAATTCAGAAAAGATAACACTTGGGTTATAGTAATGATTAGGGAATGCTTTTTCAACCCTGTTTCCTTGCATTCAGTAGTGACTTTTCACAAGACATTGACTAAATCCATATGAAGAAATAAAGAGTACCAGTAAAAATAACTATATGGGTAAATTTAAAAGATGGTATAAATATATGTATTTTTGTTTTTAATTCTTCCGTCTCATTTAAGACATTTGTAAAAAAATGATACAGTGTTGATTGGCTTATCATGCATGAATATGTAATTAGCATTATAGTAATAGCACAAAGCAATAGGCAAGGAACTGAGCTGTAGAGGAGCAAAGTTTTTAAATACAGTTGAAGTTGAATTGGAATTAATCTGAATTAGATTGTAACTTAAAAGGTTAATTGTAATCTCCATAGCATCTACTAAGAAAATAACTCAAAAATATAGTAAAAGTAAAAATAGTATTAAAGTGAAATACTAGAAAATATTTAACACCAGAAAAACAGGCAGTAATGGAGGAATTGAGGAACAAAAAAGGATTACATGAAGAAAGCAAATAGCAAAATGGCAGATGTAATTAAATGTTATCAGTAATTCATTATATATAAATGAATTAAACATGACAATGGAAAGACAAAGTTGGACAGAATGGGTAAAAATCCACATACAACTTCTCAAGTGTACATAGATCATTGTCCATAACATCGTAGTCTTGGCAATAAAACAAATCTCATTTTTTAAAACATAAATAATACAGAGTATGTTCTCTGGCACAATAGAAAGAAATTAGAAGTCAAGAACAAGGAAATTTGGGAAACCGTGGAAATTAAGTAGCATATTTCTAAATAACCAATGTGCTTATAAAGAAGATATCATAAAGAATTAGACAATACGCTGGGAAAAATGAAAACACAGCGTACTGAAATTTATGATACAGCTAAAGCAGTGCTTAGATGGAAATTTATACCTTTAAACGCCTATGCGAAAAAGGAAGAAAAATGCTACAACGTGGATGGTCCTAGAGGGTATCATGATAAATGAAATAAGACAGAAAGACAAATGCCATATGATTTTTCTTATATGTTGAATCTAAAGAACAAAATAAATGAACACACAAAACAAACTGACTCATAGATACAGAGAACAAACAGATGATTGCCATTTGGGAGGAGGGTTGAGGGGCTGGATGAAAATGATGAAGGGATTAAGAAGTACAAATTGATAGTTATGGGCGTGTAAAGTACTACATAGGGAATACAGTCACTAATATTATAACTGTATAGTGCCAGTTGGATACTAGACTAATTGGGGGGATTATTTGTAAATCATATAAATGTCTAATCACTATGTTGTTCACTTGAAACATATAAAATAATATTGAATGTCAACTGTAATTGAAAAATAAAAATTAAAAAATAAAATAGGAGATTGGTGAGAGTGGTAGCCTAAGTTAAATGCACATAGGTTGACAGTGATACTTTAGAGATACCACTTTAAATTCAGGCAAATAATAATGCATCAAGAAATATTAAATAATGTATAGCCAATCTCTCCAATCCCCAAATAAAAGATTCAGCTCAAAAAAATCAACTTGGTAATTTCTAAAAAGAATATGAATCTTCTAAAAATAATAAGCTAGGTGATATGAGTTTGTTTTAGAATAAAGTTATTAATAAAGTTACTAAAGTTATTAAAAGATTCACATGAAACAAACCGTTGTCCTGTCTACCTTCTGCAACTGATAGAGATCATTTGATATTTTTAAAAATTTTATTTTTTGGAACTATATGTTTTTAAAAAATTTTTAACCACTTTATTGAGGTATGATTGAAATACAGCTGTATATATTTAATATATATGAGTTGATGGGTTGGAAGCACTTGATTTTTTTTTTAAACTAACCTGTTTAAGGAAGAGAGTATGGTTGTTTTGAAATATTGCTCTTCAGATTTTGTTTGTATTCAAATAATTTCTGATAAAAATGCACATAAAGTATTAAAAAGAAGTGCAATCTCAAATCAATAACAACCTTTCATCTTAAGGAACTAGAAAAGGAAGACCAAACTAAACCCAAAGCAAGCAAAAGGAAGGAACTAGTAAAGATTAGAATAGGAATAAATAAAATAGAGAAAAATCAACAAAACCAAAAGTTAATTATTTGAGATCACAAAATTACCAACTCTTTTGACTGATTAAGAACAGACTCAGTTTTCTAAAATCAAGAAGTGGAGGCATTACTAGAGATCTCATAAGAAATAAAAAGGGTTATTAGAGAATACTGTGAATAGTTATATATGCTAACAAATAGATAACGTAGATGACCTGGACAAATATCTAGGAAGATACAGACTACCTAAATTGATTTAAGAAAATTAATAAAATCTGAATAGAGTTATAGCAACTAAAGAGAGTGAATTTGTAACCAAAAAAAACTTCACAAAGAAAATCCCAGACCCAAATGGCTTCATCAATGAACTCCACCAAATGTTTAAAGAATTAACACCAAACTTAAACAAATAAAAGACATCAAAAAGAATACTACAGACCAATATCCTGTATGAATATAGACAAAATCTGTAGCAAAATACTAACAAACCAAGTATAGCAACATATAAAATGGATTCTACACCAAAACTAAGTGAATTTATTCCAGGAATGTAGAATGAGTTCAACATATATAAAGCAATCAATGTAATACACAATGTAATAGAAAAGAGACAAAAACCACATTGTTATCTCAATAGACTCTGAAAAAGAATTTGACAAAATTCACCCTTTCATGATTAAAAATACTCAGTAAACTAGAAAAAGAAAGGAATTTTCTCAACCTCATAAAAGACAACTATAAAAACACTTGATAGCTAATAGACTTAATGGAGAAAGAAAATGTTTTTTCCCCCAAGATCAATAAGACATGAATGTCCTGCTCTCACTACTTCTAATCAACTCTGTACTGTAAGGGCAAAAAGGCAAGTGAAGGAATTTCCTGGTTTAGGAAAGGAATAAAACTATCTTTATTCTCAGGTGATATGATCTTATAAAGAGAAAATCGTAAAGAATCTAAGAAAATAAAACTATTAGAAGTAATGATCATTATCAGCAGGTTATAGAGTACAAGTTCAATATAGGAAAATTAGTTGTATTTCTATACTAGCAATAAATAATATGAAAATGAAATTAGAAAACATTTTTACTACAGTAGTATCAAAAAGAAAAATACTCCATGATCTGAGAGACTTAATATTGTTTAGATGGCAGCACTCTCTAAATTGTACAGATTCAACACATCACCTACCAAAATTCCAGCTGAATTATTTTGTAGAAATTGACAAGCAGACACTAAAATTCATATGGAAATGCAGAGGACCCAGAATAGCTAAAACAATCTTGAACAAATTTGGAGGACGCAACATTTCATAATTTCAAAATTTTGTAGCTATAAAGTTATAGTAATCAAGACAGTGTGGTACTGGCATAAAGACAGACAAAAATATCAATGAAATAGAAGTAAGTCCTAAAACAAACCCCCCTTCATTTATGGTTAGTTGACTTTTGACTAAGATGTCTAGATGATTCAATGGGAAAAGAATACTCTTTTCAACAGATGGTGCTGAGACAACTAGATAATGCACATACCAAAGCATGAAGTTGGACTCCTGCCTCATACAATATACAAAAATTAACTCAAAATGAATCAAAGACTTGAAATAATAGGTGAACTATAAAACTCTTAGAATAAAATACAAGGATATGTCTTCATGATCTTGAGTGAGGCAGTGGTTTTCTAGATATGTCATTGACAGCACATGAAAAAAATGAAAGATAGTGTACTTCATTAAAATTAAACAATTTTGTGTTTCAAAGGACACTGTCAAGAAACTGAAAAGCAGCCCACAAAATAAAATATTTTGCAAAACATGTCTCTGATGAGGGGCTTGTATTATTACAATAATAAAAAGACAACTCAATTAAAAAGTGGGCAAAGGTTTTAATCATTTCTTCAAAGAAGTTATGTACATGGCCAATAAGCACATGAAAAGTTGCTCAACATGTTTAATTTTTAGGGAGATGCAAATGAAAATCACAATGAGATACCACTTCACACTTGCTAGAATGACTAAAGTCAAAAAGTCACAAGTGTTGGCAAAGATGTGGAAAAATTGGAACACTCATATACTGCTGGTAGAAATGTAAGCTGGGGAATCTACTTTAGAAAACAGTATGACAGTTCCCCAAACAATTAAAGAGTTATCATATAACCCAGCATTTCTCTTAGGTATATACACAAGAGAAATAAAAACTTACGTCCATGTAGAACGTACAGTATTCACAATAACCAAAAGGTGGAAACAATTCCAGTTTCCATCAGCAGATAAATAGGTAAAGAAAATGCGATTTATCCACACAATAGAATGTTATTTGACCATAAACTATAATGAAATACTTTAGTATATGCTACAACTTGGATGAACCCCAGAAACTTTATTCTAGTGAAAGAAGCTAATCACAAATGTCTACAAAACATTTTTCAAGATGATGAAAATCTTCCAAAATTTACCTTGGTGATCATTGTACAGTTAACTCTGTACTGGAAACCACTGAATTGTACTCCTTAAAGGGTAAATCTTATGGTATATAGATCATATCTTCAAGTATGTTTTAAAACCCCTCTGCATATTTTAGATAAGTGTTCATGAAATATTAACTTGATTGGTAGAACCAGAAATTATTGTTATAAGATAACATTATTGTTATAAGACCATTACCAATTTTTTGTAAATTGGTTAGATTTAGTTACAGAATTAATTAGGTTATTTCTAAGTATATGATGTTCAATTGTTTGCATAGTGACACTGTCTACTTTCTTACATATATGTCTACATGTAGTATTTATAAACTAAATACACTGACATACTCCAAAATCAGCAAAAATAAAATAACTAAAATGATGACTTTAAAAGGAAATGTATTTGGAAACAGCATACTCTTAAATTCCGACTTGTTATAACCAATGTTGGATGCTACTGACATTGGATCCAGAAACTCATGCTGCTGCAGCTCTTTGTTGATTTAGTTGCTATGGTGACCTGACATTCATGAACAACAGGAAGCTCACTGTACATTGACTAATATGATAGAAAGCAAGGTTGGAAGTATGAGTTAATGATATACTGGTACGTTATACCTTTAGTATCTCACCTCTTTTGGATTTTCACCAGATAGCTATAAAATGCTTTAAGATGCTACTTGGAATGCAATTTGTAAAGTTTGACTTATTAGACTAAGGGCAGTATGAGTACAACTTGGTAATGAGGTTTTACCTCAGTATTTATTGAATGGAACAAATTGGAACACCTGGAGCAGAAACTGTTACATCTCAAAACAGCCTTTGATAGTTGTAACAGTAGTTGAATGAGAAAATTAAAGAGGATGCAAACAAGAGTAAGTAGAGTGCTAAGGTTTAAAGTAGCTTCACTAGATAAGCATGTTTCTTATTTAGCACAGTCCAATTTTATAATTTATATCTAAAGCTTATGTTAAAAAAGTAAAATCATGACACTTTTTAAAAAATGCAGGTTGTGATAGGGAATAAAAGCTACCAGTTTTATGATAAACTTAAAATCACTGGTTTTGTTTAGAATAATTTTATTAAATCTATAGTTATCTGTATTTTGAAAAATTACTATGATTTAAAAATACTAAAATTAAAATCTTAGAAACAACTTTTAAATTAAAACTTTAAGGACACTAATATTTTAAATATGTAAATTATATATAAATGAAGTTTTTTAGCCTCTAGTTTACATTTATTGCTAAGATAATTATATTTTAGCATTTTACCATAAAGTTGAAATTTATGGAGTCTTTATTCTTTGTTTTACTAGTCTATTTAAAATTTTTCTAATTCGAGTATAGATTTTAAGAGTTTATATCTAAAATAAGTCGATGTGTATTCATTGTGAAATTATAAATGGGGAGATTTTCAGAAACTATATTAAGAAAAAGGAAAGCTATAACATAGACTACTATAAGACACCAGAAAGAAACATTACACTTTTACAGGCACTAATTAGCATTCAGAAAGAGTATTTTCACTAATTGTATTTTTTTTTAGTTAGTTTGCTTGTTAATATGTTTGAAATTACTTTCATACATATACACAGACTTTTCATTTGGGTGGTTTATTGCTAAGTTCAAATAAAATACTATTTGTCATCCCTAGAACTGTCGTCATAAAATTTTTGAAACTTAGAATTACTTCGGCAACTTCTTTCGATCTTACTATGTTGTAAGATGTTATCGTCTCAATATTTATTTTAATTCTAAATCTCAATATAAAAATTTGTGTGTTTGACTTTTAATGGGCATAATGAATTGATTTCAATATATTGATGCAATTTATATAAGAAAACTTATTCTGTGAAAAGACTCAGCATTTAAGATAAATTTACATTTTAAATTTTTAAAGTAATTTTTATTAAAAAATTAGTTCATTTTTGAATGTAGGCAATTTATACTGGGAGTGTTCATGTTAAGGGGGTATGTTATTATTCAAGTATAATCTATGTGAACAGTGAAATGATATTTTAAATTCAGTCCTAAAATGAACAAAATAATGTGTGAAAATGCTTTGTTAACAAAGTAAAACACACAACTTTTAGCTGGTGATGTAACTATCCCTTTGGGTAATCTTTTTACCTTGGACTTATTTTGAATGCCAGTTTTAGAGAATAATACAATGATTTAAAATATACGCAAACCCAAATAATGACATCTGAAAATTCAAATTGAATCTAATTATTATAAATAATCTAATTTGAATCTAATTATTATAAAGTCCATATAATATTTTAATAATTTTATTTAAAATGGAAAAAATTAATAGAACATTTTAATAGTACTGACTTTAGAAACTAAAACTTTAATTATTGCCTACCCTTACATAAAAAATATCTTCCATAGTAGTAGAATGAATAGATCTACTTAAAACATTCAAAAGTAGATGAAAATGCAAATCCTTAGTTGCACATGTACACACAGAGGCATACGTGTGTGCATACATTTGAATATACATATATATGCATATATTGTCTTTATATGTTTTATATATGGGATATTACCTCAGTTTTCTTTCATTGTCAGGAAATAAAGTATTCCATATGATGTAGATAATAAGGATTCTCTTTGTACTGGATTTGAAGGAAATATTAATTATATTTGAGTATCAGCTGTGTCAGGCACTGTGTTAGAGTTTTTGCATACTGTATTTCTATTATCCTTCAAAAACACTACATCTTAGAAAAGACTAAAATCTAGAGTTTAAGCAATTTGCCTAAAACCACACATTAAGTAATAGAGTAGGATTTGAACAGAGAATTGCCTGATTCAAAATATCTTATTTTTCTGTCATAATATTTTTATTTCTAAAAAGCAATAAGAAGATAAATCAGCCTAAACAAAAAAAATTTTAAAGTATTTTTTAATTATCATGTATTATACTCTGTATGTACTCTTCTATCTTAGCATTGTAATTGACTGGAACTGTCTCCCTGGCTGTTTCATCCTTGTGTCTCCAGCTCTGCAGACAGTGTCTAACATATGGTATTTGCTCGTTAATTATTTGTTAGATAATGAATTAAATGGGTAGATAGTTGATCTCAGATGTTTTATCTATATACTGGTGTCAAGTATGTATGCTTAAGTTTTCCAAGTATTATCCTTCATAGGACTAAAAACTCCATCAGTTTGATTATTGTTCTTTTATTTACAAATATTAATCTCTATTTAGACTTTAGCTGAAATAAGTGTGAAAATGCTTTGTTAACAAAGTAAAACACAACTTTTAGATGGTGATGTAATTATCTCTTTGGGTAATCTTTATACCTTGGACTTATTTTGAATGCTAGTTTTAGAGAAATACTTTATATCAGCAGGATCTAGTGAAGTATAGACAAAGCTAGAGTTAGTTATTTTAATCAAGTCAACTTAATAACACTATGATGTATAAATCAGACTTCTTTGTGAATTGATAGTATATGCAGGTGGAATGAATTTTCCAGTTTAATTTCTCAGGAAACTAAGATAATGAGTTCAAATTTCGACACAATAAGATGGAGGTTCCTGCAGTTTATCAGGGTGAATAAACCCAGGAAGTAGTTGGAAATGTAATTTTGGAGCTTGAGGAATCTAGAGCTATACTGTCTAATAAGGTAGCCATTAACCACATGTGGCTATTTAAACTAATTAAAATTAAATAAGATTACAAATTCAGTTTCTCATTCTCACTAGTGACATTTCAAATGCTTAGTAGCATTTGTGTATGCACACAGACCACATGTATAGCCATATGTAGCTAGAGGCTATTATCAGCGCAAATATTGAACATTTCCATCATCTCAAAGTTCAGCCAGCTAGCTGTGGTCTCAAAGCCAGAGGAAAGGATTTAGGAGTTGTTTAGAAATGGACAGTAGTTAATTCAGCAAATATTCGTTCATCTTCTGTTGCCTCTGTAACTATAAAAATAAATAGAAGTCTTATGAAGGGTTCATATTGTAGTGGTTGTGACAACATAAACAACTGTTTTAGGGTGTAAACATCTTGAAGGTGTCAGCATCTTGAAGGGTGAGTAGAATTAACTGAAGAAAAAATTCTTTGTTCACAGGCTAAGTCCTCACTCTTAAGAGGTTCAGCATAGGAAAATGTCAGAAGTTAAGTCTCATGCTAGAGAATAGTAAAGAAGTTACAGACCAGGAAATGAAGATGAAGCTATTGACCATGGAACACTGGATTGAAAAGAATAGAGCAGATGAAAAGCTGGAAAACTAAAGGTGGTCAGTACAGGAAAATATGGAAAGTAAGAGGCAGGTAGGTTCCAGAGCAGATTAGGAGAAATTGCATAAACATTGTGTTCTGGATGTTTTACCTCCTTTTCATGTTAATTGGTTTACTTCTGCTAGGCTAAGGGCAAATCCTCAAAGCAACTGCTCAGCACTGATAAAAATAATACTAAGAGTAATACTAAGAACTTAACTTATTTAGTCATCACAACAACCCTGTGAGTGCTGAGTTAATTTGAAGGCCTTCAACCATGAATTGAGAAACATTGCTAACTATTATTCAAGGTACAGGGCCCAAAGGATTTTCTTTTTTATTCCTCTCATTAAGTTGGCACCCTCAAGCAAGCACCAAGAAGCAGTTGGGTAAGGAAGGAGGAAAAGAATTAGGCATTCCAGACAATTTTGTTTCTGTAAATTGAAGGCTGTTTTGGGCTGACTTGTGTTTCCCTGCTCCACCTCAAAATTCATATGTTTACACTAGGAGGTCCTAATCCCCAAGACCTCCTAGTATAAACATTTTTGGATATAGAGTATTTAGAGGTAATTAAGCTAAAATGAGGTCATTAGGGTGGGCTCTAATCCAATAGGATTTTCCCTTTTACTAGCCTATGTAAGAGGATATGAGGACACAGACACATGTGGAGGGCAGATCACGTGAAAACACAGGAAGAATGTGTCCATTTATCTACTAGGCAAGGAGCGAGGCCTCAGAAGAGACCAACCCTTCAAACATTTTGACCTCAAAACTTCTAGCTTCCAGAATTGTGGAATAACAAATTTCTGTTTAAGTACTCCAGTCTGGTGCTTTGTTATGGCAGCTCTAACAAAATATAGCAGCCAGGATAATACATTTGTAAATATTGGAAAGCAGGAATATGTTTTTGATTTCTGGATTGGTTTTCTTGCTCTGTCTGCTAAACCCTCTACTGAGTTTCAGAAATAGAGCTGTGAGGTGCCTACTTTGTTCTCCTCAGGTCTAACTTAATGTCATTCTTAATATACAGTGAAGAATGTAAGTTGCATGCCCTTTGGGGTGGAGAGGAGAAAAATAATATCTGCAAGATTGATGTTGTCCATGAACATTTTTTCTTTATTTTTTCCAGTGATTGTATTTGGTTTCATAGATTACATTTTACAAAAATATAGGTGAACATTTTTAGAAATTAATACATCTTCTTAAATATTTTATAACTAAGTCTATCTCTCAAAAAAAAAAACAATTTAAACTCTAACAAGTTTAAAATTACTTCCTAAATTTAAAAGGTTAAATTTTTGTTAACTGCACACAACAAATTACTTATAACTTGATCTCCCCATCGTTGTTTCCTTTAGAGATTATGGAGTATTAGCACTAACCTTGTATCTTTTACCTCATTCTTTAAGATGTAAAGTAGCAATACTTTCTGGAGCAATAAATAATCGCATGGTTTTTTGATGACCACCATAGCAACTTATGAGTAACTTAATTAGAAAACTGATTACTTTCCTAGGATTCAGGTTAAGGTAAAAATACCAGACTTCTCACCTTCTGGATAATATCCCCAAGGTTATTCCCAGGGTGATTCCAAGATGTATTCCCTTTCATCTAGTACACGTCTTCGTGTCTGATACACTTGAATGGTGCTGTGGTTCAGGTGCACGATTGCTATTTTTCTTATTTTCGTTTTACATGTAATGAACTTAAACTGACAAAAGTAAAATTGAAGCAGATGACCAAGGTATTTTCTTTTATCTTTGAAATGCAAAAAAAAACACACCATTTTTAGTTATATCTGGCAATGATTAATAGCGGTCAAATACTATATAGTAAGGTATAGCTTGTACCTTCCTGGTTATGTTTTTAAAATACCCTATTACTGTGTTTCCATTAAAATATATGCAATATTATTAATAAATGATTATGCCTTGACATCACAAAAAAAGTTCATTTGTGTAGACAAAGCATAAGTAAATAAATTTTGGCACTTTTATTCAGTAGTTCAGATTCCAAAGTGGAACCTAAGTCCTCTATTTTTTATTTAGTGTTCATTTGAATTTGCCTCATTTTAAGGGCTTAGTCACTATAAACTCAGTTTTAAAATGCACTGGGGTGTACTATATAAGAACAATTTGAATTCTTTTGGAAAATGAAGTGACTTTTTAAATAATATCAATAATCATATCTAGTTTACTTTAAAAAACAAAAATCTTGATTGGACTAAATGATGCCTCAGGTCTCCTTCACTTCTGACTTTTCCCAAGAGGTATGCTCTGTTTAGAGGTGTTTACGCCAGGCTTAACCAGTGTCTGGTATCTGTGCCCCTTGGTCCTTTTCTTTCCTTTCTCATTCCAAAAACATCTTTTTCTACTATCCTGCTTTTTTTTGCAACTTATTTCCTTTCCTAAGTTAAGAATTTTATATTTGATCCTTTTAAATTTTATCTGTCTTCTGTAACTTCTCCAAGTCATTGTATCTTTTTTATTATTTATTAAAAGGAATTTAAGGAGCATTACATTTTAATTACTTTTTTTTAGATTTTCATAGTCTTCATGTATATGCTGGGAACATTTATCACTTCAAGTCATTGAGTTTTCATTATAATATTTTTTTCTATTACTTCTTTGCATTTAATAATTTTTTATTTTTCAGTAACAGTTGACATATATAATGTTAGTTTCAGGTATACAGTATAGTGATTAGACATTTACAAAACTCACGAAGCAATCGCCCTGATAAATCTAGTACCCATCTGATACCATACCTAGTTACTAGAATATTATTAACTATATTCCTGATGCTATACTTTAAATCTCTATGACCATTTTGTAACTACCAATTTGTACTTCTTAATCCCTTCTCCTTTTTTCACTCGGTTCTCAAATTTCCTCCCATCTGGGAACTATTGGAATGTTCTGTGTATTTCTGATGTTTTTTCTGTTTTGTTTGTTCATTTTTTAAAGATTCTGCATATAAGTGAAATCATATGATACTTGTCTTTCTCTAACATTTCAGTTAGCATAATGCCCTCTAGATCCATCCAATTTTTGCAGATGGCAAGATTTCATTCTTTTTTACGGCTGAGTAATATTCCATTGTGTTTATATAGGCCACTTCATTATCCATTCATCTTTTGATGGACACTGAGGTTGCTTCCATATTTGGCTGTAATAAGTAATGCTGCAGTGAACATATGAATGCACATGTCTTTTCAAATTAATATTTTGGGTTTCTTTGGATAAATACTATAAGTGGAATCACTGGGTCCTTCTTTGTCTTTTGTAATAGCTTTTGTTTGAAAGTCTGTTTTTCTAGTTTAAGTATTGCTATCTCAGCTTTTTTGTTTTGTTTCCATTTTCATGCAGTATCTTTTTCCATCCCTTTACTTTTTGTGTGTTTCTTTTGATTAGATGTGAGTCTCTCGTAGGAAACGTAGGTAAGAGTCTTGTTTTCCTCTCCATTTAAATCCCCTGTGTCTTCTGATTGGATCACTTAATCCATTTATGTTTAAAGTAATTGTTGGTAGATATGTAGTTATTACCATTTTTTAATTTATATTTTTTCATCTTTTCTTCTCCTTAAAGAATCCCTTTAACATTACTTGCAATACCAGCTTGGTGGTGATGAACTCCATTAGCATTTTTCTGTCTGTGAAACTCTTTATCTGTCCTTTAATTCTAAACCATAGGTTTTCTGGGTAAAGTAATCTGGGTTGTAGGTCCTTGTTTTTCATCATTTTGACTTTTGTGCTAATCCCTCTGGCCTGCAAAGTTTCTGTTGAGAGATCAGCTCCCATATTGGTAACTAACTTTCTCTTGCAAAAAGATTCTCTTTTGTCTTTTGTTTTTAACCTTTGGCATTTTAATTATGGTGTGTCTAAGTATGGGTCCTTTGGAGTCCTCTTGTTTGGGCCTCTGCACTTCCTGGGCTTATATGTCTATTTCCTTCTCCAGGGTAGGGAAGTTTTTTGTCGTTACTTCTTCAAATAGGTTTTCAGTTCCTTGCTCTCCCCTTTGGTACCTCTATAATGTGAATGTTAGCATGCTTGATGTTGTCTCTGTGGCCTTTTAAACTGTCCCCATTTTTTTGGATTTTTTTTCCTTGTCACTGTTCAAATTGGATGTTTTCCGCTCCCTTGTTTTCCAAATTGCTTATTTGATCCTCTGCTTCATCTAATCTTCTGTTGATTCCCTTTAGTATATTCTTCATTTCAATTATTGTATTCTTTATTTCTTTTTTTTTATAGTTTCTGTCTCCTTTATTGCATTTCCTATCTTTTCATCAGAGTTCTCACTGAGATCAGTGAGCAGCTTACAACCAGTGTTTTGAACTCTGCATCTGGTAGATTGCTTCTCTCTATTTTGTTTAGTTCTTACTCTGGAGATTTGTTCTCTTCTTTCATTGGGACATGTTTCCTTGTCTTCCCATTTTGGCTGCCTCCCTGTGTTTGTTCCTATGTTTTAGGTAGAGCTCCTGTGTTTCCCGGTCTTAGTAGAGTGGCCTTATGTAGTAGGTGTGCTATGGAGCTCAGTGGCACAGTCTTCCTGGTCAGCTGAGCTGGGTGCTCCAGGCGTGTCCCTTGTGTTGTTTGAGAGTGCCCTCCTGTTTTAGTTGAGCCTTTGTTGCTATTTGTACATCAGTGAGAGGGATTGATACTTGTGTTGATTGGTTGTGAGGACCGGCTGGTGACTGGTTGAATAGCTAATGTGCAGGGGCTGAGCAGAATTCGCTTTAGCATGGCTGTGGTGCCTACTGAGTCTGCCCTTTGGGTGTGTCATTTGTGGAGGTGGTGTGGTGGTGCTCTGGGGTAGTCTGAAATTAGCCACCAGGTGTGCTGGCTTGGGGACTTGTTGGGAGGGACTCTGGTGCAGGCCAAGGTCAGCTGCTGCCTGTGCCTTGCTTGGGTCTTACCTGCTATGTGCTACAAAGTAATGAACAGGTCATTGCTGCTTGTTTCAGGGCTTGGAGGCACCTGGGAGTGGCTGCCACCAGTACCTTTCTTGCAGCTGCTTAGCAAGAGGCATGAGGCCTGCAGGGTCCAGATGCTGCTGGTTTGGGGTTTGTGGACTTCTGAGAGATTTTAGAAAAGTCCGCAACATGAGCTAAGACAGACCATTTGTGTAACAAGCCACTAGAAGTGGCTTGGGTCAGCCTGAAATTCAAGTGGTGCAGGGTCTCAAGAAATCACCAGGGCAGAGCGAACAGTGTTAGCTAGGTTGATGGAGACTTAGATGTGGTGCCTGCCTGCAAGTGCAGTCTGGGTGAGGGGAGGGTTCAACAAAGGAAAAATGGCTATGCTAGTACTTCTGTCTGGGATAAAGCTGCTCCTCTAGTCCTCGTCCCAATTTATTTTCACCCTGTATGTCCCTGGCACCTTTAGAGCTGCTGCCCCAGTACTGGAGCTTAGAGCAAGTGAGTTCTTCAGCATGTCCATGTGCTCCTTTAAGAGGAGCACCTGGGACTCCATCCACTTTCCGTCTTATTCAGTCATTATCTCCGCTGGTTTTTATGGCCAGAAGACATGGAGACTTCTCTGCTTGGCACTGGAATCCTTGCCTGGAGAGCCAGGTATGAGGCTGGGAACCCTCACTCCTCAGGGGCAGCAGTTCTGATGCTATATTGACCTGATAGGGTTGGCTCACTGCCCTTTGTCTTCTGAGACCCTCCCCCAGCCAAACCAAATTGTACACAGCAAGGCTAGCTGCTGTCTTTGTCAGGTCCACAGACCCCCATGATTTGCCCAAGAGACTGCATCTTGTGCCAGATCCAGCATAGGCAGCCAGCATCCAGACTGCTTTGTAGCTCCTACCAGGTAGTCCTGAGCAGTCAGAAGGCAGAGGCTGACTTTGTCCTGTGTGGGAGCCCCAAAACATACACACCCAGAGGCTGGATGTCAGACCACAACAAAGTACCACATGACTAGCCCCATAAGCGGCATACACAAAGGTTGGTCTCAACAGGTACGCGAGCCTGCTGGGACAAATCCCACTCCATAGGGTCAGCTTCCATACAGCAACTCATACCCTGTGGGCATGGCCAATCACCACAGCCAGTCAGCCCGAGTCAGTCCTGTTCACTGATGTGCTAACAGCAATCGAGACTTAGCTACAACAGGAAAACACACACAACTTAAACAAGGAAATGCCTCAGAGCACTCAGCACAGGTTATTAGGAAGACTGTGCCACTGGGCCACACAGGACACCTACTTAATAAGGCTACCTGGCCAAAACTGGTAAACGTAACAGATCTTCCTGATACATAGAAATGAACACAGAGAGCAATTAAAATGAGAAAACAAAACGAAACTCAGAGACTGAGTTCAAAACACTGGTTATAAGGATCCTCAGTGAACTACGGGGGAGAATAGATAATCTCAGAACTTCAACAGAGATAGTAAGCATAAAAAAAAAAAAAGACATAGAAATCATAAAAAAGAACCAGTCAGAAATGAAGTATACACTAGAAGGAATCAACAGTAGATTAGATGAAGCAGAGAATTCAATCAGTGAATTGGAAGACAAAAGTAACAGAAAACACCCAATCAGAACAGCAGAAAGAAAAATGAATTTAAAAAAATGAGGAAAGTTTAAGAGACTTCTGGGATAACATCAAGCATTACGATATCTATATCATAGGAGTACCAGAAGGAGAACAGAGAAAGCAAGAGATCGAGAACCCATTTGAAGAAATGACAGAAAACTTCTCTAACTTGGCAAAGGAATTGGACATACAAGTTCAGGAAGCACAGAGAGTACCAAACAAAAGGAACCCAAACAGACCCACACCAAGAAATATCATAATTAAATGCCAAAGGTTAAAGATAGAGATCTTAAAAGCAGCAAGAGAAAAGCTGTCACATATATGGGAGCGTCCATAAGACTGTCAGCTGATTTTTTTTTACCAGAAGCACTACAGGCCAGAAGGGACTGGCAAGAAATATTCAAAGTGATGAAAAACAGGAACCTACAACCAAGACTACTCTACCCACCAAGGCTATTAATTAAAATGGAAGGTGAGATAAAGAGCTTCTCAGACAGGAAAAAGCTAAAGGAATTCCTCACCAACAAGCCAGAATTGCAAGAAATGTTAAGGGAACTTCTGTAAAAATGTGGGGACCCATAAATATGAATAATAAAATGGCAATATCTATGGACCTATCAATAATCACTTTAAATGTAAATAGATTAATGCTCCAGTCAGAAAACACAGAGTGGTTGAATGGATAAGAAAAAAAGGCCCAAACATATGCTGTCTATGAGACCCACCTCAAATCAAATGACACACAAAATGAAAGTAAAGGGATGGAAAAAGATGTTTCACACAAATGAAAATTTTGAAAAGCTTAGGTAGCTATATTTACATCAGACAAAGTAGACCTTAAAACAAAGGCTATAATAAGAGACAAAGAAGGGCATTACATAATGATAAAGAAATAAATACAACAAGGAGATAGAACCGTAGTAAACATGTATGCATCTAGATAGGAGCATTTTTGTAAACCAATGATGAACTATCAGGAAAAAAAAATTAAGAAAACAATTCCATTTAAAATTGCATCAAAAACAATAAAATACTTAGAGATCAAATTGACCAAAGGTAAAAGTCAATTTTAAAAAAATTGAAGAAGATACAAATAAATAGAAGCATATACCATGCTCGTGGGTAGGAAGAATTAACATTTTTTTGTTAAAATGGCCATACAACCCCAAGCAATCTATAAATTCAATGCAATCTCTATCAATATACCAGTGGAATTTTTTAGGGAACTAGAACAGATAATCCAAAAATTTATATAGAACCATAAAAGATCCCAAATGCCACAGTGGTCTTGAGAAAGAACAAAGTAGACAGTATTACACTACCTGATATCAAACTATACTACAAGGCTGTAGTAATCAAAACAGCATGGTACTGGCATAATAACAGGTACATAAATCAGTGCAACAAAATAGAGAGCCCAGAAATATATCAATGCCTATAAGGTCATTTAAACTATGACAAAGGAGGCAGGAATATACAGTGGGTTAAAGACATTCTTTTCAACAAATGGTGTTGGGAAAACTGGACAGATACAAAAAAATAAAACTGGACCACCTTCTTATATACCATATACAAGAATAAACTTACAATGGGATAAAAACTTAAATATAAGACCTGAAGCCATAAAACTTCTAGAATAAAACATAGGCAGTAAACTCTCTGGCATTGCTATTAGTAATTTTTTTTCAGGTATGTCTTATCGGGAAAGGGAAACAAAAGAAAAACAAATGGGACTACATCAAACTAAAAAGGGTTTTCACAACAAAGGAAACCAGCAAAACAAAAAGACAGTCTACTGAACGGGAGAATTTGCCTGTGATACATCTGATAAGGGGCTAATATCCAAAATTTAGAAAAAACTCATACAACTCAACAACAAAAGGACTAACAATCCAATTTTTAAAAAGAGAAGACCTGAATAGGTATTTCTCCAAAGAGAAAATACATACAACCAATAGACACACGAAAAGATGCTCAAGGTTACTAATCATCAAAGAAATGTAAATTAAAACCATAGTGATAGATTGGCTATCACCAATAAATCCAAAAAGATAATGGTGACGATGTGGAGAAAAGGAAACCCTCACGCACTGTTCTTGGGATTGCAAATTAGTATTGCCGCTGTGGAAAACAGTCTGGTGGTTCCTTAAAAAATTAGAAATGGAACTGCCTTTTGACCAGCAATTACACTTCTGGGTATTTGTCCAAAAAAACCCCAAAACACTAGTTTGTAAAGATCTGTGCAACCCTATGTTCACAGCAGCACTATTTGCAATAGCCAAGATCTGGAAGCAACCTTAGTGCCCATGAATAGATGATTGGATAAAGAAGTTATGGTACATATATACAATGGCATATTGCTCAGCTATTTAAAAAAAATGAAATCTTACCATTTGCAATGACATGGATGGATCTGCATGGTATTATGCTGAGTGAAATAAGTCAGAGAAAGATAAATACCATATGATTTCACTTACATGTGGGATTTAAGGAACAAAAGAAATGAACAAACTAAACAAAGCACTCGCAGATACAGAGAACAAACTGGTGATTGCCAAAGGGAAGGGGAATTATGGGGCTGAGTGAAAAAGGTGAAGGAATGAAGAAGTACAAATTAGTAGTTACAAAATGTCTTGGGGATGTAGACTACAGAATAGGGAATATAGTCAGTATTGCAATAGCAGATGGGTGCTAGAGTAATCAGGGAATCACTTCATAAACCATTGTCTAACCAATGTACTGTATAACTGAAACTAATATAAAATTTTTTAAAAAGATTATTAATGGTGTTGTTCAGATCTTCCATACTGATGATAACTTTTTGTCTGCTTGTTCTGTTAATTACTAAGAAATGTGTTGAAATAGCCTACCATATTAGTGGGTTTGGAATTTTCTCTTTAATATTTTTTAATCCAATTTTATTTTCTCTCTTTTTAGTAGGCAAGCATAGTTTGTTTATATTTTATTAATATTTGGATTTATTTCTAACAATTTATTTTGTGTTTTCCATTTACCCTACTTTCTGTGCCGGAGTTTTCCTTTTTCCTACTTTTTTTGAAGTGAGGGTCTTTCAGTCTTTGCAGAATATTTTTATTTTACTCTCTTATTGAATGGTGGTTTAGAAATCTCAGTATAAATTTCTAGTTTGATAGTTATTTTCTCTTAAGACTTTCGAAAAGCTTTTTCACATTGAGTTTGCTTCCAGACACAGATATTGTAAAAATCACTGATCAATATAAGCCAAAGAGAAAAAGGAAAAGACTCAAAGACTCTTATCAACATTGTTGTCATTGGACTCGTCATTGATTTAGGCAAGTCTACCACTACTGGTCATCTGACCTACAAATGTGGGTTGGACAAAAGAACAATCGAAAATTTTGAGAAGGAGGCTGCTGAGATGAGAAAGGACTTCTTCAAGGATGCCTGGGTCTTGGATAAACTGGAAGCTGAACAGGAGTGTGGTGTCACCATTGATATCTCCCAGTAGAAATTCGAGACGAGCAAGTATGTGGCCATCACTGATGCCTGAAGACGTAGACACTTTATTAAAACATAATTGTAGGTACATTTCAGGCTGACTGTGCTGTCCTAATTGTTGCTGCTCGTGTTGGTGAATTTGAAGCAGGTATCTCCAAGAATGGACAGACCCGAGAGCAAGCCCTTCTGGATTACACATTCGGTGTAGAACAACTAATCATTGGTGTTAACAACCTGGATTCCACTGAGCCGTGCTACAGCCAGAAGAGATACTAGGAAATCGTTAAGAGAGTCAGCACCTGCATTAAGAAAATTGGCTCATACAGTAGCATTTGTGCCAATTTCTGGTTGGACTGGTGTCAACATGCTGGAGCCAAGTGCTAACATGCCTTGGTTCAAGGGATGGAAAGTCACCTGTAAAGATGGCAGTGCCTGTGAAGGAACAGCACTGCTTGAAGCTCTGGATTGTATCCTGCCACCAGCTGTCCAACTGACAGGCCTTTGTGCCTGCCCCTCCAAGATGTCTACAGTATTGGTACTGTTTATGTGGGCCAGGTGGAGACAGGTGTTTTCAAACCAGGCTTGGTGGTCACCTTTCACAGTCAGCATTACAAATGAAGTAAAGTCTGTTGAAATGCACCATGAAGCTTTGAGGGAAGCTCTTCCGGGGGACAATTTGGGCTTCAATATCAAGAATGTGTCTATCAAAGATGTTCATTTTGACAGTGTGGCTGCTGACAGCAAAAATGACCCACCAGTGGGAGGAACTGGCTTCACCACTCAGGTGATTATCTTGAACCATCTAGGCCAAATCAGTGCTGGATGTACACCTGTGCTAGATTGTCACACTGCTCACATTGCTCTTAAATTTGCTGAGGTGAAGAATGTTGATCATCATTCTGGAAAAAAGTTGGAAGATGGCTGAATTTTTTGAAATCTGGAGATGCTGCCATCATTGATACAGTTCTTGGCAAGCCCCTATGTGCTCAGAGTTTCTCTGACTGCCCTCCTCTAGGCTAATTTGCTGTTCATGATATGAGACAGACAGTTGCTGTGGATGTCATCACAGCAGTGGACAAGAAGGCAACTGGAGCTGGCAAGGGTCACCAAATCTGCCCAGAAAGCTCAGAAGGCTAAATGAATATTATCCCCAATACCTGCCACCCCAATCTTAATCAGAGGTAGAAGAGTGGTCTCAGAATTGTTTGTCTTAATTGGCCATTTAAATTTAACATAATCTGGTTAATGGTTACAACACATTGTAAAACCTTCAGAAGGAAAGAATGTTTTGTGGACCATTTGTTGTGTATGTGTGGCTGTTTTAAGTTATTAATTTTTAAAATCAGTATTTTTTAATGGAAGCAACTTGACCAAAAATCTGTCACAGAATTTTGAGACCCGTTAAAGTTTAATAAGAAAAAAACCAAAAGACAAAAAATTAGTACACTGTTTTCTTTTGCTGTTGCAGCTGAGAAATTTGCTATTCTAATTGCTGTTCCTTTATAAGTAATGTCTTCTAAGGTCTTTTCTTTGTTTTGGGCATTGTACTGTGTGTTTAGGAGTGGATTTTGCATTCTAGGTTTTTTCCTTAGTTTTCTTGTGATATTATTGACATATAAAGCACTGTATAAGTTGAAGGTTTACACTATAATGATTTGACTTACATGTAGTATGAAACGATTTCACAATAAGTTTAGTTAACATCCATCTCACATAGATACAAAAGAAAAAGGGTTTTTCCTTTGTGATAAGAACTTTTAGGATCTGCTTTTTAGTAACTTTCAAATATACCATACAGCAATGTTAACTACACTCATTGCATTGTGCATTACAGCTTATGGGTTGGGGAGTGGGGGCGGGGGGACAAGTCTAACCCTACCCACCTCCACCTCTGTAACCACAAATCTGGTCTCTTTTTCTATTTCTTTTTTAAGATTTCACATTTAAGTGAGATCATACAGCAGTTATCTTTCTCTTCCTGATTTATTTCAACATGAATCAATGTAAGCACTATTAACAAGGTATTTTGCATTGTTGGGGTTTTTTATACTAAGTCTTTGAAACCTGGGATGTATTTTACACTTAGAGCACATTTCAATACAGACTAGCCACATTTCAGGTACTTGATAGCCAGCTACAAGTTGAATATAGAAGCAATAGAAGATGGTCACAAATGCAAAAATAGATAACATTGGCTCCAGGAGAATAAATAATTGTATTAAAATTAAGGAGAAAACAAAATGGGGAAATATTTGCAGCATAATACAGTAAAGTGTTATTAATATGAAAAATATATATATAAATCACTAAGAACACTTAAAGCCCCCCAAAATAAATGGGTATGATGACATAAACAGCCAGTTTACAAAAGAGGTAATAACAAACATAAAGATAGTATTTTATCTCATTAATAATCAAGTGCAAATTAAAATAATAGTAATAACTATTTCATCTATCATAGTAACAAAGATTTTACAACTCTGATTTCCAAGGTTGCAAAAATGACTACACCATAAACTACTTACCATTCTCCTAACATAAGGAATTTAAGTAGTCTTCAATTTTTCCATTATTACAAACAATGCAAAAATGAGATATAGACTATGAGGGAAAATATCAATTAGTAAAACCTTTTTAAAAAGCAGTTACACACAACAGATACAAGAATTCTATCCTAAGGGAGCAATACTAATTATAGAGAGGGGGAAAGTACATACCAAAATGCTAATTTCTGCATTGTTTATAATAATGGAAAAATTGAAGACTACTTAAATTCCTTACGTTAGAATGGTAGGTAGTTTATGGTGTAGTCATTCAATGAAATGCTTTGACTGGTAATATAGAAAAGTCTTTTTATAATATTAAACTAGAAAACTATATGGAATTGAAAATCTTATGTCTATATTTAAGGAGAAAAATTAGGCATGTGTGTAGAGAAATTTATCAGAATGTTAAGTGTTTATTTTATGATAGAAGGACTTCAGATTTTTTTCTGTTTTGCAGATATAGTAAACTCAGTGTGTATTACCTATAAAATGGAAACTACTTTCAATTCTGAGATATAATACATTATCAAATATAATTTGAGATATCATACTAATTCAAGTATGCTAATCCCATGTTCTACCTGTAAATTTATGCTTTATTTTCTAAAAAGCACAGTACTTAACAACTGATGAACTAAGCATAGATGACCCAGTATGACTTGATTTCATCGTTGTTTCAGAGTGAAGTTTATTGACTTTCCAGTAAAAGTTCGCCGCTATCTTTTTTTATTATCATACTTTGGCTTAAGTCTGACCTCCAGAAAAGTGCAATAATACTTTTTTAGCAAATGTGTAAGGTGCATAATCCCCATTTTCCTTCCCAGTTTCATATGGTTAAATAGCTTTACATCTATTCTCTTATTAGCAGTATATAATATTTTGATATACTAATTTGCTCTATTGTTTTCATTAATACTTCTTCCTCTTATTTTAAGGTTATTCTAGTTCAAGTTAACCCAGGGGAAGCATTTACAATAAGAAGAGAAGATGGACAGTTTCAGTGCATTACAGGTAAGAATGGTAACTTATTATTATATAATCTTTCTTCCTTACTTTCCCCACCACACAAAGGCACAAACTTTGAATAATACTTTGAAAAAATCTTTGAATGATAAAACTTTGAATAAGCTTAACTGTTTCAATAGTATCCTAATTAGTCTCTTTACCCTGGTTTCTTGATTAATCTTACTATAGTAATATATATTGTTCATGTTACCCCCTGCTTAGAAATCTTAAGTGAATCCAGTTCAGGTTCCTTAGTCTTTTTAAAAGATCATTTCATCATTCTGGTCTCTCTTTCCACGTTCCCTTCAATACTCTTTTACTTTGATCTTGGTAAATTAGTAATTTACTATCTCTTGAACCTGTTTTGTACTTTCCGTACTGTTCTTATCTAGAATTGACCCTTATCACCACCATTCCCCAGCCTATTCTAATGCTACTTATGCTTCCAGACTGAGCTCAGATCTTATCTTTAAAAGGTTTCTTTTGGTGAAGTCTTAGCATTTCCTCTACACTACTCACTAGCCACCCCCCACACACATTTGTGACAAACAAAACTGTCTCCAGATATCACCAAATGTCCCCCCCCGAGGGGCGAAATCACCCCCAATTGAAAACTACCACCCTGTGTGAAGACAAGAGAAATGAAAAGTTCACTGGCTTTGTAATTAGAGAACTTGAGTTTAAATCCCAACTCTGTCACTTGCTAGCTGCATAAAGTTTCATGTTGTTTAACCCCTGTCAGGTACATTTCTCATCAGTGAAATTCCCATCCTTGTGAATAATAGTATACCTCATAGGATAACTGTGAGGGTTAATATATATGTAAAGTACTCTAAACCAGACCTGACAAATATAAGGCACTCACTAAATGGTGATGTTGGGTTCTATGGAGTTAATTATGGAATAGAAAGTTACCCTACCACCTGTGAAATCTCTTAGTACCAATTATTGTGCCATTCATTTAGCAAGTAACTATGTAGGTTCTTAAAACATTTCTTCTAGTTATATTTTTAAAAACCATTTGAATTTTGTATGTTTAACCTGAAAAGTTTATTCAGTCTTTTCAACTACGTTTGAAGCACTTTGAGGACACTTTGTAACCCCTTTAGTTCTTGGCTTTTCACATGGGTACCTAAATAATAGCTGTTGCTTTGATTTGAAAAGAATACATTAGAAGTAGGGTTACCATATTATTTATCACCCAACCCAGGATATTTTGAGAATGAAAAAGGACTCTATCAATTACTCCAAGACAAGTATCAGCCAAGATTGTCCCAGGAAAACCAGAACTTATGGTTCCCTCCATTTTCCTTGGGGGGTGGGGGGAGGGTGGTGTCTGCTTGATTTAATCAAAGAAGAAATATACCTCTTTCTAGAGAAGCAATTAGCTCAATGATTACAATTAAAATTTTGCCTGCCATCTAAACCTTACATGTCTTAGATTAGTACTTCCTTTAAGTTAATTCAAATCTTTTGAGTGGCAAATAAGGTAACTTCAAAATAGGAAGGGTCCACATATTTGGGCTAAGAAGAAACCAGGCAGTAGAATTTATAAGCAATATAATAAATTTTTTGTCTTTACTTGTCAGTTAGGTTTCCATAAAAATAATGTTATTTTTCTTTTGGTACCTCTTAGAATTTACATTTCTAGTAGAGAATACACCTTAGGTTTATTAGTATATCTTTTCAAATTGTTTTCAATAAATATCATTTATGATGGAAGCCTTTTAACTATTATAACATTGGTCTTTTCAAATGAGGATACTCATTACTATTTTTAGTATGACTTAAAACACTGAAACTACTGATTGCAGTTAGATAGTCAGACTTTGATTTTTAAGTAACATATTTGAAAAGTCAATTGTAACTGTAATTTGTAAATCCCCTTCCTAATTAAACTGATTTTTTGTAAAAGTTACTCCTTCAGTCAGGACCAAAAAAGCCTAATTTATAATATAGTGCCTGTAGTACTAACATCCTAATAGTAGAAACTGACTACTATGTGAAGATATTTTTAAGTAGGGATACATTTCTTTGCTTCAGTAAAAAAGGGAGACTCCTCTCTCTGTTATGACCAGTTATACAAAAGATAAGGTAAAAAGCTCTTCTCTCTTTCCTTATGTTTTTGTTTGTCCAAAATTAAAAGGTAGGATACAGGTGGAAGGAGTAGTAGTGAATGAGGAACTGGGATTTAAGTCTTTGTAAAGACCAGTGTGCCCTCACTTCGAGCAAGAGAAGACTATGACCTCTGGAACTCTTCCTCTTCCATTTCTTCCCCTTTGCAATCACTAGTTTCTGTCGCATGCCAGTCATCTTCCTGAATTAGTTCTAGAGCTAGGTTAAAAAGTCAAGAGAGGAAATAGAAGTGGAGTCAACAGATAAAGAGAAAGTCTTATGGGAGGAAAATCAAATGCCAGTGAAGCTGAGAGAAAAAATAGGACACTATGACAGTCAGGCCATCAAGTTCTTTTTTTCACAGGCACTATACTAATAATAGAAACCTCTATAGCAGAAACCTAAAGAATTGCGATAAATCCAGTATAAATTGTAAGCATTTGAATTAAAGACTATTCTTTTTAAAGTAGTTTTATTACCTATCAAGAATTTATAGGAAAAAAACTAAGTTAGCAGAGATCATAGGGAACTTGAGAATCGAAATAATCTCCTTATTTTATTGGAGGTTCAGAATTTGTTACTTATAGCAAATTATGGGCAGGACTCAATATAGTACTTTTTCTACTATAGTGTACTCCTTGGAAAAATGAATTACTGTGTTTTCGTTTTTGTTTTTTTCATGAATTCACCAAGTATCTGCTGAGGCAGATACTGTGCAAGTTGCAGGGGACTCAGAGAAAACTAAGACACAGTTCTGCCATTCAAGAACACAAGAGAGTAAATTAGCAGTTGTATTGCAGTAAAAAAGAACGATTAGAAACGGTTCCCTTTTTAACTGCATAGAGTGTTGTGGGAGCATAGGATGGGTACTGTTAACATGGAGTAATAGGTCAGGAAAAATATTCAAGGAGAAAGTACTAAGAATTTTAAACTTTATTGTAAAGGTGAGGAAGAACCATTGAAAAATATTATGCAGGAGGATTAACATCCAATTTACAGTTCTGAATGATCAGTGATGTCTCCTGTTAAGTGGTTACCTATTAAAAATCTTCTTACTGCAGAAATCTAGAAATGTTCAGTAAAATGTTACAAATATTCTTTTAAATGCATTGCTGAGCTTCTCTTTCTTCCCTCTACCCCTCCCACAACAAAAAGAGGGGAGGGGTAGGAAATAAATTATGGTCCAGAAATAAGGACTTTTTAATATTTTTTCAAAATATTTCATACGTATAATGAAAAGAATATACTTCGTTCATTTGATTTGATTGTTTTTTATTGTACCATGCCATTCTTTCTGAGTCTTATCCAAAATCTGATGTCAGTCTTTCCTTACTCTTTGCCTATTTCATGTCCTTTTAGACCCTGCACAACTCTTAAATATCTAAATGTGTAGTTTCCTACCATTTACCACTTTCCAGTTTGGCATTCCTTATTTATTTATTCTTTTCATTTTATTTATACTGCCTGATTCAAACCCATGCTTCATTTTTGCCATCTTAAGCTAATATTCATTTGTTTTAAAACAAATACATTATTACTTTTAAAATGACAGTACTACCTTGAATCTGTCTGTTTTTTTCTATTAAAAGATATTTTGAAACAAATCGAACAACTTGATTTATTTTAGTGAAGTGTTTTGGTAACATGTCAACAGATTGTCTTATATGATGATAGATATTGCAGAAATTAATCCATATTTGTAATTATACCAAGGAATGTAAAAATGTATTGAATGAGTAAATCTTTAGGTTTAGTATTAATAAATCTTTGTAATATGTGCTAAAGACTACCCTTCTTAGTTTTGTTTTGTGGCAAGTGTACAGAATAGAGAATTAGGCAAGGTTTCTGAATTTTGGTTACTGGGAAGGTCCGAGAAGCATATTTCATAGAATATATGTGGTGAACTTTTAAGATCCCTGTTGTAGAGCTGGATTTCCTGGTGATAAATTGGTTCCATCCTTCAGACATCATTTGTTCCATGAAGTGTTTGCAGACAGATCTCTCTTCACTTTCTTTCCTCTCCTATCCCTGATTGCACATACAGAAATAAATGAGGGCAGGAAGTATATTTTATTTGTGTTTGTAGCTCTGGTGCTTTTTGTGTCACCCAGTACATGGAGAATGCTTGGTAAATGTTTAAGTTAAATGAGGAAGATTAAAAAAAAACACAACTACTGTCTCTTGAACATTACTACGTGCCAAGTAAATGGATTCTATATAGACAAACAACAACTCTGTCTAAAAATCCTCCTTATTGAGAGACAGGTGTGGCTCCTTTTTTTCCTTCTTTCATGATACTTCAAAATGAAGAATAAGAATTTATTAATTAAATATCTAGGGATTTTGCATTGTTATGTCACTTCTGCTTTGGTGTTATTCCATGCTACTACATGCAAAGAGAAAGTTATTAAAACGCAAAAAGAATATACGGATCAGTTATGCCTGAATAGTTTTTATATGCCCTGGTCCCTTCAAATGTGATATTTTAGGAAGACAAGCAAAGATATTGATGATTGTTTAATTTCATTAACCTAATAGGGCAGCAGTTAGGCATATTACCTGGGTTTGAGTTCCAGCTCTACCACTTACTGTTATATCAGTCAGATTATATTAAGCAATTTAGTGATGAATTTTACATCCTGTTTTAGACTTGTTTATATAAAAAGAGAGAGTCCATCATGTAAGGCTTGTAATATAATTAGTCATAGAGACTATTACTGAACTATACCTTTTTGACCTAGTGTTTATATGTGTAGAATCATAGAACCTAATTCTTATATCGGTTCTATGACCACAGGCCCATTGCCAGTGTAAAGCTTTGTCTTAGGTGATATTATTCAGAACTTTGTTCTCTTGAGCTTCCTTTTTGTGCATTTTTAATTAATAGCTTTGACAAAAATAAATGACATGTTTATAAAATTTTCAGTTGTCGTAAAGCTACCAAGGATAACTAATAACTTAAGTAAATGTCAAGCTGAAGAAGATCAGCATATTTTTAACTGATAGATCAAAACCAATAGGATAAAATTTAATAGGAGTAAGTGTAAAGTTTCACATTTTAATTTGAAAATGACACGCAGTGGTACTTTATAGATGTGTATTCGTCGGGGTTCCTTTTTTAAAACTGACTCTTGTCAATTAAACGTAAAAAGAGTTTATTAAGATAATAATTGAAACTCTTTCCATTTCTTCTTCCCTTTCCTTCCTGACTAAAGCCATTAATTAGGTGGAGCAGAACAATATAGAGGTCTTAGTCTATTAGGGCTGCCATAACAGCATACCATGGACTGGGTAGCCCATAAACAACAGAAATTTGTTTCTACAGTTCTGGAGGTTGGAAGTTCATGATTAGGGTGCCAGCATGGTCAGGTTCTGATAAGAGTCCTCTGCAAGGTTGTAGACTACTGGCTTCTCACTGTGTCCTCACATGATGAAAGTAGCAAGGGAGGTTTCTAAGGTCTCTTTTTCAAGGGTACTAATCCCATTCATGAGGGCTCTACCCTCATGACCTCATCACTTCCCAAAGGCCCCACCTCCTAATACCATCACATTGGGGCTAGGATTTCAACATGTAAATTTATGGGGTACACAAACATTTAGTCTGTAGTAGCACTGAATTGGTGGGAGTGGAGGAGGTATGCTGCAGTCCCACAGAGTGGGATTTCAGGGCCAAAATTGAGTGAGAAGTTCATTACATAGAACAGCTTAGTGTAGACAGTCAGAGCCGAAACAGTGAGGAGGGAATTCACACATGAAGTTATCCTGGTACAGGGACTCAGGGTCTAAGCAGGCTGAGAAGGGTATCCTCAAGAAGAGGTGGCCTGGTGTGTAGGGTATTAGAATCTGAGCAAGGTGAGGAAGTCATCAATACAGAGGGGTGGCCCAGCATAGGGAATCAGTGCCTGAATAAGGTGAGAACATTCACATGTGAGAGCAACCTGATGCAGAGAGTCAGAGATCTGTGAAGAAGCCATCAGTGTGGAGGAGAAGCCTGACTTGGGTTACTAGAGCCAGCAGGAACAGATTATTCACATGCTTGGGGTGGTCTGGAGTGAAGAGGCAGAGCCCAAATTGGATAAAAAGACATCCATACAAAGGACGGCCTGCTGCTGAGTGGGGAGGGCATCTACACAGAGGGGCGGCCTGGCATGGGGTTTTATAGCTCTAGCAGGGTGAAGAAAGTGTCCCTGCAGTGGAGGCTTATGAAGAGTCTGAGCTCAAGCAGTATGAGGGCATTCAGAGGGAGGGAGGTGACTTCGTTTGAGATGTCAAAGCCCAAAATAGGTGAGGATGTTGTCTACATGGAGGTAAGGTAAGGTCCAGCAAGGAGAGTGAGATCCTGAGCATGGTGAGGAGGGGATCCCCATGGTATGGCAGGAGTTATCAGGGCCCAAGGAAATCCCCATCCACTCATGGTGGGGCAGCCCAGCACAAGGATGTGAGAGCCTGAGTGGGGTGAGGAAGGCATCCATCCCCATAGAGAAATGACCTAGTGTGGATAATGAGAGGCTAAGCAGAGTAAGAAGGTAGTCCACATGGTGCGCTGAGGGGTAGAATGGCCTGATATGAGGAGTCAGATCTTAAATTGTGGTGAGAAGAAAATATACACAAAAGCACAGTGGGCAGACCAGCACAGAGTGTTAGAGTTTGTATGGGACCACATGGAACCAAGGAAAGGATGACATCCACTTGGGAGTAGGGATGGCCTCACCATGGCAAGTCAGAGCCATGCATCCACTCTAGGAGGGTCACCCATTGTGGGGTTAGAGGAACATCTATGGGAATGGTTGCAGAGATGGAAGATTGATTATATAGCACAGGGGACTAATCAAAGGAGCATTTACATTAAGAATTGTGAAAGCCAGATTTCTTACTATCAGCAGGAGTTTTAGATGTGAAAAGGAGGAAGCTAGAATGAATCTTGTGACCACTGAATGAGAAAGATCAGACATTTCTGATTCACGGTCTGGAAAAGAGAACGTACAAGATATGACTGGAACATACATTGCCCCAAAAAGAAGAAAGTGCTCAAAAATGGATAGAGACATGTCAAAAGAACATAGTAACCAGCTTAAAGGAGCTTTCGTTAGCAAAATTAAGCACATTTTGAGCATCAAAATAATGATAGAAATGGAATAGAGCCTGAATAATATAGGAAACTGTGAGTCTACACAAATATAGATAGGTAGGTAGGTAGATGGATGATCGATGATAGATGGATGGATTGATGGATGGGAGGGAGGAAGGGAGAGAGAGAGATAGTTTGATGGGGTTCCAGAAAAAAAGGAACCACACGGTTTTAAAGTACCTCCCTACAAAATACTTACTGATTAATGGCAAAAAAAAGGGGGGTAGGTGGGTAACTTTACAGTTGAGAAGCCCGGCAAGACACATTTAATCACATAATCAAATTGTATATCATCAGTAAGCACAGAAATCAAAATTGCGTGCACCTGATAATGATGCACTGAGGGGAACATGGTGTCAGTTCTGTGTTATTTTTGCCAAAAAATGTATGATCTGAATCTAAGCACAAGGAAACAGTAGACAAACTCAAATCAAAGACATTCTACAAAGTAACAAAGTCAGAGAAAGACTAAGGAACTGTTCAGACTGACAGAATAAAGGGAAATGCAATATGTGATTCTAAACTAGATCCTTTTCTTAGAAAGCACATTAGGACAACTGGTGAATCTTAAGTGGGGTTTTTAAATTAGATGGTTTATTAATTTTTAATTACAACTACCACAAACTAGGTGGCTTAAAACAACAGAAATTTAATGTCTCAGTTCTGGAGGCTAGAAGTCTAAGATCAAGGTGTCAGCAGGAGTGGTTCCTTTTGAGGGAGAATTCATACCTCTCTCCTAGCTGCTGCTGATGGCCAGAAATTTTGGAGATTTCTTGGCTTATAGATGCGTAACTTCGGTCTCTGTCTCCATCTTCATATAACCTCCCCATGTATCTTTGTCTTCACATGGCTGTCTTTTTACAAAAATATTTTATTGGATTAGGAGCCTACTCTACTCAAGTATGACCTTATCTTAACTAATTATATCTGCAGCATACTAAAGTATTCTGTGGGTGAAAGGCCATCATGTCAGCATCTTACTTTCAAATAGTTTAGAGAAGAAAGTTCTTTGTGCTTCTGGACATCCAACTTGTAAGTGTGTGATTGTTTCAAATTTTAAAAAATGTATTACTTTAAGAAAAATGGTATTAGGTGCCTTATAGAGTCTTTGTAAGGACTAGATAACGAGACTGAAGGCTAAGCTTCAGGAACAATGCCCCAAAACCATGCCACAGAACTTGTCTGATTAGGAAATTCTCATCACTGCCATGATTTTACCTGTGCCATTTCTTCAATATTGCTTGCTTCCAGCATAGATACCACTTCTATTGTAGCTATCCACCTAATTATCAGAACCTGTAGGAGCAACATTCTTTACCTCACACCGAGGTTACTCCTCCAGCACACAAAGGGGCTTAAGAGCCTATGCAGCAAAACAAATTACAGTGTCCAGTACATGCAAGAGTAGAAGACTTTATGAATAGAACTTGCTTATTTTAGATCTAAATATTAGTTACCTATTGAACCTCATTTGCAAAAGTGAAAACAAATGAAATCTTAGACTGCAAAAACAAATATAAGTTCTAAAACAGATGGTGCAGTACTCCGTTTAAATGGTATCCTTTTGACATTTAAAAGAAGTGTTGACAAACTGAGATTGAACTCAGGAGGGTAATTAGGAGAGTATAGAATCATGAAATCATTATAATAAAAGACTATAAAAATGTGTGAAGGATCTTTAATCTAGAAGAGAGAGCTGTGACTTGGAAGACATTGTTTTCTGCACCTTTAGAAGGCAAAATTTAGACTTAACAGGTGAGAATTACAAAGAAGCAAATTCTGACTCACAGGGAAGAGCTAGCTGTCCAGCAGTTATGGCTGTATAAAAGTGGAATCATTGCTTTGTTATGCCAGTGTCCTATCATTCTGTGTGCTCGTGCACTGGTTAGATGATTTTATAAAAAGTAGTTCTTGCATAGAAGAATCATTTTGATTGGGTAAGCACCAACATTCCTTGTAACTGAAGGTTCTTTGATTCCAAAATAACCTGTTAATTAGACTGAGATCTCTTTAGTTAATTCTGGAAATGAATACTCTGAATGGGAGTCTTAACTTTAATGAATATATCTATGCACAGGTACATATTATAAAATAATTAAGCTAGTGAATGGTTATTGCTCATAATGGACTATAAACAGGATGCCACTAGTTAATTTATTAATATGCATTTCTAATGAAATAAACACTTTGGAGAGAAATGTCCACTAAACTTCTGAATCTTTAGGGGCAGAAACAATAATGCTGTCTTTGTCTTGCTACATAAAATCTTACTTGATTAAAGTGTTCAAGGAATATTAGCTTCCTTCTGTTTTGTTTCCTTAACAACAGAAATTGTTTCTTTTTCATCTCTGATTCTGTGTGCTAAAATAATGCCTTTTGCTTAGTAGGCATACTGTCAATATTTATTAAAATTAACTGCTAAAATATTTTTTAAGTATACTCGGTATATTCTTTTGCCTTAGTAACTTACTTATATTGAAAATATTCTTTTGTACATAGGGATGTTTTAGTGCCTTAGAGTCTTCAATATGAACACCAGTTAAGATTGTAGAGTAATATGGAAATGTTAATTTAAATATGTAAATAATGAGCCATAGATAATGCCTGGATGTTGATCATTTGACCAAATCCTGGACTTATTTTTTTATGGTATGACTTTTCTGTGTAAAGAAAGTGTCAAGGTGAATTTAAGTTTATTGAGAGGTTTTACCTTTGTTTTCTCATATCTCGCCTTACTTAGGGAAGCCAAGAACCTAAATAACAACGCCAAAGTGTGTTGATTCTGAGCCCCTTCATCTCTTAGAGTTAGTATGCTATCAAGTCCCACCTTCAAGTCCTGCTGTTTTCCTTTTTTGCTTCCAAATGGTTCTGACCAGCTTCCCAGCAATGGCTGATGTTTTCTTACCGTTGTTGCTTCTGTTGTCATTTTCCAGTCAGCCAGTGGGGGTTTATTTGGCCCTTATTGCTTCTGCTGTCACCTTATCCAGGAAGCGACTAGCTTTTTTGCTCCTGGGGCATTTATTGTCAGGACCTCTGTTCCCATTTTTCTTTTCTTCACTGCTACTACATTCATCACTGCTTTTCTGTTCTCACCTTGTCATCTCATGCACCTAATCCTGACTCTTCCTGCTATTATAGGTTTTTTTGAAGTTAAGGGAAGGTTAGTCCCAAATAGTAAGTACTGCTATATCCTCTCTGTGTTCTGGGATCATGGTAAATATAACCACATGTATATCCTCCCTCTCACAATTGGTCTGCTCTTTGATATTTACCATCTTCATTACAGAGCATTTTTTTAGCAAGTTCTGTGAACTAAGCTAGATGATTTTTGAGGTCATTAATAAATACAATATTTCATTAAATACTTACAAGCCCCGTGTCACATTAATCCCAACTCTTACCTCAGAGTGAGTTTTCCACCCTCCAAAAGCAGGAGCTCCTGGTCTTGCTCGTCTGTGTGTTCTAGTCTGAATTCCCATGCCCATTAGATCTAGTCAAAGCCCTTTCTCCCAGGATGTCTTTGTGAGGGAGGGGAGGGAAAGATGGAGTTATCATGTAAATAAGACTCCTAGAAACCTGCTCTGATATCCTGGAATCCCTGAGACATGTAAACAAACTACACTTCAGCCCCATGACTCTTGTTATATATGTCAGAATTTTGATATTGAGAATATCTCTGAAGTTTATGAGGAGTTAAATATGTATTGTCTCATATATCATGGTCACTGCAGTTTTGCTACAGTTACTGTGACTAACAGCATGAAATATTATACAT
Organism: Eonycteris spelaea; assembly: GCA_003508835.1. NCBI lineage: Eukaryota > Metazoa > Chordata > Mammalia > Chiroptera > Pteropodidae > Eonycteris > Eonycteris spelaea. The sequence goes on along the minus strand of PUFA01000072.1, from coordinate 8,766,579 downwards.
ATAACTTTTCTTCCTAAATTCACAACAATAAAACATTAAAGAAATAACAAAATATATGAATGAATTAATGGTGTATTGTTAATGGCACAGATATAGCAGTAAGTCTACCTGGGGTCTAGGACCAATGGGTGGGGCTATAAGAAAACATTTAGCTCAGTATAAGGAAGAACTTTGTAATAAACAGCTGTCAAAGAGGCTCAAGAGCAATCAGTTCCCCTTTCATCTTTGTAGGTAGCAGTGCATATGCTGGATCTTCACTTAATGATGCTATTAGAGAGGAGCTTTAATTTCTTTTGAGTGGATCGTTAAAGTTGATACCTTTTAAGGTTCTCACAAGTCTAAAATTTTATAATTCCACATATCTTTGGATAGATTACTTAAATTCTGGCCATTATATGTGAAATGGGGGTGGGCTAGTGCAAATTACATTCAAACAAATTTCCATCCGTTTTCAAATTTTTAAGTATTCATACTATGTTAATATGCCATCTTAAATTTTCAAAAATTGAAATAACATTGGTTTATAACATGATGTAAGTTCTTTATGTACATTAATTCAATAACTGTATACACTAGCATGCTCACCACCAGAAGTCTCGTTTCCATTCATCGTATATTTGACCCCCTTTGCCCATTTTGCCCTGCCCCCACTCTCTTCCCTCTGGTAACCACTAATCTGCTGTCTTTAACTCTGTTCTTGTTTGGTTTTTTTTTGTTTTATATCCCACATATGAGTGGAATTATCTAATTTTTGACCTTTTCCATTTGAGTTATTTCACTTAGGATAATACCTTCAAAGTCCATCTGTGTTGTCACAAATGGCAATATTTCGTCTTTTTTATGGCTGAGTAGCCAAGCTATGGAAACAACCTAAGTGTCCTGTGTGTGTATACCTCCATGCTGTTTTTTATAGTGGCTGCGCTAATTTACAGTCCCGCCAACAATGTTCAAAGGTTCCCTTTTCTCCATATTTTCTCTAACACTTATTTCTTGTCTTTGTGATAGTAGCCATTCTAACAGGTATTAGGTGATAGCTCATTGTGGTTTGTTTTTCATTTTCCTAATAATTAATGATGTTAACATCTTTCTACATACCTGTTTGCCAACTGTATGTCTCCTTTAGAAAAGTGTCTACTTAGATCTTTTGCCTGTTTTTTAATCAGGTTGTTTGCTTTTTTATTTTTGAGATTTATGCGTTCTTTATATATTTTGGATATTAATCACTTATGGGAAATATTCGTAAATATATCCTCCCATTTGATTGGTTGCCTTTTCATTTTGTTGATGGTTTCTTTTGCTGTGCGAAAGCTTTTTAGGTTGATGTAGTCCCACTTGTTTATTTTTGCTTTTGTTTCCATTACTATTGGAATCAAGTTTACAAAAACATTTCTAAGACCAGTGTAAAGGAACTTACAGCCTATGTTTTCTTTGCATTTTATGATTTCAGTTCTTAAATTCAAGTCTTCAATCTATCTTGAGTTAGTTTTTGTGTGTGATGTAAGATAGTGGTCTAGACACTTTCTTTTGCATGTGGATGTTTAGTGTTCCCAGTACCGTTTACTGAAGAGGCTTTGCTTACTCTTATCATGTCATAATTAGTTGTCTGTATACACGTGCGTTTATTTTTGGGCTCTCTGCTCCACTCCATTGATTGTGTCTTTTTCCGCCAATATCATACTGTTTTGATTACTGTAGCTTTGAAATATAGTTTGAAATCAGAGAGTATAATACCTCTGGCATTTTTTTTTTTTTTCCTGAGGATTGCTATGGCTATTCAGAGTCTTTGGGGTTTCATACTTTTAGGATTTTTTTGTTCTATTTCTGTGAAAATGCTATTGGGATTTTGATAGGGATTACATTTAATCTGTAGATTGCTTTAGGTAATACAGACATTTTAACAATGTTAATTCTTCCAGTCCATAAGCATAGAATAACTTTTCATTTTGTCATGTCATCTTCAGTTTCTTTCAATAATGTCTTATTATTTTCAGTGTACAGGTTTCACCTCCTTGGTCAAATTTATTCCTAGGTATTTAATTCTTTTTGATGTAATTGTTTTCTTCATTTCTCCTTCCGGTAGTTCATTGTTAGTGTATAGAAAAGCAGATTTTTGCATATTGATTTTGAACCCTGCAACTTAACTGTATTCATTTATTATTTCTAATAGTTTATTGGTGGAGTTTTTTCTATATATAAAATCATGTAATCAGATAGTGATAGTTTTACTCCTTCCTTTTCAGTTGGAATGGCTTTAATTTCCTTTATCTTGCCTAATTGCTCTAGCTAAGATTTCTAGTACTATTTTGAATAAAAGTGACAAGAATGGGCATCCTTGTCTTACTTCTCATCTTAGAGGAAAAGCTTTCAGTTAGCTTTGAGTTTATAATATGTGGCCTTTGTCGTATTGAGGTGCTTTCTTTTTACACCATTTTATTGAGAGTTTTTAATCATATTTGGATATTTAGCCATGTCAAATGCCTTTTCTGTATCTGTTGAGCAAATCATATGCTTTTTATCATTTGCTTCATTTTGTTCATATGGTGTATTACATTGATTTGCAAATGTTGAACCATCTTTGAATCTCTGGAATAAATCCTACTTGATCATAGTATATTATCCTTTTAATGCATTCTTGTATTTGTTTGCGAATATTTTCTTGAGGATTTTTGCATTGATGTTTGTTGTAGTATTGATCTGTAGTGTATGTGTGTGTGGTTGCATACGCACTCATGTGCACGCATGTGTGTGGTCCTTTTCTGCTTTTTGGTATCACAGTAATGCTGGCCCTGTAAAACTTGTCAAATGAGCTAGGAAGCATTTCCAACTCTTCAGTTTTTTGGAAGAGTTTGAGAAGAATAGGTATTAAAGCTTTGAATGTTTGGTGGAATTCACCAGTAAAGCCATCTGTTCTTGGACTTTTGATTTTGGGGAGGGTTTTGATAACTGTTTAAATTTTCTTACAAGTGATACGTCTATTCAGATTTTCTGTTCTTCAGGATTCAGTCTTGAAATGTTATGATACTAAGACTTTATCCATTTCTTCTAGGTTATCCAGTTTGGTGGTATATACCTTTTTATAGTATTCTCTTATGATCCTTTGCATTTCTGTGGTATTTATTGTAACTGCTCTTTTATTTCTCATTTTATTTATTTGAGTTTTGTCGCTGTTTTTCTTAGTGAGTCTCGCTAAGTGTCTCTTTTCAAAGAACCAGCTCTTTGTTTCATTGAGCTTTCCTATTGCCTTTTTAGTTTCTTTTTCATTTACTTCTGTTTTGATTTTTATTATTCCTTCCTTCTGCTGACTTTGGGCTTTCTTTCTTCTTTTTTCTATTTCTTTAGGAGTAAGGTTATGTTGTTTATTTGAGATTTTTCTCATTTCTTGAGGTAGGCCTGTATCACTATAAGCTTTTTCTTAGTATTGCTTTTGCTGCATCATACAGATTTTAGTATGTCATTTTTATTTTCATTTGTCTTTATGCATTTTATTTCTCCTTTGTTTTTTCATAGACTCAATAGTTGTTTAGTAGCATGTTGTTTAATCTTCACACGTTTGTGATTTTTCTAGCTTCTTTTTAGTTTCATACCATTGTGGTTGGAAAAGATGCTGGATATGATTTCAGTCTTCTTAAATTTATTGAGCCCTGTTTTGTCTTCCAGCATATGGTTTGTCCATGTACATTTGAGAAGAATGTGTATTCCCCTGCTTTGGATGACATGTTCTGTATGTCTATTAAGTCCACCCAGTCTAATGTATCATTTAAGGCCTGTGTTTCCCTGTTGACTTTATGTCTGGATGATTTATCCACTGGTACAAGTAGGATGTTAAAGTCTCCTACTATTGTTGTGTTGTTGTCAGTTTCACCCTTTAGGTCTATTAAGAATTCCTTTATATAGTTCGGTGCTCCTGAGTTGGGTGCATATATATTAATAAATACTATGTCTCCTTGATGGATTGTCCCCTTTATCATTTTTTAATGTCTGTGTCTGTCTCTTGTTAGCTTTTTTGGCTTGGAGACAAAGGGAGCATCTCTCTCTTTTAAATTTTTTTAATAGGGAGATCAGTATTCTCAGAATATTATTTATTATAACATCACTGATTATTTTTGGCCCACTGACCTTCCATTACTACAAATATAACTGAACTTAACTCAGTTCTTTAGGTTTTATAGAAATTGTAAATAACTCAAGTCAAAACCCTATGAAGTCAATTCTCGTCCCCATATGAGTAGGTATTATTTCCTTTTTCATAATTTAGCAAATCAAACCATGAAGAAGTTATGTCCTTTATACATTACTTAGAAGGTCTTAACTACCCTTAAAAAATGCTCTAAAGCATAGGTAACTTTTTCATACTGCTGGAAATCATATTATTATAATAAAAACTTTATGCTTTATAGGTCCTTCTTCTAATACAAAAACATCAATTCCAGTAGAGAGGCTCAAAATACTGGTTTTGAAACATTCATGAGTCTTGTTTGTGAAAATGAATCATAACAGATCATCCATTCATAAATTTAGCCTATTTTAGGTTGACTGAATGACTGTGACTCACTCTGAGTACATTGTGTAATAGTCCCAGGTTGTCTCTAAAAGCTTTTAAATGTTACTTTTCAAGAGAAACCATGTTATATGTGATTTAATTAAGAGAAAATTGCAACATTTATGTTAAGAAAGAAAATATAGACAAATTAAGCTGTCATCAATTCTTTATGTTCCTAATGAATATGTTGTCACTATTACAATTATTCTTTTAGAAGTAGGAAATCTAAAACAGCTAATGAGTTCTATTTTAAAAAGTGACAAAATCTCAATTTAAAAAAATTTAATGAGTGATGACAAAAGGAAATCAAGACCCAGAAATATAAATGTGTGAAATAGTTTGTATTAACTTTTCAATAAATGTTTATGAATCCATTGCATTCTTACTCTTTTTATATTGTTAGTGACAAAAATGGACCTATCAGAGTCTGTGCCTTCTCTAAACTGGCCTGACAAAACGGTATTTTATTAAATAAGAAATATTAATATAAAATGTTTATTTGGGGTACAATTCTCTCTCTTTCAAGTGCCCAATTTTCCCTTTTAGAAGAGAAGCCACCTATTAAAGGTAGACAAGAGCTGGGAAATGAGAAGGATAGGAAAACAGGTTGACCTAGAAAGGGGAAAAAAGGAGAATTAGGTAATTTTAAAGTCAAGAAAGAAAAATGAATGTTGGATGCTTTAAACAATTAAAACAAAAAGTAAAAGGAGAGCAAGAGGATATTTATTTTAAGCAAATTTTAAACTAATTTCTGTAGAGCAGTTTCTGTTCAGTTTGATTTTTAAAGCTGCCTTTTGAATATATTATACAGAACGTTTGTAAACTAAGTATTCTAAGTAAAAGAAAACAGTAACGTGTTTTCATGGGGGAGTGGGTTGGTACAGATGTTTAAAATTAAATGGCCACTCACATGGGCAGTTATTTTTGTTTAAAAGTAGTTGATATATTCTAGGTAATGGATAGAAAATTGGAAATAATTTGTTTTCTATAAAATAAAATTTTTTCTATCTGTTCCTAATTTCTCAGATCATTGGTTCTCCCTAAATTATTGTTCAGATTTTTATTAGAATCAAATTTACTGAAGGCCTTTAATTAGAATGTGCATCATTATTTGTTTGTTTAGAGTAAAGTTAGCCCAGTAGACATACTGTTTTTACTGACCATTCAGATTTTAAATAATCTTAACATTTTTATACCTGAAATAGTTGAGGGATGTATATTTTTAATGAAGTTTATTCCTGGAACTATGTAGGCACTCAGTAAATATCTGTTAATAAATGATCTGAGTAGATAATTATGTACAACATATAGATAATCTCGTTTTTTTCTACTACTTATGTTTTTCCCTGAAATATTTCATTTGAAATTCCTTTTCATCATGAAAGGGTTTAGAAACTGAGGCCAAAGGGATTGTGTTTGGGCTATATTGATTTTTTACCAGCTTTATACCACTCAGCTTGCCTCCAGAATTCTCATACCATGGGAGAATAATCCATAACAGTAGTAACCATGATAATCATATACAATTCTACTTCTTGGGTAGAATTATTGTGTAACATTCTCATCAAGGTCACCATTGTCCTCTAGTTGCCAAAATGAGCGATCTCAGTTCTCAATCTACTTGACCTCTTTAGCAGTATATGATACAGTGTATTATTCCCTCCTTCTTGGAACATTGTTTTCTTTTCCTTCTGTAGTTTACATATTTTCCTGATTTTTCTACTCTCATTGGCAACTTCTTTTCAGTCTTTTTTTATGTATATTAAGATTTATGTACATTTGAAAGTATGTAACAGATAAGTTATATATGCCAGTCACAAAAGGGCAACTACTGTATGATTACACTTAGAATAAAATACGCAAATTCATAGAGACAGAGTGTAGAATGGTCATTGCTAGGGACCAGAGGAAAATGGGGAGTTATTGTTTAACAGGTACAGAGTTTCAGTTTTGGAAAATGAAAGGAGTTCTGTAGATGAATGGTGGCAGTAGTTGCACAACAGTGTGAATGTACTTACACCACTAAACTGTGCATTTAAAAACAGTTGAAATGGTAAATTTTGTTTTGTGTATTTTAACCAAATTTTTTAAAATTTTTTAAATTAATTTTTATTTTTAACAACAAAAAAAGTATACAGGAGAGACTTGAAACCAGGGCTTAATGATATGGAAGGTGGAAATCTGAGATGCCCCTCAAGGTCATTGCCCCTGTTGTACACACCATGCATAATCCCTGGGACTATGAATACAATTAAATTTACTTCCATGATTGAGTTATGTGGCGCAGTTGACTTTTAAGGGAGAGATAGTCTGGGATGACTCTCACCTAATCAAGTGAGCCATTAAGAAGGACTGGACTCTTCTGGAAGTAAGAGATTTGGGAAGGGGCCAAATGGCAAGGAATGTGGGTGGCCTCTGGGAGCTGAGAGTAGCCCCCAGCTGACAACTAGCAAGGGAATGAGGACCTTAGTCCTACAGCTGCAAGAACGTGAATTCTCCACAATCACTTGAGTTTAGAAGAGGACTCCAACCTTCAAATGAGATCATACCCTAGCTGACACTTAGATTTTTACCTTGCAAGACCCTGAGCAGAGGACTCAGTCACACTGTACCTGGACTTTTGAACTACACAACCATAGTTCTGTACTTTTGGGTGCTTTTTTAAACCACTAAGTTTGTGCTAATGTTACACGGCAATAGAAGGCTCAAACAAATAGTATGAACTTTTTTCTCTCATGCATTCTTGTTCAAAAGTAGGTAGGTCGTGCTTGTACTGAGTTCTCTGCCCCATAGGTGATACAGGGACCCAGGATACTTCTCTCTTGCTCTGCCATTCCTAGGATATCAAGCTCATCTGCATGATCCAAGATGACTCACCACCATATCCAGTCCTAGATGGAATGGAAAAGGGGAAGAGAAGAAGAAATATGAGATATGCCCTCTTTCTTTAAGGAAACACCCTATAGATTGTACAAATCACTTCTTACATTCTCATTGGCCATAGCTTAATTGATCACTTGTAGCTAGAGAAGAGGGCCCCCCAAAAAAGTGCCTTTAGTTGGAGTTCCTTTGTATCTGACTAAAACTCAGGGAAAATTACTGTGGAAGAAGGGAAGAACAAATACTAGAAGGTAACTAATGGATGCCATACTCTAAAAAGAATAATAATAATAATAATAATAATAATAATAATAATAATAAATCTTGAAAGAGCTTTCAGAAGTAATGTGGTGGGATTGCATAAAGTGTGAAACAAGAACGGCGTGAAAGTTATCTGCTTTTCCTCAGTCATTTCACCTGTCCCTTTGGGATTACTGTTTCTCCATACTTTTTATTTGCCCCTCTTGAGATTTTTGTCATTTGGATTTTAGTCCAAAGGAAGCATATTAGATACAGATAGGTAGGTAGGCAGGTGGGTGGGTGATGGATAAATGGATAGATAGAAAGGAAATTGAGTATTTTTCAGTGTTCAATACATTCATATCTATTTTACAATAGTTAATAGAAAAGGATCATTTCATTTTTGTCATTATGTATACACAGTATTTTAACCTTATTTTAGGCTGTATCAGTTTTTATTGGTGCATTTTTATTTATAGCAGAACCTTACTACCATTTATAAAATAGAGAGTAGGGTAGTGCATTCAGGGTTTGAAATATCCAACTTGCTCATTCACTTGCTAATAAGTTGAGAACTATCTGTGTGAAGCAAGTTCTTAATTGAGGAAACAGAGACTAGAGATATTGTGATTTAATCAACTCCACCTTAACTACCTGTATAAATTGGGGGAATTTCCACAAATAGACACATGAGAGAGCTGTACATTCTAACTAGATTGGATTAAAATTTGTCATAGAAGTTCATGTTTAACACGTATTGCACCTTAGTCATCTTATGGCCTTTTGAGAGCATAGTCCCACATTAATCTTATTTAAACCTTAAGAGTGAGAAACCTGAGGTTCATAAAGAAGTCTCATAGGCTAGATATTGGTTAGATCTTAGACTCAAAATGAAGGTTTTTCTGACTATTACAAAAGGCTGTAATTTTTACCACTACACCAAGGGATCTCAGAATCAACTGGGGAGTTTAAACATACAGACGTCTGTCCTAGACCCACATCAACCTTTCTCAAGTAATTATGGTACAGAATCATGACACAATAGTGTTCCTTGTGTGTGCTAGATCCCCTTCCCCTCCCCATAGCACCTAGAACTGCCTCCTTACATATACAAACTCAGTAAATGTTTATTGACTTATTTAGGGATAACAATAGAATTGTCTTCATGTTAGCCATTATTCCTTTCTAACTGGTAAGAAAATGTCTTACAGATCCTCAAGTAATGGGAAAATGATGGAGGGAAAGTGATTTTGTAATTTAATTAAAGCATTTATGATACTAGCTAATGGTTATTGAACAATGACTGTATCAGTTACTGTTATAAACATTATACATATGATTACCTATTTAATCTTCCCAACAACCTTTGAGATAGCTATTACTATCTTCATTTTATGGACAAGGAAACTGAAACATAGGTTAATAACCTGCCCAGAGTTACCAGTTACTGAGTGATTGAGCTGGGACCTGAACTCTGGCAGTCTGACTGCAGAGTCCACACTTTTAACCATTACTTTACAGCTGCTTCTCAAATATAAGGTACCTAAGGTGGTACTCTATTCATAGCTCAACAGTGGTTAGTTCCTCCTAACCACATACTTTCTTCCTGAAATATTTTCATATACTTCCAGCAAACCATTCAAAATTATGCTAAAAACTAGAGTGTCTTATTTCTAAAGATCTGAAACCAAATTTCTTTTAAGCCAAGAACTTTACTCATAACTCATTTCTGAACCCCAAGACCACCCATACCAAAAGTACCAGTTGGCTTTACATACATCATACTACATGATGCTGGGGCAAACAAAATCTCTTTTGCTTTTTAAAGCAAAATGTAATTTTTCCTCACAGCATTTAAAGAACATGTTTTATTTCATTTACTAATCCTGTTCTTTGAGGAGAGAGTTCACCAAAAGAATTTAAGGAGTAAACAATACCATATTTTCTATTAAAAACACTAAGTATCAGAATTTGAAAAGGTTCCTTCCTCATTTATACTTTAAAAAAATCTTAATATTTATTATCCTAAAAGGTGGTGGGGGGATTAATATCATTTGATTTCATCTTCTCATCTTTCTTGGGAAGAAGTCTTCATCAGTTGACTTCAAGGTGATGATAAAATATGTGCTTTAAACTTTAATCTAGTGCATGGTGTTCTTATACCTTTCTGATTAATTGAAAACCAGAAAGCCTCTTTCCAATTCATATTACTGAAAAGGTTTACAAAATAAACACTTAAATTTAACCTTGGTAAACTGGATATACTGAAAATAATTCAGAATATTCCAGTGCCCTAAATTACTGTAATAATTCATACTGATTGTATAGTAATATAGTATAGATTATTAAGAAGATTGAGTTGAATAAATTACTGAGTCTAGATTACAGTATGGCCTAGAGATTTCTTTTTAAACCCAGTCTGTTATTTAACAAATTATCATGAACTTAACATGTACAGTCACTATTTCAAAACTGTGAAGATTTAGTGATGAGTAAAATAGACTGTATCCTTGCCCCACAAGAAGTTTTGGTCTCCTAGGGAAGACAGTAAACGTATTCAGTAAAGTGAGGGAAGTGCTATGATGATCAAGAACAGCAAGGGTATTATGGAAGCTCATAGCAGGGATATTCAGAGCAATCTGGGTTAGGACATACTTCTAGAGGACACACAAAGGATGAGTCTTGTTCTTTATGTTTTACCTCCCCCCAAATGGAAGATTAAAAAAGTTTATTAATTAATGGATATCAGCATAATTAGCTCATTTTGAAATAAGGAAAAATATTGCTTTTAATGCATTTATATCCACCAAATATAATTTTGACATTTCCTTCAAGTACCTGTCCCTGTATGGTGCAATTACAAGAATTGTTTTTCTTCTTTACACTTGCTATATAATTAGATAATATCAACCAATATTAATTGGTCAAATCACATAAATAATGTTTTTATCCCATTTAAATTTAGTCCTACTTTATTTCATAACATTCATAGATTTTTTTTTTCCTTTAAAGCTGATACCTTAAGCTCATTAAGGAAAATAATGAACCATACAGTGTATTTTGGTGCAGATAAATGGATTTTTTAACTAGTAAAAACTAAAAATATGGGACATACCAAGTTTGTATATACATAATTAATAGTCTGACAATTTTTGACAAAGGTGTGGGAAAAAAGAAATGTATAAATTTAATTTCATTATATAGAACTGGCTTTTAAAATTTTATGACACTAAGGAGGACAGATAAGAAATTCAAGGCAAAAAACTTTAAGTATCAATATGACTCAGGCTATATTTATGCAAGAAAATGTATTTATTTAGATCCTCTCTGTTTAACCAAACCATTCTGTATAGGAATGCTAGGGAAAGAAACCAGTATTTACTACAACCCTACTTTGTGCTTTGCATATGTTTTCCTGAGCCTATGTAAAAGTGTCTAGAGAGATCACTTTCCTTATTAAAAATAAAAACCAGACTGTCTAAAGTTGGCTTCAGTAGAAGGATCTCCGGGTGAGAAGGGCCACTAAATTACATCAGAAATCTACTTTAGTTTTGCCTTGTAGTTACTGCAGTTACAATTTTGGACTAAGGGAAGTGCTAATTAAGCATTTTAACCCAGGAATAAACCTTTCTATTTTTTTTCCCTCCAAAGCCTAGCTGGAATAAGGCAAGAAGGCTAGGATCTTCAGAGAACATTTATATAAAGTTATAAAGTGACTACTAAGAATTTATAGAATCTGATTACATACACTTACACCATCTGCCAAACTTGTTTGAGGAAACAGTAAAAACCTTTCCTGGTTCCTTTCTTTATATAGTGATATGTTGAGTGTAATTTTTATTGCATACTTAAATACATAGAGATGGAAAAATCATTCCTTCTTTAACTTATCTAGGATTCATCCTCACAATTCTCATTTTCCTCTCTTATGGCAGCCAATACTTGGCATAATTTTATTTCTCAGAAAGATACTTCTTATATCTACAAAGTACAACTTGTACTCCCTGCTGTGGTTACGGTATTTTATTAATACCATACATCCATACATGCTGCCATTAACCATAAGAGTCATGCAATAACATAATAATGGTGATAGTAAAAGATTTCCTTGCAGTTATTTATTTATTAATTTATCTAAGTAAGGCTCCAGAGGTTAAGTAACTCTCTGCCAGAGTCATAATAGTAGGATTTTGATTCCGAACCTGGTGTGATAAAATTATTTGAAGATGTTGATTCACTTTAGAGAGTAAATTTTAATCAAATCCTGTTTCTGTCCTTTATGGAGCAACAAAGTTCTCTGTCTTTAATGTCTTGTTCTGCTTCATTTTATTATATAATCCTTCAGTACTTTTGGGAAATCTCTGTATTGTTACAATGAAAGATCATCATATTTTAATATTTTAGCATTATATTTAGCCCTAATGTTAAAATTCTTCACCCTTTTGTACTCAGTCTCGCATGCCCAGGCATTTGCCAGAACACAGAAAACATAGCTAAATACATCCTCTTTTTCTGGAGAGAGAATTTGCCCTAAATTTCTCTTTGTCCTTAGAACAACTTATTCTTGACAGCCATTTGAAACACTTAGACTGCCTCACAGCCTAGTGGGGGAGATAGGCAAGTAATCCACAGTTAAAACATAGTGAGTAATATGTGCTATGATGGAATTAGGTATACCCAGATATATGTAGGAGGCCAAAGGAGGAATACCTAACCCAGCTTGGGCTGATCTTTGAGTACTTCCAGGAAAAGATGATGCTAAAGATATAGAAGTTAACCAGAAAGAAAAAAAAAATAGAGAAATGTCTTAGAGACAGAAAGAATAGCATGTGCAAAGCCATAGCACACAGAAATTAGAAGAGACTGAAAAGGTATGATTAGAGAGATAAATTGGAGAACAGCGTACATGAAGGAGTGTCTGTAAAGAAACTAAAAATGGAAACATAGTCTGTTTACCAATACCTTTGTATGGCATACCAAAAATTTCAGATTTTATCCCCAAGGCATAGGGAACTACTGAAAGATTTTAGCAGGAAAATAAGCAAAACAATAGTAATAAGGCTGAGACCTGCAGGCTAAATGTAGAGGGTTAAAAGAGACTAGGATAGTTTACAGATTTCATAGTCAGTTGAGCAGAAAGATAAATGACAGTGCCTTCCACTACGCTAAACAATATATAGAAGAGAAAAAGAATTGGTTTAGGTAGAAGGATAGAAATGGTGAATTTATTTCTGAACACATTAGGTTCAAAATATCTTTTGGTCTTAGAATGTGTACTATGGTTCTCCAGAGAAACAGAACCAATAGAATATATAGAGCTATATGAGAGGAGATACATTATGGGAATTCACTCTCTGGAGAGCCAGAAAAGCTGGTGTTGTGATTCAGTCCAAATCCAAAGGCCTGAGAGAATCATTGGGTAGTCCCAGTCTGAGTCTGAAAGTCTGAGAACCAGGAATGCTAGTGTCAAAGGGCAGGAGAAGATATATGTCTCAGCTCAAACAGAGAGAGCAAATCTGTTTTCTCTTCCTTTTTGTTCTTTTACTGCCTTCATCATCAGAATTGGATGATGCCCACCCACACTGGGAAGGGCCATCTGCTTTACTTGGTTCACCAATTCAATTGCTTATCTCTGCTAGAAATATCCTCACAGACAAACCCAGAAATAATGTTTTACCAGCTATTTGGGCATCTCTTAGCCCAGTCAAGTTAACATGTAAAATTAACCATGACAGAATGGAAATAGTAAATTTGTCACTATGTAATTTGAAGCCATAAGTATTCTTCAGAAAAAGTATGCAAAGGAAGAAGAAAAAGAATATTGAAGTTGGAGGCATGAGAGACATGTAACATTTAAGAGCTAGGTAAAAGAAGAAGAGTAAATAAGATCACATATAGAGAAATATCCAGGTTTCTTTTATGTATTTCCTTTTAAGGCTAGAGCAGGTACTGTAGGATTGTTCATAGGTATTATAGAAGGGAAAAAGGCCAATAAGTTTAAGAAAACAAAGCTTATTTGCTATAGACCTTTCCAATGCCTTTAACATGCTGATATTCATAATGAATTTTCAAGAAGTGATTGTCGGTTTGCAGCTTGTTCTGAATTCTTTTGAAAATGGAATTCTTACTTAGAAGCACTTTATGAAACCAGATTTTCTAAAATACATTTTCAGAAACACTATCCTTGAACAAACTAAGTTTCAGTTTTCAACTTCAAAATGTTTTGATACTAACCCACAGTGCCACCCCAGCTCACCGTCTTAGCATCCAAGAATATATGTATATATTATTGGGAGAGGAGGAGGGAAGAGGGCAACAACATAAAGAAAGGTAAAAGACAAAGAAATAGAAATATTTGCAGCTTATCACAAGAGTCGTTGCAAATCTAGTAGAAAAAATAGGCAAGGCTAAGAACAAACAGATCACAGAAAAGGAAAAATAAATTACTTAAACATTTAATATGGATATTCATCCTTACTCATAATAAAATGCAAACTGAACTACACTGAGGTGTTATTTTCACCTTTTAGGTTGGCAAATACTAAAAAATTTGAACTACTAATGAGGGTATGTTGACTAGAATATATATTAGGACAAACACTGAGATTTGGTAATGTTAAGAAAGTAAATTCTCTTTGATATAACAATTCCACTTCTAGTAATTTATCCTGCAGATACACTAACACATCTATGAAGTGATGTTTGTACAGAGATATTCCTTGCAGCAAAAGGTTGAAAATAACTTGAATATCTATAGGAGAATAGTTAAATAAAGTATGGTACATTGTTACAGTGGAATACATTGCAGCCATTAAGAGATTAAAGCAACTCTACATTAAGATGTAGAACAGTATATATAGTATACTATCATTTGTATTTTTTTAACTATACACATAATTGCTTTCATGTGCATAGAATATCTCTGAAAGGATTTATAAGAAACAAAGAATGGTTGCTTTTGGGAGGGAAACTGTATAGCTGGAGGACAAGCTTGAAAAGTCAGGCCCCAAACCTGCAATCTGACCGTCTCTAAAATGTTACATAGTCATGAGCAAAGAGCCTGAGAAACACTTTGTCTCCTACCTTTCTCTGCTTAATCTTATCGGAAATTATCTACATGAATAAGATTCTACTTCCCTGTCTAGTAATATTTGAACCTGAAGAGAAGAGGAGGGAAGTGAGGCCTTTATTCCTGTCTTCGCCTTTGTGGAATTTTTTTCTCTCTCTCTATTTCTAATTCTTTTCAGTCTTTAGCATGCCAACATCACGTGCTTTTTAATCTCCTTTTTCCATTTAAGACATGTTAGCTGTTAGGGACTTGCCCAGAGAAGGTCAAATGAGTAGGGTGAAATGAGGGGCCAACAGCAGATGATCAAAATATACAAATCACGATAGAGAAAAATAAAACCTTATAGTCTAGTCCTCTCCTGATGAAAGTTGATGTTTAGTGAATAAGTATAGAAATGTTTTTAACTGTGTTTTTACCATGCCAAATCTAGATTTAAAGAGCACCCCTCAAAAAGAAATACAAAGACAACTTTCAGTAATTTTTATGTTTTCAAAATATGTCTTTTAGGTAATTCACAATTTAAAAACAAGTGAACCTTAGGATGGGTGGAAGAGCCCTTGCTTTTGCTTTTTTGTTTTTTTCTTTACAATTTCTCGTAAGAACACTAGTTGGGGAAACAACATGAAAGCAAGTGCCTGAGAGAATGGCAAAAGGTCCTTGGTATGTTTTCAGCTTAGTCTGGTTATATCAGATTAATGATGGTACAGCAGAAGATTATTAAACACCTCTAACTCTCATCTCCTTTTGGCTGTCCAGTTTTCCTGGGAAGTGATAATATTTGAGGAGAACCTAAAGCAGAAGGAAGGGTAATGCTTTAAGTCTAGAGGCCCAGTTCTTTTCAGAAGAACCTAAAGCAGGATGTGAACATTTGGGGGCAAGCCTCCAGAGATAGTTCTTTTCCTGTTACAGAGGAGAGGAAACCCCTTATTCCAGGTGGGTATGTCCAGTTCAGGGAGAAGATATTTTGAAACCTTATATATGGTTACTCATAAGCCATCTTCTCCAATCCATCTGTAACCATAAAAAAATTGATATATTTGGTTGTCCATAAAACTAAAACAATAAAAGCCCAATGAAAAAGGTAACAGTGGGAAGAAGACTCTGAGGTAGCAGTGAATTGTGAGGCTACCACGTAGTGCTCCAAATCAAAATCTAAATGTTATTTGTCAAGCACATGATACATAAAATGTTTGATTAATTATGGCATAGTCTACAAAAGATTTGTCTGAAGAACCTGACTATGGGGCTATTTTCCAGATAACTCATATGATTGGTGAAACTTTAAGATGTGCTTTGAAAAGTCCAGACTTTAAACCACAGAAACTATGAGGCAACTTAAATATAAATATAATCTGTTATATAGGAAATCTATAATTAAAGTAAAAAAGCTTAGCTGTTTTATAAAAGGAACCTTCCACAACCCTTTTCAACATCAGCAGTAATGATTTAATGCAGTCTGTATATGTTGGATGACTGGTCTGCCCTTTCACATGGGCACATTTTTTGTCAACCCCTCTGGCCTTAATGTTTGATTCTGACAGAATTTGCGTCATTGATCCATATCACTGCCTGTGTGATGTCAGCGTGTGGGTGTGCAGTTATTGAGACATAGTTAACCTAATGTGCTGTCGTAAATCCCAAGCACTTTTTCCTACTAGAACAACAAAGAATGATTCATCATTGTTCACATTAGACTGATACTAAAAAAGCAGTGCTCATAACCAGCTGCACCCATCCATGCACATTACTGTCACAGCCTTGTAGCTTTCTAAACAGGAACACTAAATAACTTATTATTTAGAAACAGGTGGTTGGTAAACACATTTAAAGTTTTTTTTTTTTTTTACCTATATACAGTTCAATTTAGTGCTAAAGGTAGAGTCTAAGCATAATATGGTAGTCATTCTTCAAATTTTCTTAGTGTGCTCATTGTTGATACATCTAAATCCTTAGCAAATCTAATGATAGAAATTTTCAATTACCTGTACACAGATAAATGAAATTGCCCATAACTCTGTCACATACGTAGGAACCTAATCATTTAAGCAGTGAATAATGATCTTGATCTTTTCACTTTCTTCTATAACTTCCTGCCTCATTCTGTTCGCATTAAAATTACCACCTTATTAAATTCCTAGACTCAAGGCCTGTGCTAATTGCCTGCCTCATGTGAATAAATGTTGCCAGGTGTTTGGTAGCTTTAACAAATAAGCAATTACTATTAATAGGGTGACCTTCTGTCCCAATTTGTCTAGGACAGTCCTAGTTAATGCTTCTCATATTTGTGTCTAACCAATTTAACATTTGTCCCAGACTTTTCATTTTTTAAAAGTATAATTAGTAGTTGCATTAAAATAAGCTGTGATGTATCTTGTCAACCATCATATATATTTCCAGCTTCTGCCATGATCTCTTTTAAGTAAGCAATTTATCCATCTCTTGTTTTCACTTTATCTGTGATTAAATCTTAAAGTCAACCAGAATCTCTTTTCTGACCCTTTCCAGAAGCAAGTCAAAGAGAGCAGCAGTTAAGGAATTTAGTAGTAAAGCTACAGGGCTAAGGACTGCTAACTCCTTCCAGTCTCCTGGAGGTGGTAGTGGCAGAAGTATGTGATGCTGCTGCCCCTGCTGGCCACTTGGTGTCATCAGGCCACCAGTTGCAGGGATCAGTGAGAAGCATATAGTTTAGATGAATCTAAAATATATGCAGTAAATAAAATATAAATATTCCTAATCATGCTAAGCGAAATAAACCAGACAAGAAAAGTTGAAAATCACCTAATACCACTTATATGTGGGATATAAACCTAAAAGCAACAGACAAACAGGACAGACAAACAAACAGAGACTCATGGACATAGACAATAGACTAGTGGTTACCAGGGGGAAGGGGAGAATTAGGTGGGGTAAAAGGGGTCTAATACGTGGTGACAGAAGGAAATCTAACTATGGGAGGTGAACACACAATGTAAAAATATATATGCCTTACTGTTAAATATATAGCTGAAACTTACCGGATTTCATTAACCAATGCCACTGTGAAATAATTAAATAATTAAAATTTTTTCTGCAGAAATATTCCTGCAACAGAATATATAATAGTCTTACTTGTTCTGTCATTTATTATATAAATCTTACTGGCAATGTGTTTTTATTTTGCAATAAACCCTTTTAGCAACAATGAGCTAAAAAAAATTAAATTTGGTGAAACATGCAAAAGAATCATAAGTAGAATTTTACGAGTTTTGTTTGTAAAAATATTTGAAGGTATAGTACCAGTGAAAATATTTGGACTGAAATATTTACACATTTCAATAAGAAAAAAAAATAGAACTAAGAATATTCTTCACTTAGCAGAATTTGCTCTGTTTATTAGATAGATAGCACCTCAGAATCAGAATATTTTCTTAATATAAATAATATAGTTTTAAATTAAAATACTATAGAAGACTCAGTTGAAGGTATCAATGGCTTCTAATTTATTAACCATAAAATACAATAGTTGAAGACAGTTTTATGAAAAAAATTAAAAGATAACTATTAGCTATATCTGTTTTGTTAGCTATATCTGTCTAGAATTTAGTATCACTTTAACTTCAGTGATACTGAATTCTAGACAGATATAGCTAACAAATTGAAAATACATGGATATGTTCTAAGAAAAATTATTCTGCTTGTACTACTCTTTAATATTCAGTATTCAATATAATGAAGTTGATAAAATGCTCTTTAATGTACTCACTGTGTATTTGACCCTCTGGGCACTGGAAAACACTGGAGAACTGGAAAGCATGGTGCTAAGTCCTCTCATGCAGAGGAAACATCCTGTCTGCTTTGGAAGAACTGAGCCAAGTAGTTTGTGAAAAACGGGAACAATGTGGCTGATGTTCTCTCAGTCCCAGTGACCTAGAGCAGGAGGGTGGGGAGGGCCCCTTCTCAAGACATGGACTTTCAGGCAGAAGATTTGGAGATACTTGGAGGGTTTGCTAAAATGAGACTCAGAAGGTAAATCCATTTTCTAACCTGTGATCTTTGACATCAGTTATTTCTTTTAGTCTTTTTAAGAGAGCTATACATTATGGTTTCTAAATTTCAAAAAAAAAATCTTCATGAAATTATGTGATAATATAGGATAGACTTACTTCTGTCTGTCCTTAATTCTCTCTTCTTTCCATTTAATGTCATTACTTGACCTAATTTTAAAAAAAGTGGGTCACCTGAATGGGTCTTCAGTATTCGTTTTGAAATTTTACTGGTACATAAATCCAAATACTTGGGAAATACTGCATTAAAATATAGATATCTGTCTGTATAACCATGCTCTAGCCATATCTAAACTCCTAACCTCATCCAGCTACCCCACAGTCAATCCAAATAATATCTGATTTTAGGATGATCCTCACATTGCTTCTTGTTGTATGAATCATATAAGGTAACAGTTGTTAAATTGATACCTTAGTTTAATATAAGGAATTTATAGAAAAGAAAATGCTACCATATTGCCAGATCTTCAAGGTAACTAAAGCCCCTGAAAAGTGAAAGGAAAAACATGTGCAAGCCAATAAGAGAGACTAAATAGAAACAAGGTTTAATGTGTGCCAAAAAATGTTATAGGTTCTAATCTTTCGATCCTCCTATCTTCCAGAGATTCTTTGGATATATCATTGTCAGTCATTCATTCCCAAGAAACAGACTCCTTCCCATAGAGACCTGATTATTTTCAAGTTTCATTGACCTTTCCATGGTTCCTTGATTCCATGGACATGCATCAGTTGTGATCTAAGCTTCGTGAGTTTAGAGCATGTCATTTAGATGCTTCTTTGGAACCTGTACTTTAGTACAGCCACAGGATCAGGGTTACCATCATGGTCAGAGCCAGTCTTTTGAAGGATTAGGTATATGTTTGTAGAGGAGTGCAAGAGGAACATATTGTACCTCCCCACTCTCTTAAATTTATATCTTAATGATTCTAAACTGCTTTTTACTGAACTGAACAAGGCTCTTAAATTTTCTGACTTGGAAATAACTCAGAACAGAGGCAGCATATTACAGTCTAAGAACAGCCTTAATAAACAAATGATCTTGTTTATTTATTGCCAGAAATAACTTTATAAAAATCATTGTCAGCTTCTAAATTTAATTTGCCTCATAATTAACAATCCCTTTCTGCAAGTCAACTGATTCAGCTGTCTTGCTGTGTTAGCTGTTCATTTTGCAGCTAGTTATTTTTTGAGGGTACATTGCTTAATGTTAGACATTTATTGGTGCTTTACAGAACATTATTACTATATGGCAGAAGTCAGCATTGAGTTATATCTGCTTTAGTTTTTTTCATGCCAAGTATTTGGAGCCATACTCTGGCAGTTTGAGACATAAAGTTCTTTATTCTACAGTTCTTGATCTGCAGAAGAAAAGGACTAGCTTGACAGTGTGGTCCTTGATGTTTTAAATTCAATCACATTTCAGCTCAGTGTCATATTCTAATCATGTTTCAGTTTATACAAACTAGAGAGGTTTAATGGCCCAACTCTAGAAAGGGCATAAGACTAGCCTCTATCTTATTTATATTATTTTTTTTTTCTATCTTAATTTTCCCTATTTTAACTTCCCCTTTTCTTCAATTTGTCGCCTATTTTGTTTGGGTTCAGGGGGGTTAGTTTTTATATTTGGTGCTATTTGTATCTCTTAAATCTTTATCTTTAGAACATGTTTGGCTATTAAGTGATTCACGGACTGGTTTTCATATGATATCCCTCACTTAAGAAACTTTTTAGAATCTTTCTTCCCAACAGTTTCAGTGAGATACATTTAGGTACATTTTGCTTTGTTATCATTATAACTGCCAGATATCTGGTCTGTATTATGTGAGGTCTTCCAGCCAAATGTTCAGTGCTTCTCAATTTATAGTTTATTGTCAAGTGAATTTTGGTATTATTGTGCTGCAGTTTTCTCATTCATTTTATAATTTGTAATACATCCTGAAGAACAGAGGCAGCATAATATAAATAGTGAAGAGAATGGATTTCAGAGCTAGACCACTCAATTCTGTTGACAGCTTAATAGCTGTGAGACTTTGCCAAGTTACTTAACCTCTTGGTATCTTAGTTTCCTCACTCGTAAGATGGAAATTCAACTTCATGAGGATATTATGCAGATTAATTGATCCGTAAAACACTTAGATCATTGCCCAGTGAGTATTGATGAACAGTGTCATCCAAGTAGAGTGCTAATGCTTGTGTTGACAAGCCTACCTGAAAATCAGTATTCAGGAATGCTAATAGTTAATGTGTTAAATGTTATCAAGAAGTCCAAACAATTGGTATGACGTGTCATGCTATTAATATGAGAGCCCTCTGCAAATATTTGATACAGTGTTGTGAAAATAAAAATCAGGTGCATTGTAAGTTTGCTAATATTGTCATATAATCAGGTAAAAAAGGGAAAATGAAAAATAAGCTCATTAGTGCATAATGCATTCCTATAATTGTAATGTTCTTAATGCATCCTCTCACTTAATATTTATATCTTTAGGAAAGGTGATTGACTATATTCTTGAATTAATAAGGTCTTTAGGACACATAAGATACATCTATCTTATATTTTCCTTATTGTAACTGAAAGATCCTTGAAAATATGGATGATGTCACAACTCCTGGACATTAGAACTTGGTGACAACTGTAAGGATAGTTGAGAATAGTAAGGCTAAAAAAGAGCTCAGTCTTGTTTTAAGGGTATTGAAGACAATTGAAAATACTAAACAGGGCAGGAATGACCAATAAAGCAAACCCAGTGAAGGAGGTAGTAGAGATCAGATCAAGAGTAGAAGTGGAGAGATAGCTTTGACCTACTGAAGGAACAATGATTCTTCCGAAAGTAACATTGCAAGGATTCAGTTTCATGCTGAGACATGTGGTTGAGGTCAGATTGCCAGGCGGGGGCCTTTAAGAGTGGTGAGGATCGCTGATAATCACTCTAGAAACCAGGGATAAATTTCTGAAAGGATTCCTGAACAGTGTTGAAGCTGAGTTAAAGTTGGATATAACTAAATTTATAAACATGCCAGTCTGAGTACTGTTTGATTTCTGCAGTTCAGGTCTAAGAGAAGAGATAGTAATTAACTGATTGATTAAAATTGCACATTTTCAGGGGAAGAAAAAGTAAAAAAAAAAACAAAGGAAGGAAATCAGTCTCTAAAGGCAGCATTGGATCAGGAGAAAGGGAGATTATTATGAGGAAAAACACATGTGGTAGAAGCAAAACTGGGGAGATGAAAGATATGATGGCCAGACACTGCAGCATAAAAGTTTTAAGATTTCAAAGGTGAGATAGTGAAATTCTAAGTGATAAGTTTCAGAATGTGTCTTTGAACACAGGTTACTAAAAACAGAATGGAAGAGAAGAATTCAAGAAAGTTTAAGTCTAGGTTTTTGGGACATTAATGTCATAATGCTGATGCATAAAAGTTCAGATAGAAAAGGAACTGTGAACATGACACCAAAGTTCTCGGTAAATGAGGCCTGAGCATGACAGCAGTGAGAAAGGGGTAGGGTGGCATACTCATATGGTATGATCTCAAAAAAGAAACTTTAGCATGAAACGGTAACAGTGGCAATGGGAAGCAGCCTTAAGGTATCAAGAAACTGCCTCAGGAGACCGTGGGAAGCCTCTGCTCCCAGGGGCTGCTAGAAACTCTCTTATGGGAGAGCCAGGTTTCATTTAAAGGGAAACACATGAACAGATGTTCTGTGAAAAGGTTTAGATGGACATAAGGGATTTTATAATTGAGGGGAAAGTTTTATTGAGCACCATGGAAAGAATTGAGAAGATCATCAGTTATAAAGAGTTGAGAAATGGAAACACAGCTGTGTGAGAATATGATCCAAAATGAGGACATGGGTTGCAAGGGCTTGCTTTGTTTAGGGATTGAAGATCAGAGGCATAGTAGGAATTACAGAGAGGCCGAGTCCAACAGTTACCAGCAGATTCTGTTAAGATTCTGTTATTGCTGAGTCTTGTTCTTCAGGCCGGCTTTGCTCTGAAGTTAATAGTTAACCCGTCCCCACAGGTGAGAATGGTCTTTTAGTGTTTTATCTCCTCTGGGTATCTGCCATGTATTTGTTGAAATCAAGTTACCCTTGTCTGTTCTTTTCCACTTTTTTGGGAGACTGGCTCTTTAACATGGTTTACTTATTTATTTTTTTAATATAGCCTTATTGTTAGATAATTCTGGCTTTGCCTCATTGTGTGCCCTTGGCAAATTACTTAACTGCATTCTCCTTCAGATTCTTTACCTGATGAGGCCTACTTCAGTTATCTTGAGGATTAAGTGAGTTAACTCATGTAAAACACTCCAGATGGTCCCTGGCATATACCGTGCACTATATAATTTTTATTTTTGAAAACATAGTGATCATACTTATAATAGTAACTATCATTTATTGAATGGTGCCAACCAAGTATACTTGGTACTTTAAATTTATCTAATTTGATTCTTACAACAATTCTACAAGGTTGATTATTTTAACCTTTTACAGAAGGAATATAAATTCAAAGAACAGTAAATTGCCTTACTAATAAATATCGAAGCTGTTATTAAAACTTACATCTTTTTGTTGCAGGACAGGGCAAATTTCCCCGAGTGGGAGGTGGCAGGGAGACCAAACTGCACTGAGAGAAGAGGAGGGTCCTTTGGTAGAGTATGTGGAAAGAACTCAACACATCCAAAGTTAGAGTCAAAAAGAAAATTTGTTACAGAGGCAGAGAGAGGGGACAGTGAGAGATAGTAAAGGCACTGAGAGGGAAAGTAAGAGAGACCGAGTAAAGGCACTGAGCAGAATTCAGAGGGACAGGGGACAATAGAGACAAGGACAGTGAGAGAGACAGAAAAGTAACTGAGAGAGACAGTGAGAGTTCCGGAAATTCAGTTTATATATCCTTCTCTAGTTCCTGTGAGTTATAGTTTAAAAGACTTTGTTAACCCATTTCCTTTGATATGGACATATAGTGAGGAAGAAAATTTGTAGCCTGAAAAGGTAAGAATATGTAGAGCAAAAAGTCTGCTGGCAATTCCCAGCCTTTAATCCATAGGTTCCCCAGGGTTTTAGCTATAGGGAATGACTGTTGGTTTGGTTCCTGTTTCCCCTTCACAGGGGTGGGGAATGAGTTGTTAGCATCCCAGCAGAAATCTTCCTTTGTTCTGAAGGTGTCCTCTTGGCCTGGCTGCAGGGCAGATCTGCATAGTGCAGTCTCTGATTGTGGCTTGATTAACATTTTAATTCTCTTGCCTCCTCCCTACATTATTTTGATACCAAAATCAATTTTCTTTCCATTGTGTAACTTGTTACAAATCACAATCATTATCATTACCTGTGTGTTTGTGTTAATTATTAATAAATTTCCTTAACTTACATTGCACAATAAAATAATGAAAATACCTTCAAAACTTTTTACAGTCTTTCTCTTGTAATCTTTGGTGTCATTCCTGGTCTCCATGTGTGCTTGGGTAGAGAACTCTGAGCCTGAATCCATGAGCTGCCTTTTCAGATTTCATGGATATGGGTAAAAATGCCATCTACCAAGTATCTATATTAATGTCCAAGTTAAATCATTACAAATAGATAAGTAGGTAGGTAAATAGATATCCCCCAAAAAAACAAAATCCAGAAAAAGAAAGTAAAACCAACAGTAAAAGTGGCAGCCTTTATTGGCTTGAGAGGTTAAGTGCCAGCCTAACATATAAACCCCA
The DNA here is from genome assembly GCA_003508835.1 of Eonycteris spelaea. Taxonomy (NCBI): domain Eukaryota; kingdom Metazoa; phylum Chordata; class Mammalia; order Chiroptera; family Pteropodidae; genus Eonycteris; species Eonycteris spelaea. Next base: position 8,742,104 of record PUFA01000072.1, on the reverse strand, counting down.
CATTTGAAGAACACATTGATTAAGCTTATATTTTTAGTCAGTTCTTCGTGAGCATACCTTAAGGGTTGAGTGTGGAGAGTGGATCAAATTACACAAGGATGTGTCAGAGAGAATCTTCCAAATTAATGTTATATGTATCCTAAACTTTTCTAAATGAAAAGTAGCAGGCTGAATAATAAAATTTGAATTGGAAGATTGTGCCTGTTATGTTATTAAAGTGTAAACAAAGAGAATCGTTTTACATCACATATATACTTTTGTATGCCTATTTTGATGAGCTTTGAGTTGGTTTTTAAGGAAGTCTGAAAGATGGTGAGATTCAAGTCAGTGGCAGTAAAAATCCTTTAATCATTTACTATATTCAAACGCTGTCAGCAGGACATCTGCTTTTTTTCCCCTCTTCCCTTTCCGCGGGTCACTGCAGGTCACGTGATGGGCATCATGTGACTCGGTCAAAGGATCTTTTCCTCTCTCCGCTTTGCAAAAAAAAAAAAAAATACCCAGCCGTTCTCCAATTAAAGCTGTTAACGTGTACTACGCCGTTTCCTTGTTGGATTTTCTTGTTCTCTGCTGCCACTGTAAAAACAAAATGAGTGGTAAGATTGCTGTTTTTGAACATTCTGCTTTTATTTTAAACACAGAAGGCATTGTATTAAGCTAAAGTCATGCTGTGCGTGTGTGTGCGTGCGTGTGTTTTCAATAGATGCCAAATCTATCGCTATAAAAATGTTTTAAATTGTTGCCATGTAGTTATAAAAAGATCAGACTCTAGAGTTGGGCTGATTTTCTATTCCACAGACTATTTCTTTCCAGAATTTTTATTTTACTAGGTTTTTTTATTTTTACAACTAAATCTGAGAATTGGCATCAGATAATTGGGAAGCCATTGTGAAAGCTTGCTTACACAGAGAACGTGTAGTATGCTAACAGCCCGTTGCTTTTCAGAATTTAAACTCAGAAAAATTTGTAGTTTTGTTTTTTAAAAAAACTCTTAAATGTTAACGTATGCTAATAAAAATAAAAATGTAACTTATACTAGATGGAATATCATCTTTATTAAGTCATTGATAGCACTCTTCAAGAATTGAGGTGAGGGGCATCTCAAATTCTTTAAATAATTGATGAATTGTTTCCTCTTCTGCAGTATTTTGGAATTGGAAATATGCCATTAAAAAATAAACAATAGCTCTGTGACTTGGCAGATGTTGCTCAAATCATGTAGATTATTAAGTTGCTAGGCGTATCTACAGTTCAGATATAGCTACTCTTGTGCAGATGTGCATATAATGGTACAATCTGTAATGGGTTTAGCTTCTTGGTTGGAACAAAATCCCCCTCATTGTTTTAAATTCGGGATTGTAGTTAATCTTTTAGTACTTCTTAAATTAAAAAGTATTGTTGAGACTAAGGAGGTAGTCAACCATTTGCAGCATTAAGTATTGTAAAGTTTTAGAGTTTTGCTGCTATAGACAAGAATAGCACCAGAAATAGTGCCATAAATATTGTAGTTCCAAACATCAATACTTATATTTACTGTGTTTATACAATGGTAGTTGTATGTGTTTTGTATTGAATATTACTTCACACCAATATTTTAGATATTAATGAATTGTCTTTTTTTTTTTTTTTAATCTAACCATGTACCATTTCTGCCTCAGGGTAAGAAAATTTGCTTAGTGCAGTGAAATGATTACTTCCTAGGGAAATAAGTTAATCATTATTCTTGGACTGAAACCGAAATGTATTTACCGCTGGTTTATTTTAGGTTGGATTTGTTTTCTGTTTTCAGATTCACACTTAAATATAATTAAAGGATAAAGCAGAATTTTGTGCTACTAAATTATAAACTATTTGGCAGCTTTCAAGGTATAAAATTGTTTGAATTATAGCTATATGGTATTTATTTATTCATATTTTTTTAAAGATGAGCAAACCAAAACAGTTATGTCCTTTTACAAGTTTAAATGTAATCAGCAGTAACTTTTTTTATTCTAGTGACTAAAAAGCAAAAAAAAAAACCTATACTGATGACTTGATGAACCATAGTCACTGGCACATATAGTAGAAGCTCTTGAAATGTTAAACTTCTTTATTAAGATTACAACAAGATTTTCAAGGAATTTTGTTTTTGATTCCCAGCTAAATTTCACATATCAGGATCCAGAAAACTAATTTACTACATTTTTATGTAAATTAGCTAATTGAAGTAAGTGAGCCTTAGTTTCAAACTGTTCTCATTTTCTTCTGAGTTCAGCATATGGAAATTAAAAGGTGAGTTTTGGATGAAACCTTTGTTGCCTAAAGATTTATAAAGCACTTCACAAGTTTTATTTAGTAAATTTTTTGGCAATGTTGTCTTTAAGGAATTTTTGTTATTTATTTCTCTTTATTTTTCAAGACTATAAAGATAATGAGGCCTTAGTTTTCCTTAGAAGCATCAGAGCATTCTTAAGTCTCAAATTACATCAGTTGCCAATAATGCATAGTATTTCAATGTTTACTAAATATGTAGTGGCATATAGTACAGATATATACTTAGAAATGAAACTGCCTGGTTTTAGGTAAGCTTAACCTTTCTGCCTCAATTTCCACATCAGGAAAATGAGAGTAATAATAATATTTTCCTAATAGAATGAGTATGAGGAGAAAAAAATACATAGAAGGCCTTGCACACAGTAAGTCAATATTAGCTAGATATATATACCTGTTGTAAGATAATCTGGACAATTTCATGTATTCGGTGGGCTTATTTTGGATGAGAAGAGTATTTTGTTGAGAAGTTATTTTTATAATAATACATTACATAGCATAATTTGGTTGTCTGTGCCCTGCTGCCCACATACACTTTCACTCCTTCCTCTTAGCCACTTGAGTTTTTTCCCTACTTCCTTCCCTTCCCTATTCCTTCTCTTCCCATTCTTCCACCCATTTTCCCCCCTCCCCTTCTCTCCTTCCATCCTCTTCACTCTCTTCTCCTTTTCCCTCTCCTATTTATTACCTCTTCTCCGTTGCCCTTCCTTCTCACCCTCTTGCCTTTATCCTTCCCATTCCCTTCTTATTCCTCTACTCTTTCCCCCCTTAACACTGTTTAGTATTCCCCTTCTGGGCCCTTTTTCCTACATTCTCTTTTCTCTTTCCTTCCTTACTTTCAACACCCCTTTCCCTACCCATCACCACCACTTTGTTGTTTGGTTGTCACTCTTTCCCCTTCCCTACAAAAAGGAGAGTGGCTTTAATTTGGATTTTCCCTGCTCTTTATTCTGTTTTTCTGAAATACGTGTAATGTTACCAGTGAAATTTGTTTCTTTTCTGTCCTGTGATTAAGCTTTTCCTTCTTCATTTCTTTCATAACTAAGATCCCTTATATGTCCTGCAGGTTGAAGTTCTACATATAAAAGGAACTCTTTCCCCCATTACATTCTTCATCAGACTCTTGGTTAACTTTATTTCATTAGAAATGAGTAAGGTTCTGCGATTTCATTTCAAGTTATTAAAAACTAATTGGTGAGGAGACAGTGCAGTCTAAAGTTAAAAAAAAAAGATCTGAAGGTGAGATTTTTCTTTTTAAGTTACATAAAGCAAGTAAGATTTCAGTTCCTAGAAAGAAAAAAAAAAAAATCTTCCAAAAGTACCTGTTGTATCTCAGAAAGGTTAAGAAAGTAAATGAGAACATTTAGAAAAGTTGTTCAGAAAGGGTAACACTATAAAGTGAAAGAAAATGTAAAATAAGAAGCTGAATTTTCTTTTTTTTTTTTTTAAGAACTTTTCAGTATAAAAAACAAAAAATTTTTCTGTGTCTAAATATACATGTATGGTATTTCTCTTAACTTTGTTCTCAAGCTCCCAAAGACATGACTTACACATTATATAAGGAAGCTTTTGACCCTAACAAAGCAAGTTTCAAATTTCTAACTATATTCTTCTTTATTGCTTTTCTCTCTTGACCTTTTCTAATTTTTACTGTTGCTTTTCAAAAACTTACTTTTTTGTATCTTTCGTTGATTTTATATGCAAAGTTTGATTTTATTTTTCTCTAGGTCAGTTTCTAAACTTACACAATAATAAGAACCACCTGGGATATTTGTAAAGTAAATATACTGATTCAAGACCCCCACTTACTATAAGCATACTAAATAAGGATCTTCAAGGGAGCCTGGAAATCTGTGTATTTTAAAAAGCTCCGTAGGTGATTATTATGATCACCAGGCAGGTTTGAGAAACACAACCGCAGGTAAAGAGTAATCAGGGCACTTTGTAAAATAAACTTTTATGTTTTATAACAGATGAATCATCTTAATTTTTTTTCATAGTAATACAGTCCCTATTAGTTTGAGTGTTTAGATGAGTATTCAAGTATAAATTAAATTGTTTGCAGCCTTAGCTTACTAAGTAATCCTGGATTAATACATCATTTCTGTGGCCCATTCAGGTCCTGCTCAGGTTCCAATGATGTCTCCAAATGGTTCTGTGCCTCCTATTTACGTGCCTCCTGGATATGCCCCAGGTATGTTTTTATGTTAGTTTTGTTTTTATACCTTTATAATAGTGATCATAATATTTACTGTTTATCTTAATTTCAGTAAAAAATACAGTTCAAGAGCTGAAGCTTACCCAGTTTAGTATGTCTTTGGTAAATCCATTTCAACTATTTTAATACATTTAGTATATTTGAAAAGGGGGAAAAAATTAAATTGGCAGCACTCATCATTTGGCCTTATTTTGAGGTGTTGAATTATAATAGAGAATTCCAGAGTTTTATCTCCCTGAATATGTGAATAATGTAAATAATATCTTAAGGTTTAAGTGCCCACACTAACATTTTTTTAAATTAATGATTTACTTAGAAGTAACCAAAGATAATACTTCCAGCCTTATTCATACAGTGGCTCACAGACATCCGTAATAATTGTATGGCACATTGTGGTAAATAGAAGAGAATTGAGACCTATAGACCTACAATCCTAAGAGCTAAAGAGATTAGATATCACTACTTACCTACATCCCTTTCCTGCATACCAGTTGGGAAGCTCTGACTCAAAAAATAAAGTATAGCTAACTTATTTTCACAGGCACTTAATTAAACTGTAAGTTCTGTAGGTGTTCAATATATTCTGCTACTGAAATTCTGTGTAGTCTGTACTTATTGCCTCATATCCTTTTTGGAAATACACAGCTTCTTTTCCTAATAATAAATTTATACTTGAAATTTTTTTCAGGCCTGCTCTTACTTCCTCCTAGATCATGCTAGGATATTGGTGGGATATTATAGTGGATTCACTGCTCATTCTGAGAATAGAAGTAGTATGAAAATTAGAATCAGAAAAGCTGGATTTATATCTTATTTCAAACCCTTGCTGGCTGCATGGCCTTAGACAAATTAACTTTCTTGAGTCTTACTGTTCTCATTGTAAGATGGGGTGATAACATATTTGAAAGTACTTTGTGAGCTTTTCAGAAAAACATTCTGCCCACTGTCTCTACTTTTGTTTAACACACTGACTCTTTAATTTATTGGACTGTGCATTCTTCCTATATTACCCTACTAAATCTGTTCCCTGATAGTGTACCAACCCCAAAGGCCTTTTTTCCAGACTGATCCTTTTTGACCTCTGAACATTTGATACCATTGATATGAGTTACCTCAGATTTCCTTGACATAACACTGTCCTGATTCTTTGTTTCTCTGGTTACTTCTTCTCAGAACTTTCTCAACTTACATAAGACTATACCTGGTTTTTCCTCTCTAGCATAGTTCAGTTCAACGAACAGCTCTGTTTTGGATACTAGTATCATAAAGGTGATTAAGACAAATTTTTACAATGCAGTTATAGAGTATCCTGCTGTTCTCTCAACTAACAGTACCTTTTATTTTTATGGCAAATTCCTGGCCTTCTCATTTCACTCAGTCATGACTTCCTAGTAGTAGTTTTCCTTGTACCTTTCCAAGTTCCTCTTTTAGGTTCTCATGGCACATTGTATAGATTTCTATTTCAGTGACTGTATCACACTGTTAATAAATTATCTTTTCCTGAGAAGATAATGAATTCTTACAGTTCCCATATTGAACAGTATATGAGCACAGTGCTCATATATGCCAGGTACTTTTTTAGATGCTTGGGATATATCCATAAATAAAAGGCCTTTGTCCCTTTGTAGTTTACATTTTTGTGGGGAAAAGTGAACAAAAAGTATAATAATGTATAAATTACATAATGTATTAGGTGGTGGTAATTGGGGGGAAGTAGAATAGAGCTGGTTACATTTTAAAATAGGGTGGTTAGAATAGGCCTTTTTGGAAGGGTGACATTTAAACCAAGTCTTGAATGTTAGCCATGCATTTATTTGGAGGAAGAGGATTCTGGGAACAGAAGCAGCCAGTTCAAATGACCTAAGATGAGAACATGCCTGGGAACAAATGGCAAGGAGGCCACTGTGGCTAGACTGAGTCCTCAAGGCAAAAAAATAGTAAGTAATGAGGTCAAAGAGGTAACAGGACCAGATAATACAGGACTCATACTCATCTTTATTTCCTCAGTGCTGAGTATAGTGCTTGTCATATAGTAGGGGTTTAATAAATACTTGTAAATCGATCAAATCATTATCCAAGTTGAGGTTCTGTATCTTTAGGCCAAAAAACCACTAAAATAATCTTCCTATATTCTTCCTATAATCTTTTTTGATATTCTCACTTCTGCGCTCATAAAGAGCCTTTAATTGGCTTGTTCACTCAATGAAGTCTGGATTTCTTGACATGTAAGGCCTTCCATAATTCTGTCCTAGTTTGCCTTGTATTCTTCTCTTGTTATATCTAAGGACAATTCCATTTTTACAGCCAGACATGACTACTTACATATTCATTTGATGTTTTCCTTTCTCCATGGTTTTGTTAATGCTGTTATCTGGAGAATGTTCTTTATACCCTCATTTCTGCCTTTTGAAATTTTACCCATCCTTGAAGACCTGGATCAGGTTATTTGTACCACTTCTTGGTTATGTATTAAATACCACCTAGAATTATGATTATACATGTATATATTTTTAAGTTCCTTGAGGGTAGGAGGTGCCTTTTAATTTTGTTCTGTGGTAACTCAAATACAGTAAGTGTTCCATAAATACTTGTTAAATAAGTGAATGAGCTTTAACAATAATCTTACTAGAAGGAAATAGTGAGGCTAGTAGGTTACTATTATCAATCTTAATTTAAGATTATCTCTAGGAAATGTATCATTTTCAATCACAGAGAGTAATCCAAAGATAAAAATCTAGTCTCATCATTATTGAAATATTTAAGTACCCCACTGTGTAAGAGTGGATTCTAGCATTTTGACATCATTGTCAAAACACCTTTTGTTCCCTGACATACACAGTTTCTGATATTAGAAAATACTTATTAAGACCCCAGTTCTAGCACAGCTAAGCACTTGATAATTGTCCAAAACTTGACATGCAACCAAACATAGTTATATTAGCAAACTTAGAAGCTGGGAGTTGAACCAAATGTTAAATCACATGAATGTCTCTGATAAAGTAGCAGTTATATTTGGCTCAGTAGGAACCAGGTCGCGCACACATTAAATCCATGAACAGCTATCATCTGAAGTCTCTTTTAGACTTTTATATTTGATACACCCTCGTGGCAACAGGTTTAATCACCTCCATCCCTTGTATCTGTTGTTGAAGACCAGTTACCCCAGGAGGGTCAAATAATGTTTTTGCTATATCATCATATGATTCAGTAAATACCAATGGGATTCAGCAAATTTATGTATCCTAAAAAGTGTGGTTATGCTGACAAAGACTATAAAAATGAAAATCCAGTGTTGGGACCATTTAGCTCTTATCACCGAGGAAATAATAATGCTACATGCATACCTAAGAGCATAGTGGGGCAGAGAAATGAGAGTTCCAAAAGCTAGATAAATCTTAATGTAAGATTAAGATCAAGATTAATGAAAGAAAGAAATTATAGGAGAAACATATGAAGAAATCATGATTTACATAGGATACATCAACCTTCAAATATGTAATGTTTGTACTAATGTGTATCCCTATTAAGTTTAGAACTACTTCAGATAGGAACATATTATTAATTTATGCATATATTTTAACTTCGTTTTTGAGAATAATATTTGACAGAGTATCATATATTGAGTAACTTTGGGTGTAATTGGTTCTATGTTACTCATTTGCAGTTTGCAAAGCCCAAACCTGCTATTAAAATTGCCAGTTGTATTACATATCCTTTGCATTCTTATTTAAAAGTTCTGTAATATAGTTTATTTTATAATCTTAATACCTTATTGTTTTGATACTTTAGCATTCTACTCAACACACTGGAAATAGCGAAACTTAATTTTTTAGTTATAGACATAACTTTGATTATTGGATCAGAAAAAATGAATCATTTTTAAAAATCGTTATTTAAAAAAATTTTTTTTCACCATGATACTGTTTAATATGATAGGAAGACCTAAAGCTAATTAAATGATATGCATGAAACAAAATTGTTCACCAGAAGTTTAAATATAAAGGAAAATTAATTTTTCAAACAAGGAAATGGGAAAAATATTTAATAATAAAGAACAAATATAGTTGTATGTTTTAAACTATTTTTGAGGTCATTATGTAGAGAACTTGGAAAATATATAAAAGGGTAAAGAAAAAATTACATCGAATATTGTAACCCAGAACTACTTTCTGTAAACATTTAGTTTATTTCCCTTTAGCCCTTTTTATAATTAAAAACATAATTTAGACATTACCTTAATGAACTTTATTATTGTATTTAACAAATAAGAAAGAATTTTGTGAGACATTGATATAACGCATAGAGGCAGAAATACTTGCCAACTGAACTAAGGTAACATGGGAAACAAACAAAAACTGTAGAACTCAAGCATGAAGTGATTGATGACACAATGCAAAGGTCACAGGAGTAGAAGGAACTTAGTTTACTGGCAAATAATACTAACTTGTAGTCATTAAGAGCATTGCAGAGGAATGACATCAGAAGCATGGCAGAGTGAGAGATGTCCCCTTGAAATAGCGATAAGCTGAACATCTAAAACTCAACAGATAACACCTAACCTGCACATAAGCATGTCTGAGTGAGTGATCTGCTCATAAAAGCTACCAGAGGTCAGAACCATGAGAGTCTAAGGGATAGATTGAGAGGAACAAAGAAGCTGCCTCTTGGAGCAGGAGCTCCCTGCAGGAGAAGGGGGAGGGGCAGAAATTGCGGCCAGTTCCAGGGCAGTCCTGCCTGAGAAATCTGTAAGCTCCATGTAGTGGAGCCCAGGGGTCAGGGCAGAAAGCTGAGAGAGGACTAACTGCTAGAGGGCAACAGCTGAGTCTTAGCAGCAGTGGTTGCTAAGGACGAGGCTGAGACACAGACACTGGCAGGAACCCCCACCCACCAACCCACAGTGTGCCCTCTGCCCCACATCCTCCAAAACCAAACACTGTGGAGCCCCAAGGGAATTTCAGTAAAACTACTAAAATTGTGGCTAACACTGACAGGACTGAGACTGAAGGTAGCGATTGTTATGAATATTTATGAGAAAAATATCTCAAAGCAGGGATCCAAGAGGCTTGGACACCCTACTGGAAATCAAAAGAAAAACACCGTAGCAACAAGCTGAGGAGAGCCCTCTAAATAATCTTTCTGGTGGGGGTGGGGGGGAGGCAGAATACACTCTCATTAATGTCCAGGAGGAGAAAAATCCTCTTTCAAACATCTTGAACAACCAAGGTGGCAAGGCAGCTCAAAAAGAAAGAAAAATCCAGAGAATAAGCTTAAAGACAGAAATATGCAATTTAAATGACAGTACAGATTGTACGTCTGAAAAAACTCATTGAGATCCAAAATAACTCAGATCAATATTTCCAGAAGTGGAGAAAAAATTAGACTAGCAGAATGAGTTTTTTAGCAAGGAGGTTGAAACCCTAAAAAAGAACTAAATAGAACTTCTGGAGATGAAAAACACTAAAAGAGATGAAGAGTGAAATAGCAAGCTTAGGAAGTAGACTTGACCAAATGAAGGAAAGGATCAGTAATATCAAATACAGAAATCTAGAAAGAATTCAGAAGGAAGAAGAGAGAGACCAAAGCATGAAAAATAATGAAAGACATACAAGAACTAGCTGACATCATCAAGAAAGGCAACATAGGAATAATGGGTATTCCAGAAGAAAAGGAACAAGGTCATAGAGCATATTCAGATAAATAGTTGATGAGATTTTCCCAAATCTAAGGAATTAACTGGAGCTTCAAATCCAAGAATCCAACAGAACACCCAATTATCTCAACCAAAAGGTCTTCTCCAAGACACGTTATATTAAAATTATCAAAAATTATTGACAAAGAATTCTCAAGGTAGTCAGGGAAAAGAAGATGGTAACCTATAAAGGAAAACCCATTACACTGTCTTCAGACTTCTCAGCATAAACCTTACAAACAAGGTATGGAATCAAATATTCAAACTTTTAAATGAAAGGAATTACTAGCCAAGAATAAAGTATCCAGCAAAGCTCTCCTTCATCTGAAGGAGAAATTACAGACATACAAAAGTTGAGGGAATTCTCCACTGAAGCTTGCATTATAGTAAATACTGAAAGAGATTAGCCCACCTGAAAAAAAAAATACATAACTATGACTAAGGCTAGTAGCAAACAGAAGCAGAGTAGTACAACCCTTATTAAGAACAGGGTATTATAAACAATGAGGAGATAATTGCTATTGCAAGATAGAAATAAATGCTCAACATACAGAGGGACAATTTGAGACAACAATAACAGAAAAGGGGAGAGATCAAATACCCATATTCACAAAGGGGAATGGAGATAAGGCACATGGAGAAGAAAATGGACCCCCCTCCCTCCCCCCGCACACACACACACACATTTTCACATATTTTCACCACATGCCAAAGATCCAGAACTGAAGTGTATAACATAAAACATAAAACATAAAACATGAAGTGTATAACAAAACATAAAACATAAAAGACCAAGGGTAAATCCACAAAACCCAACCAATTAAAATAACAGAAACACAAAGACAAGGAAGCAATGGAAACACCAAGCTACCAGAAAGCAAAAGATAAAATGGCTATAGGAAAACCTCATGTTTCAATAATCTCTCGAAATGTAAATACACTGAACTCACCAGTAAAAAGCACAGGTTGCATATTAGATCAAAAAACAAAACCCAACTATATGCTGCCTCCAGGAAACACATCTCAGTTCCGAAGACACATAGACTCAAAGTGAAATGGTATAAAATGACATTTCAAGCAAATAGCATTCAGAGAAAAGTGGGAGTAGGAGTATTAATATCGGATGAGGTAGACTTCAAAATTAAAAAGGTAAAGAAAGATACCAAGGGACACTTCATAATGATAAACTGAATCCTACATCAAGAAGACGTAACACTTATTAATGTCTATGCTTCCAATCAGGGAGCCCTGAAATTTATAAACCAATTACTAACAGAACTAAAGGGAGAAACAGACCAAAACACTCTGATAGAGGGGACCTAGATACCCCCCTGTCAGATGTAGACAGATCATTCAAACAGAAAGTCAATAAGGAAATAACATCCTTAAATGACACATTAGACCACTGGACACAGTTGACATTTATAGAGCCTGTCATCCCAAAACAGATGCTTATGCATTCTTTTCTAGTGCACATGGAACATTCTCAAGGATTGATCACACAGTGAGACACAAAACTAGCCTCTACAAATACAAGAGTATTGAAGTCATCATACCAACCATATTCTCTGATTATATGCTTTGCAGCTAAAGAGAAAAAGGAAACGGGAAGAACCACAAATACATAGATATTAAACAACATGCTTCTTAGGAATGACTGGGTCACAGAAGAAATAAAAAGAGATCAAGAGATACATAGAAACAATAATGATAGTACAACATATCAAACTTTTGAGACATGGCAAAAGCGGTCATATGAGGAAAGTTCATATCATTACAGGCCTATCTCAAAAAACAAGGAGCCCAAATAAAAAACAATGCTTTGTCTTTAAAAAAACAAACAAACAAACAAACAAACAAAAAAGAACAGAGAAGGAAAGAAGAATAATCAAAATTAGAGCAGAATTAAATGAAACTGAAACAAACAAACAAAAAAATAGAATAAATGAAGCAAAGAGCTGGTTCTTTGAGAAGTGTAATAAAATAGACCTCTGGCTAAACTCACTAAAGAAAAAAAAGAAAAAGATACAAATTAACAAAATCAGGGATGAAAGAGAAGATACCACAGATACTGCAGAAATAAAAGATCATACAAGAATACTATGAAAAAGTACATGACACCAGTAACCTAGAAGAAATGGACAAGTTCTTAGAAGTATACAGCCTTCTTAGACTGAATCAGGAAGAACTGGAAAATCTAAATAGACCCATCAGCATTATGGAAATTGAAACAATCATCAAAAACCTACCAAAAAGTAAAGTCCAGGACCAGATGGCTTCACCAGTGAATTCTACCAAACATTCAAAGAGATTTAAAACCTGTTCTCTCAAATGCTTCCAAAAAATTGGAAAGGAGGTAATACTTCCTAACTCATTTTATGAGGCCAGTATTACCCTGATACCAAAACTTGGCAAAGATAACACAAAAAAAGAAAACTACTGACCAATATCTCTCATGAGCTGGGATATAAAAATCTTAAATAAGACACCAGCAAACCAAATACAACAACACATTAAAAAGATTATACATTATTGTCAAGTGAGCTTCATCCCAAGAGCACAGATGGTTTAACATACTCAAATCAATTGAATCAAATCAGTTGGTACACCACATTAACAAAAGAGAATAAGAATATTATCATATGCATAGATGCAGAAAAAGCCTTTGACAACATACAGCATCCACGTATGATCAAAACACTTAATAAAATAGGAGTATAACATTGGAGGTCCTAGCGAGTGCATTCATGCAAGAGAAAGATTTAAAAGGCATCCAAATAGGAAACACAGAAGTCAAACTGTCAGTATTTCTGGATGACGTGATTCTCTATATAGAAAACCGTAAGTACTCCACAAAACACTACTAGAAATAATAAGCAGATACAGTAAAGTTTCTAGATATAAAGTCAATGTTCAAAAATCTATAATATCCCTATACTCTAACAATGAATTGTCAGAAAAAAACTTTTTAAAAATAATTCCTTTTGCAATTGCAACAAAAAGAATAAAATACCTAAGAATAAACCTAACAACTTCAAAATTATACTACAAAGCAACAATAATCAAAATAGCATTGTATTGGCAGAAAAAAAACAGACTAGTGAAACAAAATTGAGAGTCCAGAAGTAAACCCCCATTTACATGGGCAAATAATTTTTGACAAAAGAGCCAAAAACATACAATGGAGAAAGGAAAGCCTCTTCAATAGATGGTGCTAGGAAAACTGGACAGCTACTTGTGAAAGAGTGAAACTAGACCATTGTCTATCACGACACTCCAAATTTAACTCAAAATGAATTAAGGACCTGAACATAAGACCTGAAACAATAAATTACATAGAAGAAAACAGGAACTTAACTCAGGAACATTGGACTTAAAGAGGATTTTATGAATTTGACCTCAAAGGCAAAGAAAGGAAGTAAAAGCAAAAATTAGTGAATGGGACTATATCAAACGAAAAAGCTTCTGTACAGCAAAAGAAACTATCAACAAGGCAAAGAGACAACCATCCAAATGGAAAAATATATTTGCAAGCAACGCCTTTGATAAGGGCCTAATATCCAAAACATACAAAGTACTCATACAATTCAATCACAACAACAACAACAAAGAAAACAATCCATTAAAAATAGGCAGAGGACCTGAACAGACACTTCTCCCAAGAAGACATACAAATGACCCATAAACATGAAAGGATGCTCAACTTCACTAGCTATTAGAGAAATGCAAATCAAAACCACAGATACCATCTCATACCTGTTAGAATGGCTATTATCAACAGGACAAGTAATAAGTGTTAGAGAGGATGTGGAGAAAAAGTGATTTTCATACACTGCTGGTGGGACTGCAAATTGGTATAGCCACTATGAAAAACAGTTTGGAGATTTCTCAAAAAGCTTAGACTTGCTCTACCATATGATCCAGTAATCCCTCTAATGGGTATTTACCCCAAAAACTTGAAAACATTTATCTTAAAAGATACATGCACACCAGTGTTCATAGTAGCACTATTCACGGTGGTCAAGACATGGAAACAACCTAAGTGTGTCCTACAATAGATGACTGGGTAAAGAAGATGAAATACTGTCATTTGCAAAAGTATAAATGGATCTTAAGACAATTATGCTTAGCGAAATAAGCCAGACAGAAAAAGTTGAAAACCACATAATATCACTTATGTGGGATATAAATCTAAAAGCACAAACAAACGTGACAAACAGAGACTCATGGGCTAAGGGATTTACCAGAAAGGGAAAGGGGCCAGTGGAGGTAGGTAGATGTGGTAAAGGGGTCAAGTATGTGGTGACAGAAAGAAATCTAACTATGGGCGGTGAACACACAATGCAATATATATATAAATATGATTTATTGTTGAATTGTGTACTTGAAACTTGTTGGATTTTGTTAATATTACCATAATTTTTTAAATAATCATTATTAAAAATGCATTATAGCTTTATATTTTCACTTGATATTTTAGTGATTAAGTTAATGACTTATCAGGGAAAGGTTATAACCCAGATAGGACCCCTAAAAGGCAACATCAGAAGTTCTCTCCTTTTGTCTTTCTTATAATGACTCCCCTGTTTTTTTATGGACTGTTGTTATGGTGATGAAAGAGTACCAAACAGGAAGGGGATTATAGATCTCATAATGCAGGGAAGGGGCCTATGTCAACTCAGAAAAGGTTTCAGATTATGACTTTAAGCTGGGCTTGATATTTCACTTAACTATTTTACTTTACTACCTTTATGGTAGCATGCAGCAAAGAGGTCAGTACATTTTTCAGATTCTACAAACTAGTCTGTTCTGTCTGTCTCTTATGGGGAAAACAGCCAAAAAAGATGGGCAGCAGTGTAAGAGACTGGAAGGTAGGGGGACTTAGAGGTTTAGGTGAGGATGAAGAGTTATAGTTAGAACTAAAGAGAAAGTTCGTCGTCATTTAGTTTTTGTAGAATTAGGCATATAAAATAAATGTGTTGAATGAATGGTCAGAATGCCTATATTGTTTAATGGCTTGATGTTGGAATAGTTTGGGTTCAGGGTAAGGCCATAGAGTCGGGGGGAAGCAAACTTTGTAGGAATTGAAATGGCAGAACTCTGTTAAGAGTTTGGTGGTGTTAAGAGGGGGAAAGATGGAGCATTGTAGTAGAACTAATAGAACACATTTATTTATGGTCATATTCACACAATAAAAATTTTTGATCATACACCACGTGTACTAAACCATGCATTAGGGAGAAAATGGTAAATAGAACCAATTTTCATGGAATGTATATTCTGGTGGAGAAGACACATACCCAGTATAAAATGTCAGATAGTAAACACAACTTCTTTTCACTTCAGCCTCTCAATTATGTCTGTATTCAATAAAGGAAAGAGAAAACAGGGCTTTGCCTAATTAGAAACTACATGGCCTGTGTAGGTGGTCAGACTATGCGGATGGCCCCATTTAATTTATATTTCATTGTCTTTGTTTTCATTTTTATTTACATAGACTAATTTGGATTATATTTTATCTTTTTTTTTTTCCTTTTCACAACTTGTTGATTTTATTTTAATCATCATTGTCGGTGTACCCTGATGGTATGAAATTTGATATCTACATGGTTGGCCATTTCTCAGCAGCTGGACGCTTAGCAGATAGTTTTGAGGTCTCCAGCCTCACTCTGAAGTTACTGTATGGTTACTTGTAGTGGTGGAGTTTTCCACACTCTCTAAGTCCTGGTCTGGCTTTTTAAAATTTTTCCTCTCAGCATCCTAACTTTTTATTTTGTTTAATTTGGGTAATATACATGTAACAAAAAATTTACCATAACCATTTTTAATGTAGTGTGGTGGCATTCAGTATATTCACACTACCATCACTACCATCTTTTCATCATGTAAAACTGAAACTCTGTACCTATTAAACAGTAACTCCCCATTCTCCTTTCCCCAGCTTATCTTTGTATTTTAAACATTCATTTTCAGCAGAAAAATGGTTTTAATTTCATGAGAAGTTTAGCCATTTCTTTTTTAACTAGTGAGGTCTCACTTGTGTTGTAAAATTTGAAGAAGAAGAAGAAGGAGGAGGAGGGGGAGGGGGAGAGGAGGGGAAGAGGAGAGGAGGAGGAGGAGGAGGAGAAGATGGATACTTGTGAACTCTGTGCCCATAAAGTGGATAAAAAATAGAATTAAAGCCAGATTACCTGAGTTAAAATACTGGCTCCTCCACTTACCTATATAACCATAGCAAGTCATTTAATATCTCTGTGCCGCAGTTTCCCTATCAAAATGAAGATGATAAAAGTACCTATTTGTAGCATTGTTTGAGGATTAAATAGTTAATACATGTCCCTTAAAGAACTTATAGTTAAGAGTAACATATACATTTGGAAAGTTAACAAATATTACAGTGTTATACCAGCAAGTGATACAGAATAAATGCAATAGAAATGCGAGGAGGGAGACATCACTGAGATTGTGGTGTCCAGGAAAGAGTTCATGGAAAAACAATCAAAAGAAACCTCCTACAGACTCCTAGCCTCACAACTCTGCCAGCATCTAGAGTTATATGCTCTGCCTTATCATATCGAGCCACACACTCTTCTGTCTAGACCCACTGCTCCTATTGGAGTCCCAGGTCCCATCCTCTTTTGCCTGTTCAGGACATTACTGTAGCATTTTTCTTCTCTCACTTCTAATCATCAATTTTTTACTCCCTGATGGATCATTCTCAATAGTATATTGGCATGTTATAATTGCTCTCAATAAAAACAAATTGAAAAGTTTCTTGACTGTACTACTGCCAGCAACCATATTTCCCTCGACAGGAAGACGTCCCGAAATTGTGCTATAAGCTCTTTAATTCTCCTCCCCACTTTTTGTCTTAAACTTACTCCTATCAGGTTTTGTACCCGTGATTACACCAAAACTGATCTCATCAAGGTCACAATGACTTAACATTGCCAAATCCAGTGGTCAGTTCTTAGTCGTCATTTTATTTGACCTGTCGGAAGCATTTGACAAAGTTGATCCCTTGTCCTTGGTACAAATCACCAAACCTCCAGACTCCACACTCTTTTAGTTTTCTTCCTGCCTCACTTGGTTATCCTTTCCCAACCTTTCCAGAACTACAAACTACTAAATTTAACTGCCTACCCGACATTTTCAATTAGATGTCTCATAGACCTACCAAACTCACATATCTAAAACTCCAAATCTGTCCCCTGCTACAGCTTTTCCCATTGCTCCCATTAATGGAGCATCATCCTTCTTTAGCCTCTTTTTCTCACTTCTCCAGTGGAATCATCAGTTAACCTTATTGTTCTGCCTTTATGTATATGTACATTTGTATGTATTCATGCATGCATGAATACAGTTTGTAGACCACGTCTCAGTATCTCCAGTGCTACCACCCTGGTCCAAGCTGCCACCATTCTTGTCTAGATTATTGCAATAGTTTCCTGAACGGTTGTCCCAATTTTGCCTGTGCCCTACACTCTGTTTTCAGCTCAACAGCCAGAGTAATCCTACTAAACGTAAGGTTTTATCAGGAGTTCTCAACCTCGGCGTTATTGACCTTTTAGACCTGATAATATTTTGTTTTGAGGGGTTGTCTCCTGTGGGTATTTAACAGCTTCCCTGGCCTCTAGCCTCTACCTGCTAGATGATAATAGTACCCCCTACCAAGTTGTGACAGACAAAAGTATCTGCAGATTCTGCCAAATGTCCAGGGAGCAAAATCCCCCTTAGCTGGCAGCTGCTGGCTTATATGACTCTTATACTTCCAACTTTGTGGTGGTTCCCCATTTCACTGAGAGTAAATGCTAAAGTCCAAGTTCTTAATGGCCTATACAGCTCTACCTGACCTGGCCACCTACTCTACCACCCCCTAATCTCTTTGACCTCATCTGCTTCCGCCTTTTTCCTCCTTTATGCTGTTTCAGTTAAACTGGCTTTTTTCTAGCCACTTCTACTTTAGGGGCTTTGTTTTAACTCTTCCCTCTGCCTAGATTTCTGCATGGCTGATTCCTTCAATTCCTTCAGGTCTCTGCTCAAATTCCATTTTGCCAATAAGGACTATCCTGGTCATTCTATTTTATACTACAGCCTGTCCCTTTCTCACAGTACTTTTAAGTCTCACAGTACTCTTTTATTTCCATAGAACTTATCACCTTGCAACATGCTAAATAATTTACTTTTATTGTGTTTTTCTGCCCCTGTGTGTATGAGCCCCTACAGAGATAACACTTTTTTTCTCTTCTAAAGTAATAATGTCTTTGTTTTATTCAAAAACAAATTTTTTTTTAAATGAGTAGAGGAAGTAAAGTTAGAACTAGATTTGGAAGTATAGATAGGATTCACATGTTTATAGGTTAATGGGAAACAGTGAAAAGGAAAGATATAGAAATGTATAAGTCAGTATGAAGATAGGTTTTTTAGTGTCCCTACCTGGCTGGAATTAAGGGTTCAGGATTTGGTGTTGAAGAAAGAAAGATACAGCTAGAAAGGTTGGAACCAGATTGATTTGAGTGCCAGGTCAAAGAATATGATCTATAATCCTATTAGAAATGGAGTCATTTGAGATTTGTGAGTCAGAGAGTTGACTGATAGTATAGTATATTGTGACAGACACTGTGGTTTGGCCACTCAGAATTCATTTCGTACTCCTTCTGATGCCCCTTTCCGTAGGTTACAGGTTGAAAAACTATATGAATAGTTTCCAGATTCTCTTCAGCTAGGACTTCAGATATGATTTTGTATCCACCAGTTATATGCACCAACCTCTTGTCTGAGAGTTAAATCGAGAACTGAGTTAAATAGGGAGAAAGACTGGATATGAGGCATCCATTTTGCTGGAAGCAAAGCATTATAATTCTGGAGCTAGCATATAAAAAGCAGTGAATTCTTTTGGTCTTCTAGTCCATATGACAGACAAGTCATTTCACTCTCCAACAGGTAAGAATAGTTTAATAGACTATTTAAAAGAAACTGTCTTCTTTCTAAAGCAATAATTAATTTGTAATTTAGGCTTATCTTTACCCAAGGGTGTTTTAGACCTACCAAGTACATATATGTTTATATACAAAATTTGCTATTATTATTTTTTGCATTACTTTAAATTTCATTATTAGTTTCAAGTATACAGTACATTGGTTAGACATTTATATAGTTTATAAAAACGATCCCCCTAATTGTTCTTTCTCTCCTCTCACTCTCCACCTAGCCATTACATTACTGCTGACTGCATTCCATATGCCGTGCTTCCCATCCCTGTGATCATCTATCAACTACTGATCTGTACTTCTTTAACCCTTCACCCTTTCTCCCAGCTCCCCAACCTCCCTCCTCTCTGGCAGTCACCACATTGCCCTTTATATTTGTGAGTCTATTTTTGATTAATTTGTTCTTTTTGTTCCTTAGATTCTGCATATAAATGAAATCACATGGTATTTATCTTTCTTCTGTCAGACTTATTTCACTCAGCATAATAACCTCTAGGTCCATCCATGTCATTGCGAATGGTAGATTTCATGTTTTTTTTCTTAATGGCTGAGTAATATTCCATTGTATATATGAACCGTAACTTCTTTATCCAATCACCTGTTGATGGACATTTAAGTTGCTTCCATATTTTGGCTATTGTAAATTGTACTGCCATGAACACAGGGGTGCATAGATCTTTATGAATTATTGTTTTGGGTTTCTTTGGATAGATACCAAGAAGTGCAACTACTGAGTCAAAAGGTAGATCCATTTTTAATGTTTCGAGAAACCTCCGGACTGTTTTCCATAGTGGCTGTACCAATTTGCAGTCCCACCAATAGTGTGTATGAAGGTTCCCTTTTCTCCACATCCTCACCAGCACTTGTTGTTCTTTGATTGATGATAGCCATTCTGAGAGATGTGAGGTGATATCTCATTGTGGTTTTAATTTGCATTTCTCTGATGATTAGTGATCTTGAGCACCTTCTCATATGTCAGCTGGCCATCTGTAGTTCCTCTTTGGAGAAATATCTGTTCTGGTCTTCTGCCCATTTTTTAATTGGATGATTTTTTTTTCATTGAGTTGTATGAGTTCTTTATATATTTTGTATATTAACCTCTTATCAGATATATCATAAGCTAATATCTTCTCACATTCAGTCAGTTGTCTTTTTGTTTTGTTGATGTGTAAAATCTTTTTAGTTTGATGTCCTATTTGTTTATTTTTTTTCTTTTGTTTCTTTTGTCCAAGGAGGTATGTTCAAAAATAAATTACTAGTAACAATATCAGAGATATTACTGCCTATATTTTCTTCTAGAAGTTTTATGATTTCGGGTCTTACATTTAAGTCTATAATCTATTTTGAGTCTATAAAATTTGCTATTCTTAACCATAATAACACTTGTTTTTCCTGAAAATATTAGGATTTGCCTTTAAAGTTAGCACTTTACATTTTAATCATTTTCTGTTTTTCTTAGGAAAGGTATTATCTATTTCTTATACCTTAATAGTAATCATTTAAGCCTAAAAAGGTAAGGGCCCTATTTTAGAGGGATTCCAAATTTTGAGATAAAATCCTATATCCTTTTAGGCTTTTTTATATGCCCTTGCTGCTCCAGTGAGGTTCAAAGAGAATAAATCTGTCAT
The DNA here is from genome assembly GCA_003508835.1 of Eonycteris spelaea. Lineage (NCBI taxonomy): Eukaryota > Metazoa > Chordata > Mammalia > Chiroptera > Pteropodidae > Eonycteris > Eonycteris spelaea. The sequence goes on along the minus strand of PUFA01000072.1, from coordinate 8,721,269 downwards.
TTTTCTTAAAAAATCCTTTCCCACAGTGTGACCCCTATTTAAAAATGTGTAATTTCCAAGACTCAAAGCCGCAATTTTTTTTCTTAACCGAGAGTGTAATATATTAGGTGTTTGTCTCCCTTGAAATGATCTTCACCTGTTAGCATTGTCTAGGTCATGATCATAAGAATTTTGTACCTAAATTCAGTATATGGTTGACCTTAGGAGTCTGGGTCCAGTTCCAACTCCCACCCATAATATGGAAAATTCTCTTGAGTCCCCCTTCATTTTTACTTTATCACTAAATTCAGGAAACACAAAAGATAAATACCTAATATCATAGCTTGTTTATATTACTATTTAGCTGGTTTCAGTGTTTTAAGATTTATATTACATTACATAACAAAATCTGTGTTGTTCAGTGCTAATTCATATGTACTTAATGTATTTAATAAAGTCTTTTCATATTGATTCTGTAATATTTTTTAATTAACTTGTAATGATGTAAAAATTCTTACTCTAACATATTTTGAAAGAACTACTTATATTCTGTGGAAGAAACTTTTAATCTCTAATGTTCATTTTACAGGTTATCGAAGACAATGGTGTTCGAAGAGTTGTTGTGGTTCCTCAGGCACCAGAGTTTCATCCTAGTGGTCACACAGTCATCCATCGTTCTCCACATCCTCCTCTGCCAGGTTTCATTCCTGTCCCAGCTATGATGCCCCCTCCACCGCGCCACATGTACTCACCAGTGACCGGAGCTGGAGACATGGCAACACAGTATATGCCACAGTATCAGTCTTCACAAGTATATGGAGATGTAGGTAAGACATCTAAAAATATTCCTGTTTTATGGCATTGGCTGTTCTTTCCTTGGGTATAAAAGATACTGTTATTATATAAAAGAAACAAAAAATGATAATAATATCACAATCATTTTCTATTACCAAGCACTATGTTAAGTATTTCACCTCATGGTTATCCTTCAAGGATGAGTAAACAGAAGATCAAAGAGAGGGAAATAACTTTTAATATCATGTGGCAATATTTAGTGGGGATGCATTCAAACAAGAGATCTTCTCTGTTCTGCTGTCTAGGCTCTGAAGAAAATTTCTAGCCAGGAATAATAACGCGTTGTTAAATCCTAAAGGCTGTGATACTGCTAGTCAAATTTGGTAGGTTCTGTTGCAAAATAAAAAAAAAAAAAAAAGTAAGACACGACCTCTGCCCTCAGGGAGTTAATAAATTGTTGGGAAGAATAGGCAACCACACACATAAAATAACAATCTGATGCTATGACTTTAAATACCATCTACTAGGAGCTCTCAGATTTGTGTCTTCACCATAATATCTCCTCTGAGCCCCCAGCCTTATGTTTCTAACTGCCTTTTTGATAACTTCACTTAAATGTCTCATTCAACTCAGTTATAGCATTTCTAAAATATAAATCTCAATTATGGAACCTTTTCTCTGTCGTCTTCATCTCAATATGTGTGATACCACTGTCCACTCAATTCGCTCAAGTGAAAACCAAATGGTAAAATTTGATTCCTCTACATCATTTGGTATTAGTTTTATTTTTAGGAGTTTATCTGTTTTTTTCTCCACTGCTCCTCAGATCTAGTCCACCGTCAGCTCTTGTTGGGACAACTGCAACAACAGCCTTCTGGATAAGCCTTCGGTGTGGGGGACAGGACTGTGCTTTGTAGGTAGTTTAGCAGAGTCCCTGTCCTCTGCCCACTAAAGGCCAGTAGCACAGAACTCCAATCTTCCCCTCACCCCCCAGCTGTTATAACTAAAAATATTTCCAGACATTGCCAAATGACCCCTGAGAACCAAAATTGGCCCTGGACACTGCCCTGGACAAGGCTCTGTACTGTAGCCTCTGACTGCCTTCTCCCACCTGTCCCTACCACCCCCCTTCACTTTTTCATAACCTCCAAGCTCTTTCTTGCCTCAGTGCCTCTGCACATGGTGTTCTCTCTAATAGCAATGCTCTCCTCCCCTTATCCTTGGGAAGCTTCTTTTTTTTTCCTTTAGATTTCAGCTTTTAGAGGAACCATCTGTGACCTTGCCTAATCAGTCTCTAGCACTGAAACCTGTTTGTCTCGTTCGTGTAACTTAATACACTTTGATTTTTTTGTTCTTTTGTATGACTTTCTCCCTTATTTGACTGTAACCCCTAAGAACTGAATCTGTTTTATTCATCACTGTTTCCCCTGCACTTGACAGTAGCTGTCATCGATGCTTAGTAATTTTGTAGAAGAAATAACTCTAAATACAAAATTTTAAATATGCAGCGTAAGCCGTAAATAGTAGATACGTTATATGTATTATATCATATATTTTTCAAACTTATTTCTGTTGCCCAGGTAATGCATATTGATTCCATAAGTCTGAGCGAGTTTTTAATTTATACATTACTAACCAACTCCCAGGTGAAGCTCATACAGTGTTCCAGTAAACATAGTTTTGAGTAGCAAGAGCTTAATAGTACAAATTACTACCTTCTATTTTCTTACTGCTAAATTAAGATTTAATTTTTTTAAATGTGTTTGAGAAAATTCTAAGAAAAAACTAGATTTTACAGTTACTACTATTTTGCATTGTTAAAATCCATTGTTACTCAGAGGGCATATTCATTAGAATACATGAATATGATTCACAATGGTATGAAGGAAAATGAAGCATACAGATCTACAGAGTCGAAATCTAAAACCTAGCTACCCAGTGGTGGAAGACAAAAGTCATATTGAATTTGAAGTATGAGCCAAGGAATTTACCACTAATCCTAATAATGGACAGTAGTATTATAGCCAGTAGCTGCCTCCATGACCCTTTTCCATGCACATTTTGTATGGATTCCCAAAGTAAGACCTAATCCAACATTTCACTGTCATCAACTACCAGAATTGAGCCTGAACTTTACTAGACACTGTGCTCATCAGACATCTGTTTCTCACTTACTTAGCCTCAATAAAATCCTGTAAAATAACAGATGAAGAAACTGAGGCTCAGAAATGTTAAGTAATTTCTGCAAGGTCACTGCTAGTTCATTGCTGAGGATTTTAACCCTCTCAGATCTTTTTGATAATAAAATTCCTGTTCTTTCTACTACATATTCTTTATCCTCCCACCCCCATTGTTGCTTATTATTTTATCTTGATTAATGAAATATAAAAACATTTGGATAACTACATTTAAAAACTTATGTACTAATTACAGTTCCTCTGTTTTTTTAATTGAGATATAATTCACATAACAAAATTCAGCATTTTAAAGTATACAAGTCGGCGGTTTTTAGTACATTCACTACCACTGTCATCCCAAAAAGAAACTCTGTGCCTGTTAACAGTCAGTCCCAATTTCCTTTACTCCATCTTCTGATGGACTTTCTGTCTCTGGATTTGCCTATTCTAGACATTTCATATAAATATGCACACATATGTGGCCTTTTGTGTCTAGCTTTTTTCACTTAGTGTATTGTTTTCAAGGTTTATGTCAAGGTTGTAGCCCTGGGGTTCCCAATCCCCGGGTTGCAGACTGGTACCGGTCCGTGGCCTGTTAGTAACCAGGCTGCACAGCAGCAGGTGAGCAGTGGACAAGCGAGGAAAGCTTCATCTGTATTTCCAGCATTACCATCACTGCCTGAGCTCCACCTCAGAATATCAGGCATTAGATTCTCATAGGAGCAGCCGTCCCTGGTACCAAAAAGGTTGGAGACCGCTGTTGAAGCATAATTAGTGTTCCATTTCTTTTTATGGCTGAAAAATATTCCATTGTGTGAATGTAAATTTATTTATCCATTCATTAGTTGATGGACATTTGGTTCTTTCCACTTTTTATCTATTATGAATAACAATGCTATGACATCTGTATACGGTTTTTGTGTAGACATGTGTTTTTATTTCTCCTGGATATATACCTAAGAGTGGAATTGCTGGTTCATATGATAATTCTACATTTAACTTTTTTGAGAAACTGCAAAATTGTTTCCCATAGTGACTGCACTATTTTATATTTCCTACCCGCAATGTATGAGGGCTCTAATTTCCCCATATCTTTGCCAAAATTTGTTGTCTGTCTTTTGATTCTAGCCATTCTGGTGAGTGTGAAGTTTTACTTCATGATTTTGATTTGCTTATTCCTACTAACTACAAGTGATAAGCATCTTTTCATTTGATTATTGGTACTTCATATTAGCTTCGTTGGAGAGATGTCTATTCAGATCTTTCATCCATTTTTTAATTGGGTCTTTTTATTGTTGAGTTGTGTTGTTTATGTTTAAATATTGAGGATACAAGTCTCTCTTCAGATGTATGATGTGTAGATTTTCTCCCATTTGTCTTTTCACTTTCATGATGATATCTTTTGATGCAGAAACATTTTTAATTTTGATGAAGTCAAATTTATTTTTTGATTGCTTGTGCTTTTGTTGTCATATCTAAGAAACTATTATCTAATCAAATGTGCAGATTTACACCTATGTTTTCTTCTATTATGTTTTATAGTTTTAGTGCCTACAGTTAGGTCTTTGATGCATTTTGAGTTAATTTTTCTATATGTTGTGAAGTAAGGATCCAAACTCATTCTTTTACATGTAGATAGTCAAATTCCTTTAGTCTGATGTTATTGTATGTATTTTTATAATGCTCATTTCAAGAATATTATACTAATTTTGTTAAAGCACTGACAAATTAAAACTTTACTGAGATTTTTGAGACTTTTAAAGATATTTTTCTCATTACAAATTTTAAATTTAGAATAAAAGTAAACTCTGAGGACAATTGATTTCACAACATTTATTGAATATATGGATTTTATTATATTGTGTGACTTTTATTAGAATGAATTCATTTTTCTAAATCATAACCTTGAGTTTACAGTATCTAAAGATATAATACTTTGTACCCAGCTTGTTATATTGTTATTAGTAAACTATTTACTTTTTTTTTTTTTTTTGCTAATTCCTAAAACTTTATTTTTTAATGGTGATTTGTTTTTTTGAATCATAAGGGAATTCAGGCAGATGGTGGTTTTCTTTTTCCCTATTTTACATTTTTGAAGTTGAAAGAGATGCTAAAGGCTTCAAAAGTGTAAAAGAGAAGAACAGGACACAACTCAGTTTAGGTCTTATTTCCCACCTGTGATAATCATAGCATACCACCAAGCTGTTTCTACGGAGAATAATATTTGGGAAAAGGAAAGAAACATCTCTATAAATTTATTTGAAAAAGAGAGAGAGAATTATAATCAAATTGCAAAGCTTGGTTCTGTCAGTTGATAGGGACACAGAAATAGCTTTTTTTGCAAAATTATTCTTCAAAATATTTTGTTTTATATAATTATGATGATAGATTTAATGGTTTTTTTATTTTTTATTTCTTCCTAGATGCTCATTCTACACATGGAAGGTCCAACTTTAGAGATGAAAGATCTAGTAAAACATATGAACGTTTGCAGAAAAAATTAAAGGATCGCCAAGGAACACAGAAAGATAAAATGAGCAGTCCACCATCATCACCCCAGAAATGCCCTTCTCCCATAAGTGAACATAATGGACTTATAAAAGGGCAGAGTGCTAGTGGGGTAAACACAGGATCAGGAAGAAACAAGTCAGGGAAAGGGAAAGGTGGCCCACAAATTGATACAGAAATAGAAGGTAATTATTTAAATTACTCAGCCATTCTTTTTGGTACTTTTCATCAGTATTTAACCTACTAAAAGTATATTCTAACCTTTTGGTCATTTTGTCATGCTCCAAATAAACTAAATTAATAGCCTAATACTTCCTAAATGTGAGAAAATGTTTTAGAACATAAGTTATTACTAGGGCACTTCTTTTTGACGATTTTGGGGGAAACTCAATTAGTAATTTTACCTATGTCATAAAATTTAACAACTAAGAGAAATTTCTACTTGATAGGAAAACATTAAAGTTCATCCAGCTTCCTTTTTTTCTCTTTCTGGGCCTTTGATAAGGCTGTGCAGGTTTTTATTAAAACTTTATTTTCCCCCAACTTCATATGTAAGTCTTTTATAGCAAATAGTTAATGTCATTCACCAATCTATCAATACTCTATAGTTAGGATAGAGTAGTCTCCATTTCTTTCTTCAAAAGTTCTTTTAAAATTCCCATCTTTCCCTTGGATCCTTCCTTTAACCTGTGACTTTTACTATATGAACTCTGAGTACTACTTCCTTTTCTTTAAAATTTCCATTCCCCACCAACATTGCTTTAGTGGCCTCATGTCTTGTTTATTAACATTTACAAAAATGGTCTCCATATTTTTTAGACCTCCTAATCATTCTTTTTCAGCACCAGTGTTTCAGAAGAGTTAATCTAAAGATTTGGATGTATCAGTGGGGGCTATAAGTTATGGTCAAGTCAATTATCTTCATGTTTTGGGAACCACAATTAAGGCATGTCATGAAACAGATACTCGGTTAACTTGTCATTAAGAGGTAGAAGATTAGCAAATGAGAACTTTGCAGAGAGAAAATATTTTTTACAACTATGAATAAAATTATGCTTTTATAAGAAAAACTTATTGACTGGTTATATACATATATGTATGTACATATGTGTGTGTGTGCGTGTGTGTACATATATATGTATAGTGGCATTGTAATTAGTAATCATGGTTAAAATGGAAATAGAAACTAAAGCAGAAGAATCCTGAAGAGCCACGAACTGCGGAGTATGAACTAAGGAGTAAAAAACTAGAAAATAAAAATCTCAAATTTTAACCTAGTTTCAGAAGACATATTGTGGAGGGAGTAGGGTTTGATTGCATTTAAGCTCATTTTTTGTAATATTCAAAAAAAATTTTTTTTTTAAGAAAAAGATGAAGAAACTAAGGCTTTTGAAGCACTTCTTTCCACCATTGTCAAACCAGTGGTAAGTGTCTCATGTATTTTCTTTACATTGTATTTAGTGTATCCATATAGGATTTTGATATCTTTTTATTCTAGCCTTATTAGTTTAGTCACATAGGATTTTGGTATCTTTTTATTCAGATCTTTCTTAAAACTTTATATAAGGAATATGAGGTCAATAATGGACCTATATAGATCCAAAATAAGGAAAGAAATGTTGATCAGTGAAGCAGAATATACAACCAAGAATTCATTTTTTGAACAAGTGTTTAATATACACTAAATGACATTGAAAATCACTGGACCAGGCAAAGATCTAATAAAGTATGTGGGTACAATTAATTACCAGTTTTTAAAAACCCATTTGTATGATTTTCATATAAAATGTATGAAGTTAACTCCATATGCAAAAACAGTTAAATAAAATCAGACTTCGGGAAGAAAGTTAATAATCCTCAATGATTTGCAAGTGTAGATGTAATCGAAGAACTCAGAAAAAGGCATGACAGCAGAACTGGCTACATAAAATTTTCTGCATATTTTTAAAGTAGCCTACATAAAGGTTCTCATTCTAGTAGGAAAAATACTTACATCAGATATGGCAAAGATTAATATTAAGTAAAGTGCTTATACAGTTGTATTTTTTAGACCTGTTAAGACCTGTTCAGAGGGGTCTTCACTAGTAACCAAAAGAAATATAAATTAAACCTCTCTGACCTATGTGAGGTCCTGTTTCTGAATAAAAAGCTACACAAACAAAATGTATGTTGTAGTACTAATAATAATAAAAATAAAACAAAGGAAGATGTAAATAAATTGGAATGTTTTTACTGGGCCGAATGATATAGCCATTTTAAAAATGTGGTTTGAAGACCGCAAAACATACAAAGATACTTTTGTAGGGAAAAATGCTGGAGATCAAACTATTTGGACACCATGATTATAGCCTTATGAAGAAAAGGCTTTAGAACAAATAAGGATAAGACTAGGAGGAAAACAAAATTTCACAGCAGTTGTTTAGATCAGTCTTCTTTTCTGCTTTTTAAAGAGCTACAACTTCACTCCATTTTAAAAGTAAGCTAATGGAAGTGTCAGTGATTAATTGAATCCCAGATACTTTATAATTAATATGTTAAAATATGTTAAGTAATGCATATATACAGAGAGTAAAAATAGATGTTTCAGTTAGTTTGTATGGTCCATCCACCAAAATATAAACTTTTTCCTTTGTCTCTACCAAAAAAAGGTTATACTGTATCCTGTTGCTCTGTGGCAAGCTTTTTTTACTTACTGTGTTATGCCTTAGCAATCTTTCTGTTATTACATTATTCTTTGAAAGGCTGTGTAGTTATTCAGTCAGTCAAAATATTTGACATCATGACAATCAATCAAAATATGTATTGAGCCATTACTATATGCCAGTACATAAAAAACATGTACAAACAAAATTGTGTGATTATAAAAAGTGCTATTACAGAAATAGTGATATTATGAGCACTGAGGAGTGGGAAATTATTTAAATAGAGCAATCAAGAAAGCTTGCTCTGAGCCTTCGAAGAGTTAGAAAAGGTATAAAAGTTGGAAGGATCAAGAGGAAGAACAGGAATAAGCATGACAAGTTTGCCAGATAGGAAGAACCATTATCACTGGAGTATAGTAAAGTGGAGGGAAAAGTAATACACGATGGGTGGGGAAAGTAGGGCTTTTTTCAGCCAGGATAAGGCCATTTATTGAACATTGGTAAAAATATTTTTTGGTTTACAAAACAAAAAGCTCTACCTGTCCCCCAAAAAGATCTATGCTAAAATATTTTATAAGAAGTTACCCAAAAATACTTTGCTCTTAATTTTTATACAAGAACAGATTAGAAAAGAAAGATTGTAACTGTTAACACCTTCTCCACAAAGGGTTACCTTTTAATTTTACCCCATTGTCGTAAAGTTGAGTAAGACGTTCACTAATCTAGTAGGCTACTGTGGTGCTGGTTTTTTCTGACAACCCTAAAAAATGGATTTGAATGCTCTAGTTTTCTTTTATTCTAATTTGTTTTCTCTTAAGAATTGAGTATATGCATGTAAATTAATGTAAACATATACAGAATGATTTCATAATAATAGCTAAAACAAGTTTACTAGTGTCAGACTGTCCAAAATGGCTTTGAATACATAATATGGCATTTATTTTCTTTATTCCTACAACAATCCTTTGTACTATTTTTCCTATATTACAAATGAGGAAACTAAAGCAAAAGTAGTTTTAATAAGTAGTATTGAAGTTGGGATTGAAATTCAAGCATTATCCTTTGAAGATTTTGTGTGTGTGTGTGTATACAAATGTATATCACCAGATTAACTAGAAAAGTAATTTGATAACAATAGAATTATTTCTATGACAGAATAGCTAATGCTAACAGCATTTATTTGTTATAGTATAAAATATTAAAAAGTATGATTTTTCAGGCATATAAAGCTTAAAACAATTCTTTTAGAGAATTTCTTGCCCAATATGAGGAAGATGTAATTTAATAAAATAATCTCTGTGTTAAAACAAAGTAATGCTGATGGTTTTGTTTTGCTTTGTTTTTGTTGTTTTTACAGTTTGGGTAGCTATGCCTTTTTTATTGTACGCTTTGAAGTACAGGTCAGGGTTTTTTTTGCTGTTTTTGTATTGTTTTTACATGCTCTAGTCCATTCAGAATACCAAATTAAATGTTTTCATTCACTTAATCATTCCAAAAATATTTGACCACTTACAAAATGCCAAATGTGCTTAGAAGCTGGAGATAGAATGGAAAGCAAAGGATAGACAGGCATGACCCCTGCCCTCAGAACTTTAGTAGTGTAAGCATCATGCAGTGAATATAAAATTATATCTGTGAAGTGTTAAAACAGAGAGATAGAGTGCTATAAGACTTCGATAGGGGCACTAGACCTTAACAGGGATGTTAAAGAAATTTACCTAAGGAAAGATGATTGAACTGAAATTTAAAGAAAAAGTTGTGGTTGGGCACTCTTGGGGTATGCAGGGACCGTATTGCAAACACTGACCAGCATTTAAAAGGAACTGAATATGGCACATGTAAGGAACCAAAAGAAAAAGGAGACAAGCTCACGGGTATGCCTGAAGGTGCTGTAAGTGGGGAGATCACACTAGTCTCAGCCTTAGCTGTGCACTCAGGAATGGAGTAACCTGGGACTAATCACTTAACCTTTCTGAATCTGTTTCTTCTTCCATAAAATGGAGTATATGGTATTGAATATCCTCACATGCTGTTGGGTAAAATGTGGTATCTTATTTTAATTTACATTTATTTAATTATGAATACAGTCACACATCTCTTCATATATAATCTATTTATATTTATATGTCTTAGCTTAGACAGTCCCTGTCCTTTCCTTATTTTTCTCTTGAGTTTTTTGTCTGTTTCTTATTATAAGACACTTTATAAATGGAAAAAATGAACCCTTTCTAATGTGTTACAAGCAGGTTTTTTCTTCCATTCTTTCTTTTGACTGTGGTGTTTATACTAATAGTTTTGAAAAGGTCCAAAATGGTCATTAAACTTTTGTTTAACCCATCCACCCTTTTAGAACAAATTATATATCATCTACAAATGGATAGGTTTCTATTTGTGAACCACTGTGTACAAGAAGATAGATATATTTTATTTAATCTTGAAACACCATTAGATTTTTCACTGTACATTGTGCACACTACAGTGTTTCAAAGAGGTTTTAAATACTGTTTTTGCAGGCCTCGGACATCCAGGCAAGGACAGTAGTTCTTACTTGGTCACCTCCTTCCAGCTTCATTAACGGTGAAACAGATGAGACTACCGTACCAGAACTCTATAGTTATGAAATTCTGGTCTCAAGTACTGGAAAAGATGGGAAATATAAAAGTGTATATGCGTAGGTATTTATGTTTTTACTCCCTCCCATTATGTAACTTATGGTTTATCATATAAGAGCTTAATACTAATTTTGTTCTATTTTTCTCTCTTCATGCTTTTATTTTGAATCTATAAATTGAACAGTGATAGTGATTTCAATGTAAATAGTTCAGATGCCAGATAGATACATTTCTGTCTACAAACCCTTGAAACAATTACTTTTATTGGCCACATTCAGCTTTTTTATTTATTAGTAGGCTCCCTAATGTTTCTCTGCTCACATATTCCTGAGGCATAAATATAAATTGTAGTATTTAGAAGCCAGGACCAGGGATAGAGAGCTCCTAGATTTTGAACTTATGAAATGTGGTATTGCTCCTCTAAAGAGTTGGATTTAATCCTTATATGTACAGACTCATACCTATTGTAAAATGAAATTATTACCATTGTTCCTCATTTGTTTGTTGGTTTGTTAATAATCATATTTTGAAAACCTATCCTAGTTCTTTTTCCTTGGTTCAAAAGCATATTTATTATATACCAAGAACCCTTAGAAAGAGTCAGAGTGGCTTTTATGATTGTGACACTTATGATTGACAGTTGTAAAATAATTTTTCTGGCCTTATTAATATAAAAATTGATATTCTAATGCTTAAGCACCAGAAAGATTGTAAACAAGGGTGGATAGTCATTTGATCATAATTAACACAGAACACTGGGTACATCAACCTTCTTGGAATCTTTTTTCAAAAAATAGCTAGTATAGGGAAGAAAGGAAAGTGAAACTACCCAGTTATTATCATCTAGTAATATAAGGCAATAAAAATGTCTTATTTCTATTGAGAGACTTCCTTGTGTTTTTTCTATTCATTTTTCTTAGAAGAGACAGATCTACCTAAGGAATAAATAGGGAATAAAAGACCATCAACATAAAGGGTTTTGTGCATGCAGGCATATGTGTGTGTGTTAATGGCTGTTCCTAGTTAGCTGTTGCTTGCTAAGAGGAAGGATTTTATCTCCATGAATAGCCTGACCGGAGAGCCCAAGAGGAACATTAGTCATAGTCACCTCCTTTACCCTAGACCGGTCATGGTCTCTCTCCAAGGATGCTGCTGCAGCTGCCTAAACTGCCTAATTCATTAAAATATATTTTCACCAATGAGACATGTTTTCTTTCTCATAAATTTTCTGACTTTGATTTGAGAAACAGGAAGCTGGAAAGCAAGGAGAGTAGTGGGGTGGGGGGAAAGAACTCCATAAAGTAGAGAGGAGAGAAACTCCTCTGAAGGTAATGGAACAGAGGACAGTGATTTTAAAAAAATAAATGGAAAACAGATTGATTTGTTGGCTACATACCAAATAATAGTTGTATCATGATAATATTAAGATGAGTATATACTGTTGTGTTTAAAAAAGTAATAGTGGCCATGAGAAATCCTTCACTTTAAATTATGATTCACTGTTTTTCTTATCTACTCATTAAACTAACATTTTAAATAAAGTTCCATGTTAAATTCTAATAAAATGCAATAGTGACAGACTTCTTATAAAAATTTGGTAGTTTTGATTTCAGTAGTACATACATTATTTCACATTTTAGCTATGTGCAAAATGGATTTTTAAATAATTAAAAATGGTTCTATTTCTTCAGTAAACTAAATATGTTTCCTAACTCCACTCGAAAAAAGTCTGGCATACACAGTTGATTTGCTAAGCACACCTGTTTGTTTTAAAGTGGTATGTAGATACATACTTAAGTTTGACACATATCCTAATTACATAGATTCCACATTAGTAGAATTTGAATATGATCACAGTTGGTGTAAAGTAAGAAGCAGTATAATTTCATGAAGTACTTTAGTGTGCATAGTGCATAACCTTTGGAAATACTATATTTATCAGGCAATGAAATATTCCTTTTTTCCCCCAGAGGAGAAGAAACAAGTGTCACTTTAAATGATCTCAAGCCAGCTATGGATTACCATGCAAAGTAAGGAGCTCCTTTGTGTTGCTTTTTATATGATATAGCATAGGTAGTTTTATTTTTAGTCATTTCTTTGAAAGTCTAGAATATAATTTAATTAACAACTTTGTATTAAAAACATGGACTTTGTGGACTTCGGTTTTTCTTTTGATACAATTATCAGCACTTTCTCCAAAAAATAAAACATTTAACTCAGATGTTATATTGAAGGGTTGTATGTATCACCCCGTTCGTAGGACCTTGGGATTAGAATGAATATATAGATATTATGTATAATATGTCTACAGTATCTAGCTTAGCACTAGATAATTGTCCCAGCTTTTGAAATTTTTACATAAATACTTGGCTTGTACTTACGTGTTTTTATTACGTCCTATTTTGGAAAGAGTGTGCGATAATAAAACACTTAGAATTTCACGTTGAATAGGGATAACTTAGATACTGTTTTACTCTGCATACATCTTCCGTTGTAATTTATGAAAGTTTTATAGACTCCAGAGACTTCTCTGGTTGGCCTCAATGTAATGCATTAAGTCAGTCACCTCCATTTTTAAAAAGAACATTTGTGGTTAGACTTATTCCTATTAAACTATTAATTTTTCAGTTATACTTCCTATGATGAACCCAAAGCATTGTCCAACCTAGTATTTTTCAAACTGTGGATTGCCATTATTATTGAGTCATGTAATTAATTTCATAAATTTTATAAAATTAAATATAATCAAGTGGAATAGAAAGAAAGTGTCAGTATATTACCCTAGTTAAGGATATTATTTCTGGAAACTTGTTCCATGCATGCGCGTGCTTGGTACTGTTTGTATGCCTGTGTGCAAATACATATTGCACAAACACAGTTATGTCATAATTTAAAACTTAATTATGTACTTTTTACTTATGTATATTTTCTCACTAAAATATTTAGTGGGGGGGGCACCATTTTAACTTGCAGGTACTTAAAGGCGATGCTTTTGAAAGGCAGGATATAATAATTCTCTAGGATTAAACTATTTATTTTATTACTACAGAGTACAGGCAGAATACAACTCTATAAAGGGAACTCCTTCAGAAGCTGAAAGCTTTACCACCTTAAGCTGTGAACCTGACATACCTAATCCACCAAGAATAGCCAATCGGACCAAAAATTCACTCACTTTGCAATGGAAGGTAAGAGCATTCTCTAGAATATTTCCAACTGGGCATTTGTTTTCTTTTTCCCCCCTGTAATATTAAATTTCAATTGTTTTTGGAGACAAGCTTTAAGCTAACTTGCTCTTACTGTTTATATATATCAAATAGGCATTTGTTTTTTTATATCTTAAAATAACACTTATTGGTTTTTTCTTACTATATGTAAATGTAGCAGACTGATTTATAGTTAGCAGTTCTTATTATACTGGACATGTTGATGACATTGAGTGTCACAACAGTAATTCTCAAGTTCATTACTCCTTTTTATAATAGTTTGTAACAATGATTTCGTTTCCTAAATTTTATCCTAAATGAGATTTATAATAACTAGACTCATGGTTTTTAAAATATCAATATGATGCCTTAAAGGAGGAACAAAATTATTTTTAATGGAATAATACATATTTCAATATGTAAATGTTTGGACCTAGGTACACAAGGTATAATGAACAGGACAGACACTGGAGATAGAATTGGTAATTCAGATACCACAGACAGCATTGTCATTGGTGACATGATTTGCTGAAATAATATATAGGTCTTGAGAAATTGCTGAGCAAAGTTAAGTACAATCTTTTCCAAATTGCACAGTATTTGCATTTTGGGAAAATTCAGTAACTGTTTAAACTATACAAAAAAAAATACATTGTAAAATGGAATTAGGTTCTAGGCTCTGATAATTAGAAATAGATATTTCACCTACTTAGATGTCCAGTAGGATATCCAGAAGTCTTTTCTAGAGGAAGAGAACAATTATTTATTGTTCTAATTGTCCTACACTCTACAGGACTGGTAGCATCCTTGATCCCTACCCCTCTGATCATCAGCTCCTTCTCCTCCTGACATTATTTGATGATCAAAACACCCCGCACGAAAGTTCAGAACATCCTCTAAAAGATAACACCCCTAATAGCAATCATTGATTTGCAGTGAGAAAATAACTGCATATCTTGATTTAATTATCTACTCTTACCTCAAGAGCAAAAACCAGAGCTAGCTTTCTTTCTGAAAGCTTTTGAATATTGGGAGCTTACTGCTTATTCAGAGCTTGTTAGTTCCCAGTTCTTCTGAAGATATTAGATGCTTTGTATACTTAAAAAACTATCATTAGCACACATTAATCAGACAAGTGTACACATATTGATAAGTATCACTAATGTTATTTTATGTCACTTGGAATAGCATTACATTTATCACTATGCTAAGGCCCTTTCCTTTGTAGGGCAATTGGGGTAGCAACCCAGTGCCCTTCATGTAGATTGAGATTTTTCTAGGTACTGCTCTTTATTCTGATGATAATTTCAATTGAATTTTGAAATTTTGATCTTTAACAATATCCCAGTAGGCCTATACAAGTGCTGCCTCTTTGTTACCCATACAGATTGCCCAGGCTTGCACCCTTCGAGAAATGGTCCAGGATATACACAGAACAATCAGTATAGTTGAGGAAAGAGTTAGACATTATTGTTATGGTTATTGGGAATAATGTGATATACTATGCATCACGTAATGATATTTTGGTCAACGACAGAGCACATGTACAACAGTGGTCCCAATAAGATTGTAACAGAGCTGAAAAATTCTTAAACCTTATTGACACCCTAACTGTCATAAAGTCATAATGTAACACATTATACACATATTTATAGTAATGCAGGTGTAAACTAACCTACTGCACTGCCAGTTGTATAAAAGTATAGCACATAAAACTATGTACAGTACATAATACTTGATAATGATAATAAATGACTGATACTGATTTATGTATTTACTATACTATTTATCATTATTTTAGAGTATATCTTCCTACTTATTAAAAAAAAAAAAGTTTGCTATAAAACAGTATACCCTATTACTCCAGCAGCAGCCTAATACATCTTGTGTTTACATCTCTTAATTGCATCATTTTCACTTGTGCTTCATTTAATCGGTTGTTTTGTACAGTAACATGCTATAACATATAGCCTAGATGTGTAGTAGTAGGCTATGTTATCTAGATTTGTTTAAATACAGTCTCTGATGGTTGCATGATGACAAAATCACTTAACGATGAATTTCTCAGAACATATCTTCATCATTAAGCAGTGCATGACTATACCTCACAGTTGTTGGGAGGGTTATTACATAGTATCTGTAAAGCCTATAGTACAATGCCTGGAACATAATAAACATATTAACTATTGGTATTTAATTTTAAAGTTGAAGACAACTAGCATCGTTTTAGTGACTTTTGACTTTCCTGCCTCATATAAACTAAAGACATTACTATGGAAATTAAGAACAGTGGCATGCGGTGGTAATTGAGAGAAGTACTTTATCCACTAACATTGTTTAGAATTACTAGTGGATGGCGATGATAACAAGTTGACTGAGGTTGCTCTTTCACTCCTAATATTGCTAGTACCTGAGCAAACCTTCTATTGCTTGGCCCCTGGAATACTGATGGATAGGAGCAATGATTTTGTGTCAGATAGACCAAATTTAGTTCTGCCCCACTCCTAATGACCCTGTGATCTGGAGCAACTTATTCACACTCTTTAAAGCCTCCTTTTCTCTTCTGTACAATTGGATAACAGGACTTCATAGAGTTGATGTGAGTATTAAATGAGATAAAGGTAAAACACTTCACACGTTATATTTTCCCTCTAACTCAAATTAAAAATGGAGTATAGGTCACAGGACATTTTAACAGCCTCACAAAGTAGAAGAAATTAAGCAAAGTAAATGTGAGACTTTAGCAAGTAGACTGAACACAACTGAGTCATTTACTCTGGGGAAATATATTTTCACACCACTCACGTCCTGCTGAGACTTGGCTACCTTCTCTTTCATTGGATTCTCTTCCTCTGCCTTTTTCTCTGTGTAGTCACTTTTAACTGCCACTGCTGTGCCAGTCAGTGAGCTATTAATGTAACTTACACAGCAAATGTTGCTCATGCTAACCAGTTGAAAATTATAATTTAAAAAAATTTTAAATACAACATCTGTTCAACAACTAATCCATGTAATAAAAGATTCTATTAAAAACTTAATGATTCTTGATTGCTGTTTTACATAGTTGGCAATATTATATAAAACTAGATAGAGTCCAGAAAATTACAGAAGTTCTCTGGAGACCTATTTAAAAAGTTAAGATTATTTAACTCTGATAAGAGAACTCTTCCAGTCAATTATCTTCAAATAGATGAAGTTATTATTATAAGGACAGTTCTGCATCCACAGGAAGACTAAAGAGGAAATAGGTTTAAAATGTGGAAAGAAATAAGGTTGAAATTTTTGACTGATTAAATACTGGAATAAAATGCCAAGGGAGAGTGATGATTAACAGATCGATGAATTAGCAAGCAGTCTTAGGTAACTGGCACATTGAGTCTAGAAGCGAGGATCCAGACAGTATGCCTTCTTGGAGTTCCTGTCAGCACCCTAGTTCTTTCACTCTTTGATGCAATGCACAATATTACTCTTAGATTGTAAGGTGAGTTTTAATGAAAATGCCAGAATCGATTTTAGGGGCTTAAAGCTGATAAAACTTGATGAAAGGCCAAGTGATTTTTTTTTTTTTAAGGATTATAAAAGTTAAGGTAGTTGTTGCTATAAGAGTTCAATGTTTAGAAAAACTTGAATAACCTCTTGCTTTGTTTTCTTTCCTTGCATTTAAGAGGATTATGGAGTATACAATACATACATTTCTGTATTCTCTGCAAATTTTTCTAGGGCTAAGTATGTCACAGAGAACATCTGCAACACTGTAGATTCCTTAGATTAGGTCATCACAATATCTTTTACAGAAGTACTAATCTGTACTTCTTTTGTTTGTTTTAGGCACCTAGTGACAATGGTTCTAAAATCCAAAGCTTTATTTTAGAATGGGATGAGGTAAGTAAACTGAATCTTTTTAAATTATGCTAAAATTGTGTGCATATTCTCAGGCAGAAATAACTTTTTTGTTTAGTAGTTAAGTTTTTCCCTCTTTAAAAATAGTGTGAATGATGTCATGTGGTACATGAGTGAATTGATGGTATCTTAGAAAACATTGTTGACTGGACCTCTTTATGTTTTGTTTTTCCAACTAAACCACCATCAAGCTGTCACTTGGGTAATTATTTTGTTTTTTAATTTATTTAATTGAAGAAATGATTTTAATTTCCCTCATCCTCCCATCCCCCCCTTTGGATAATTACTTTGATGAAAGTTTTTTTGTTATTGTTACTGTTTTTACATTAGCCTTAAAGGCAAGCACATTCGTTTACTATGGCTATTTTAACATAATACCATAAACCTGATAACTTAAAACAACACACATTTATTCTCTTATAGTTCTGAAAGCCAGAAATCCAAAATGGCTTTCATTGATCCAAAAACAAGATGTCACCATGACCATCCTTCCTCTAGACACTCTAGAAGAGAATCCATTGCCTAGCCTTTTCCAACTTCTAGAGGCTGTCATTGCTTGGCTAATGGCATCCGATCTTTTCTCCCCCTGTTGTCATTATTACATCTCCTTCTTCCTCTTCTGTCTTCAAGTTCTTCTCTGCTTCCCTCTACAAAGGACACTGCAATTCCATTTTGGACCCACTCAGATAATCCAGGATAATCTCTCCATCCTAAGAGCCTAATTTAGTCACATCTATACAGTCTCTGTTACCAAGAAGGTAATATTCACAGGTTCCAGGTACTAGGATCTGGATTTCTTTGGGAGGCATTATTCAGCCTACCAGAGCAAGCATACTGAGCTTTATTTTTTAGAACTTTGTTTTACTGTTATTTATCATGTCCTTTCATACCCCAGTGCTTACACCACAGCTAAGAGGAGGCACCAGGGAGAGTAGAAATCTCATTAGTAA